>JACGCM010002757.1:0-341986 GCA_014058105.1 Kingdonia uniflora
ATCGAAGTACTGTAGCAGCTCGAAGATACTGTAGATGATGTTCTAAATTACTAAAAGGACAGGGAAGCTAATTACAGGTTTTCTTTACAGATTATTTCTACAACTACTGTGTAAGGGCTATTTGCTAACGGGAAGCTCCGCAAACCACAGCTCAAGTACGAGCATCAACAAAGAGGAGCCTTGGAGATGTCTTGAAAATAGAAAATTAAAACCAGAAATAGCCAAACGATATGGAGCTTTAAATCATTGTTTGTTGGCGGGGACTGCAAACTTTAATCGTCCAAAATAAATCACAAAATCGTTCTTTTGAGCAAATCATCAACAATTCAAGAACCCCAATTTTATTCCAAAGATCTTCCTTCGTCTCTCAAATCTCAATCGAATTCGACCGAACTTCCTAATCGAAACATTTGGAGCTTAAAATCGATCACAATCATCTCTGATCTTAATCGAATTCGACTTCTCTAGCATCTCATCAGGTAAACAAACCCTAAACATCTCTACCCACTCATTTATTTCCTCAAAAACGCTAATTTTAAGTTTGAATTGTTCATCTTTTTAGGTTTTAAGCTCAAAATTTGATATGGAAACCACAAACCAGTGTGATTCATTGATACCCAATAGCACGATTTTCGAACCCGAAGTCTCGGATGTCTAGAAAACCAGTAAATAGTAATGGTGATAATAGTAGAACAGTTGAGGAAGTAACAACTAGCTCAAAACCATTTGTTGGTATGGAGTTTGACTCCCTTCACCAAGCATTTCTGTTTTACAATGAGTACGCGGCAATAGTAGGATTTAGTGTGCGAAAGGATAAAACCGGAAGTCGAATATTGATGGGTCTTATCTATTTCGCAGGTTTTGTTGTTCGAAAGAAAGGGTATCCTCGAAATAACCGTGAAAATCCCGTTAAAGAGGAAATAAGGATTATTCAGCCTGTGGGGAGGGTCGGGTCGTCGAGTTAAGTTAGAAATGCAAAGACGGGCAGAAGTTTTGCAGAAAATGAGAGTAGGTTGTAATGCCAAGATTGACGTGAAGAGAACAGTGATGGGAAGTGGCTTGTACAGAAATTTGTGGAGGAACATAATCATGATGTGTTATTTGGGGAGACTCATTTGCTTAGGTCTCATAGGGAAAGACAATTGGATAACAGTTGTGGAAATGTTGATAATCAGTGAGTAGGGGAACATTCATCATCAGACGAGTTGGATACACGAAATGACTTGAGTTGTATTAAACCGTCTGTTGGGATGGAGTTTGAGTCTCATCACAAGGCATTTTTATTTACAATGCATATGCTAGGTTTTTGGTTTTATTGTTCGAAAAGATAAAACCCGCAAATCAAACATTGACGGGTCACTTCTTTTTCGTCGGTTTTTGTTGTTCCAAAGAAGGTTACCGTAGGAAAAATTGTGGAAATGATATCGATGACAGAAGGAAGGATGTAGGTGGTATTACTGTGAAGACAAGCCACGGAAACTTCCTATCACGAGAGTTGGTTGCAATGCAAAGTGTGAGGTGAAAAAACGGATGGTAAATGGGTTGTTCAAAAATTTTGAAGAACATAATCATGAATTTGATCGTTTGGGTGAAATGCAAGTGGTAAAGCCGATTGAGGGAAATTAGATGAAGCGTTGATTACTGAGGGTACGAACCAAGAAAGTAGTACATAGTTCCACATGGGAAGCTTGTGGTAGAGAAAAAGATGGTCATTTTGAACCACGGTTGAAAATTAAGATAAATAAGAAACGGAGGAAGAAACTCGAGAAGGGAGATATACACGTATTTCTAAATACTTTAGGCAGATGCAAACTGAGAATCCGTCATTCTTTTATGCCATAGAGGTGGACGAAGAGGATCAGATGGTAAGTTGTTTTTGGGCCGACGCTAGGTCAAGGATGGACTTTGGTTACTTGGGGATGTCATTTGTATCGAGACAAATTACGGGACTAGCAAGTATGGGCGGCCATTTACTCCAATTCTAGGTGTGAATCATCATCTTCAAACAGTTTTGTTTGGTTGTGCCATACTTTTGCATGAAACTGAGGAGTCATTTACCTGGTGTTACAGACATTCTCAAAGGCAATGCATCAACGTCACCCAGTTACAATCATCACCAACCCAGATGAAATAATGGCAGGAGCAATTGAGCAAGTGCTACCGGGAACCCATCATCTTGTACCATTGAGGCATATTTTTGAGAACTCGGCTAAGAATTTGAGTCATGTTACAATAATGAAAATGCTTAGTACAGATTTCAAGAGATGCATCTACGACCCCCAACTGTGTGATGAATTCGAATCAAGGTGGGCAGCCTTAGTTGATAAATATGACCTTCATGATAGAGAATGGCTTCATAGTATATATGAGAAACGACAGAAATGGGTTCCAGTTTACTTGAAGCATGTCCTCCACGCGAACATGGTGACTACTCAACGAAGTGAAAGTATAGACTCTTTCTTTAATGGATACTTAAGCAAATCCTCTCTCCTGATGAGTTTGTTAATCAATATGAAATGGCGCTGTTGATAGTCGAGAAAAGGAGAATTGTGCAGAATTTGTTTCGCACCAGACAAGGCATGTCTTAAAATCTGACCTTCCAATGGAAAAACAAAGCGGCTGATATTTACACGAAATCAATGTTTGAAGAGTTTCATAAGGAATTTTGTGATAGTTTTAACTACGTTGCTGTAGAGTCAGAATCATTAGAGACTTACAGAAAGTTTATGGTGTCAAGAATCTCACAATGGGGAGGAAACAGTAATTGTCTTGTTAAGTTCAATTACCGCAATAATGATATTCGGGTGACCTGTTGCTGTCAAAGTTTCGAGTCCATGGGCGTCCTGTGTAGACACATTTTAAAAGTCTTCACAGAAACAAACACTGTGTTAATTCCAGAAGTTTACTTAATGAAGAGGTGGACAAAAAGAGCCAAGTGGGGGGTAGTTTTGGACGAAAGCAACGTGGAAATACGAGCTCAAAATCAGAACACCTTGGCCTTCCGTTACACTGATCTTTGGCACTAAGCTGTTAATCTTTCTGCGAAGGGTGCGATTTCTACGAAGGCCTATCAAATTGCTATGTCTAATATTGAAATGAACTTAAGGGTATTGGAAAAGGCTGGTGAGGAAGACACATGTATCACTCAACCTGATATCCAGGGCATTCAGAGTTTATGTTCTCCGATTGAAGTGGTTAAGAATAATGGGAGTTCAAAACACTTCACGAGTGAAGCCAATGGAAATTTACCCACAACAAGCAACATAGCAATATCTGATCCACCACATATTCGACCAAGAGGGCGGCCACCCAAAAGAATTATCTCTTCATTGGCCGACCCAGGGAACAAAAAGGCCCGACCAGAGCCTGCAGCAAGCGTCCATAATACCGCACCTTTAAATTCCAGGACTATGGGATTGGGTATGTTCCAAATTCCAGAATCTTTATTGAATGAAAAAAAAAATATCCTTCGTAGAATTTATTCCAAGTACTTGTTCACTCGGTTTCAGTATAACAATCCTACTATTAGTTTCAAATAGTACCAAAATTTGGACAAAATACATCTCAAGTTTTCACTCTTAAGACAGACTTTACTGAAAATCAGAGATATTTTTTGTCCAATTGAGGTAAGTCCAAATAACACTAAATTTCTTAAATATCCAAAGGATTGTTCACTATAGTGACGGGCAGTCGATTTTCTTAAATAGTATTATCCTTATTGTTTTAGTTCTATGATTTCATCTTTTTATTATTTTAAATATCATCAGAACCAAATGACCCATCCCATGCTGGAGGAACTTCTCAAGAGACTCAAAATCACAGTGGACTATTATAAGCAAATATGAGCCTTTCCAATTATATTTATATATATTGTAGAATTGTTATTTCACCCCAAGTGACTCAAAACCAACTGGGTATTGTAGAAATATTTGCTCTAACATCTGTGTATATCCCTGCACCCCTCCTGGTACCTCAAGCGATATAAACGAGCATTATCACACTTCTGACACTCCAAGTTTCAGGGTTAGTAGTTTTAACAAATCTGTGTATTATTCATTTTTGTATCTTATAATCGAGAATATATTACAGAACAATTTTTCATATGACTTCTTAGGAACCCTTTGCTGGGCTTTCATGCATCCAAACATCTGAACCAAATATTTTTGACCTTAATCAGGTGGGATTCTGGTAAGAATCTTGCTAACTTTTTTTCTTATATTTCAATCAATGTAAGAAGGAGATATATTTGGATCTCTAAGAGATGGGGAAAAAACCAATATCTCGTGTGTGTTGACTGTGGTGTTCATCCATACACAGTATAACTCAAGCTGGGTATCTCGGGGATACTGGACAATGTTAAAACACAGAATAATCATATTTTTGCATCCTCTTAGATATTTTACTTTTTCTTAAGTAACAACTCTGTGCTGTTCTATATCTACACATTCTCGTAACGTTTATTGTATTCACTCTTTGCCAGGAATTAATTATTGGCCCTTCTGGCATCCCAAGTTCACAGACGAACCAATATGACCTCAATCAGGTGTGTCTTGCCAGATTTAACTATTTGTATATGAAAATCCTTATTCTGTAAGATACTGCAATTTCAAGTATTTATCTTTGTGTTATAGGAAAAGGAATCAGTGCATAATAATATTCTGATGCAACTCAGCATCCACTTTCAATCTAAGCCTCTTTTTTGTGTGCTAGGATTGGGATTTGTGGTTTAATATATTTCACTTTTTCTCAGTTTGTGAAAATTTAATGGACGCGGAAACTACTGATACTTAAGGATGAGTTTGCATTCTAGATTATATCTAACTAAGGTGTCTTTATTGTTCTTACATGTTTCTGTTAACCGTAAACATTCAAAGTAAGAGATATTTATAGCAGTTTATGGCATTTCTTAATTGTTGATAACGTTTTTTTTGATAAGTGTAAACATGATAAAAGGCACCAAAGGTCAACAAACTACAAACACATACTCACACCCCTCTTCACTCCTACAAGAACTGAAGCCACAAAAACAAAAAAAAACAAACTAAAAAACCAAGCCATACACCCTCAACTGGAACTCGAGATCACACCCTCATATATTTGTCGCAGCTTTACACCACCAAGAGATTTAATTGATAGAATGACAAGCGTCTTCTCCTTTCATTCAAACTTCCTAGCATAACAATATGGTTCTAGCACCTGTGAGTTTGTGTGAAAGTAGAGATACTGGGATTAGGGAGCTACTGGAACCTTTCCCCTTGTCTAGAAAATTAGTTGGACGTAACTCTTACACGTTATGCAATATACATTTATTAATTTCAAGTATCAAAAAATCAAATTCAAGAATATACCAGTCAGCTCAAAGTTTGATGCATCCTCGAGAATGAATAATAAAAAGTTTATCTCGATTAGTGAGTCCAGTCTGTTTAGCTAGTCAACAATAAAATCTAGAGAAATTCTTCGGGGAACCCAGGGTCACTAACTTAAGTGACCACGTGGTCAACGTATTTAGTGAAAGTGGGAAACTTACTCTACTTGTAAAACTCCTAAAACCAGGTTTGGTGTCTCTATGTAAAAGAATAAAATAGAATTATTTTTTTGATAAAACTGTCCCAAAAATCATAATCCATTAGAGAAAACCCCCTACCCAAAACACAAATCATTTCTTGGAATTTCTGTAAATTGCAACACCCATGTGTTTGGAGGGGAAGAAAGAGATGGATGAAAACTTTTAATTGTGAACTAAAAAAAAACCTCATCTACAAGCCAAGCTACTCTTAGATGTGGAGACTTAGTTATTTGAGTTTAGAATCTCTAGATACTGAAATGAAACTGTAACCAAAGGTTACGATGGAGCAAGTCATTTTTCATGGATATTTTCTCTTCCTGTCTCCCATCCACCTTCATTGATGAAGAGCTTGAGGAACTTGAATATAATGAATGCCTTGAACGATGATGTTGTCGCGTTAACCATCATAATTGCGATATACAAGGCGGCCCCGAGAGGTAGGCAAGGTTCGAAAATGAGGCCCTCCGCGGGGGATTTTTTTTTTGGTAGTACATATTTTTTTGTAAAAAATTGATGAAATTCGTAAACAAGGTGAGGAATTGAACCTATGACCTTATGGTGAGGTCAATCAATATAAACCAACAAGGCAACTTTAATTTTTTCAAAATCCAAAATGTAGTAATTAACATTGTAAAAATACTAATCGTAGTGCCGATGAAAAGAATCTCACATAACATCTTAAGAGGTCTGACTTTTGAGGATGGATTAAAGGAAAAAAGTATTTTCTAGTAGTGGGAACTGGGAAGAGAAGAAAAAACCTTTGTTTTGGGGATTTTTTTCAACGAAAAACTACTACCTAATGCTTAAATTATCAAATCGGCCTTAGTACCAAAAATATTTTTTCGGTGACCTTGAGCTAGGGTTGTACACAAAAACCACAAAACTGAGAAACCGAACCGGGCTGATCCGAATCGGTAGTTTTTTACCAGCTTTTATTAGAGCCGGTTCGGTTTCGATTTTAAAGTAACAAGAACCGGACTTACTAGTCCAGTTTCGATTTTAAATGTTAGGAACTGCTTACGGACCGAACCTAACCGATAAAAGGTTAGTATAGTAAATTTAAGAAAATATAATCAAAACCTAACTCATTTATCTTTCATCACAACTTATCTCAGCCTCCACTATCTCAAAAATCAAACCCTACCAAGGTTTTTTCTCTCTCTATGAAAAGGCACAAGAGGAAATCCTCTCTCTGCGAGATAGTTGCAGTCCCCTATGTTCTTGGGCTACCAAACTTTAAACTAATTAGGGTGACTTATTTGATTGAGGATTTATGGACTGTAGCCCTCTTGGCCGCGTACCACGTCTTGCGCAAGAGCTGCTAGGATTGCTGATACAGTAGTTTCTTCAAAGGGAAGAAGAAGATCCCTAAAATGAGACCTCTCTCCTGTATTTATAGATTTTTCCTCTATGTCTAGGACCCTTTACTCTAGACAAATACTCCCCCCCCCCCAACATTCTCAGGTGTCTAGGTCTAGGGTTGGTATTGGAAATGTCCCAACGGTCCTTCCTACATTTGCGGGAGTTGTCTCCCGAAGGCAAGCTGCATAAGTGGGTCGCCAACCTTTGGTCTTACCCCGGCTCATTAAGAACAATGTTCGTCCTAGCCTGATGATCCGTGTTCCTACATTCGCCCCTCTCAGTTGCACCTTGTGTATTCCGAGGGTAGTGCTGAGAGAACACTACCGGGGTGCTTTTAGCGACCTGGTAATATATAGTATTTAGATAATTTGATGGATTTACCCCAAAGAAAAATTGGGTTGCTCTGGGTGGCCTGGTAATTCAATACTTAGGGAATTTTGATGGATTTTCCCAAAAGAAAAACTGGGTCGCTCTTGGCGGATTGGTAATTCAATACTTAGGGAATTTTTGATGGATTTCCCCCATGGAAAAGCTGGGTCACTCTTGGCGGCCTAGTATGCGTTGGGATCCGTGCTAGTAGTTTTTGTCTCTTGTGTTTGCATTATTTTGGTCACACATGATCCTCGAGGTAATAATTATTGCAGGTTTTCTTGGGAAAATGTATGCAATTATTATGCTGTATGTGTGCAATTTTCAAGGGCACGTGATGGGAATGATGTGTGATGGCGTCATCTGCGGTTATAAATAGGGACCCACGTACTTGCCTTCACAACTGTCATTTCTTTGCATCTGTTGATATTCGAAGAGAGAGAAAGACTTCGTTCTTCGTGTGTTGTTCACCTTTCCGGCGAGTTTCCGACCACTCAGGTTAGTATTTCTCACTTCTAGTACTATATTCATGATCCTTGTTATATTGTGCATCTTTTGATTATGATAGGACACCTGTTCTTTCTGTAACTCCTATAACTACTACTATCTATATCTTGTGTATAAGAGCATCAGGTGTAGCCTAGCTAAAGTATAGCTAGCAAGATGAGTTGGAAAATGATATTTGAAAAAGTAAAATACAGACTCCCCAAAAACTACTACATGTAAAAAAGTAGTTTTAACTTTTTCAAACATTTTCTACGGATTAATTTTAGTTAAAAAAAGGTTTCCACGTAATAAAGTTGTCCTAGTTGGCTACCCAATTTTTTTTTTTCTCTCCTCAACAATGAGGAGAGAGAGTATCGAAACCTAAAATAACTACCTACTTGGGGAGGCTAAAAACATGATTTTTAGCATTTTCTCCTCTTTATTTTAACTATAGAGAGCCTACACTAGATGCTCTAACTACTCCTATCTCTATCTGGAAGTTCCCTAACTTCCTATAACTTCTCTAAACTGTTGTAATCTGTACCTGTAAGTATCTAATTTTTATATGTAATAAGGAGAAGAATTAGAGAATTGTTTGTCTTAATTTGAGTTTAATTCCTTCAAGGAATTCAGTAGATAGAACTGTGATCTATCATTTGGTATCCAGAGCAAGGTTAAAAATTGCCATTTTTTTCTTTCTCAATGCCTCCTAAACCCAAAAATGTTGAACCTGATTCTTCTTCGACGGATCAGGAACTTCACCACAAAAAAGTCTTAGAAAATCTCAAAGAACACACTGACAAACGTTTGGATCAAATACAAAAGTGTTTGGATCAATTACTAACTCGACGAAAACCGCCGACCATCGTTGAGAATGTGATGACAAACGATCCATCCGAAAGGAATGGTACTTCTTCTTCCTTTAGGAACTACTACGATGGATCCTCCCCTATACAAAGTCGCTCCATCAAATTGGATTTTCCACGTTCTGATGACTCCTTAATGGGGTGCTTCATTAGCGGTTTGAAAGATGATATTCGACCGAATGTCCAGGCACATTACTCTTCTTCACTCAAAGCCACTATTAGCATCGCTCGCTTGATGGAAGAGAAGTATGGGATACGACGTACAACATCTCGCCCGCCTAATTTTACCACTGCATCAAATGCACCAGCAGGAACCTCTTCATTCAACATGCCATCCACACAGGGCTCCTAAGCCATACCACCAATCCAACGCTCAAGTCCAACAAGGTGCAAGATAGGCGTGCTAAAGGCCTATGTTTCAATTGTGATGAGGTGTATCAGCCATGGCATCGATGCAAGCGAACACAAATCTTACTAATGGAAGGTGATGCGAATTTTGATGACGATGACATCTTCGTTTATAGTAAGACTATGGCGAAGCACTTCGTTCATTTACACACTGTGCTTGATTCTTTGCGTATTCACAAATTATTTGTGAAGCTTTCTAAATGCTCCTTCGGGCAAACCCATATAGATTATCTCGGTCATCTAAATTCTTCCGAAGGTGTATCGGTGGACCAGGAAAAAATTGAGTCTGTGATCAATTGGCCAAGCCATCCTCTTTGAAAGAACTACTCGGATTCTTAGGACTTACGGGGTATTACCGAAAATTTGTACGTGACTATGGAAAGATTAGCGGCCCCTTCCCAACGATGCTTCGGAAGGACTCATTTATTTGGACCAAGGATTCCAAAGCGGCATATCAAACTCTTAAGAAAACAATGACCACTACACCAGTACTTGCTTTACCGGAATTCTCTCAAAAATTTGTCATTGAATGTGACACATCAGGTTGTGGAATAGGTGTTGTTCTATCTCAAGGAGGGCGTCCTATTGCATTCAGCAGCCGTTCTCTATCACCTTGTAATCTGAACCTGCCCGTTTATGATAAAGAACTG
Organism: Kingdonia uniflora; assembly: GCA_014058105.1. NCBI lineage: Eukaryota > Viridiplantae > Streptophyta > Magnoliopsida > Ranunculales > Circaeasteraceae > Kingdonia > Kingdonia uniflora. Next base: position 9,708 of record JACGCM010002757.1, read on the forward strand.
CTCACCATAGTCTTTGCCGTTAATAAATTGTGTCTTTATTTACTTGGCAAGCACTTCAAAATTTTGACTGACCATCGGAGTTCACGTTATTTTCTTGAGCAACGATTATCTTCAATGGAGCAACAAAAATGGGTTTGCACATTACTCGGCTATGATTACGAGATCATATACCGGAAAGGGAGTGAGAATTCAGCTGCCGACACACTTTCCCGTCTTGCCAATGACACCCACCTTCTTGCAAATTCCTGCCCTGTTTACAACAACCTTAAAGATCTCCAACAAGAATGCCTTTCACAACCACCACAAACCCGTATACATCCTGTCTTTCACATCTCTGGAGTCAAGAAGAAGGTAGGCTCAAGCATTCATCCCATCGCGGAGTTACCACCTATAACTGACTTGGGTATTCTTACATGGCAATCAATGAAAAATCTTGATCACATCATCGTAAAGCATCACATTCAAGCTGTATCAAGGGTTTTCATTTAATAGGAAGGCTATTCGGAAGATGATGCCACATGGGAGGATTACACTTCAATCTGGGGCGTTTCCTTAATTTTACGGCTTGAGGACAAGCCGTGTTTTAAGCGGGTGGGAATGATAGGACACCTGTTCTTTTTGTAACTCCTGTAACTACTACTATTTATATCTTGTGTATAACTACTCCTATCTCTATCTGGAAGTTCCCTAACTTCCTATAACTTCTCTAAACTGTTGTAATCTGTACCTATAAGTATCTAATTTCTATATGTAATAAGGAGAAGAATTAGAGAATTGTGTCTTAATTTGAGTTTAATTCCCTCAAGGAATTCAGTAGATAGAATTGTGATATATCAGATTACCATTTAGAGTATTTTGGTGATAATTGAAAATTCTAGGGTTGCACTGTTCTTGGCCTTAACTTGAATCCTGCCTCTTGAACTTCATGAAAAGCTGTTTAGTGCCTCTGTTTGATCCAAAATAATTAAAACCCAAGTTGTTGGTGGGTCGGGTCGTTCATTAGGGTAATTATAGGTTAGAGAACCAACTCGCTAAGATCACTGCACTTAGAAAATTTTGAAACACTGAAGTCTGAACGAGGGGTCGGTACATGTCGATATTTCCTTGGTATGGCGAGGCCAAAACGAGTGTCGGCCCGCGGTCATATGGTGGGCCGAGTGAGGTTGATACCACAACTGATGAATAGGCTTAGGGATCAGGCCGCTGAATTTTTTATGAGAGTGCTACGACTTGGTCGGATGAGTCGTCCGCGGTGGATGTAGTTAGTGAGGCCCATTATTCGGATGCCTCGTGGAGTAGTTCGAGTAAAAATGACGACTCGGTTGATGATCCAAATTATGTGTCTTTTCAGGAGGGCGCCTTGAGTACGGGCTCGGTTTCGGGAGGTTTATCTTCAGACGAATCTCTAGTAACCATTGTATAAATAAGTGACTCCTTCAGTAGCGACTATAGTGTAAATTTTTTAGGTATGACGACTTTAGGTTCTGAGGGCGACGCTTCGGACCATGCGTCTGATGTCGCTGATAATGAAATGGCCCCAACGAATTGGTCAGAGGCGGCCGAGTCAGACGATGTCACCGAGTCGAGTTCTTACGACTGGCCCGCTCCATGCCGAGTGAAGGGTGAGGCTGCGCGACCGCGTCGTTATGCCTGGACTCATCCTGTGAAATAGGACGACTACTGGTGGCCTAGTTCTACTGTTTATAAGTGGTTGAGCGCTACTCAGATAAACACGAATATGGTATCCCTGAGTGGATCGCTGTCAAGCTTCTCGACGATCTGTATGATGATGGCGAGGTAATCTTCCCCGAGCCACAGTCACTACAGGACGATGAGGCCACATTCTATCATGGGCAATTCTATGCTGGCATGCGACTTCCCTTGACATGCTGACGAAAGATGTCACGCCCCAAATTCCGCTTTTTGATAATAAATCATAAAGCACATTCTAAGGCTTGACAAGTCGGGGATCCCACGGATGAAACCCCACAGATGTATTATATTTCAACAGAAATTACATCTACTTACCAAAGAAATGGAACGGAAAATAACTCAATATAAATTAAATGAATAAATAGAATAAAATGAATAAAATCTCTTCTAACTCTAAAAACGAGAATAAAACTACGACAATGAAATATGAAATAAATAGATCATAGATACCCTACGACAGCTCAGCGATCCAAAGAACTCCAAAAAATCGCAAAAATGATCAGCCAAGCCTTACTACGCAAAAACCTACTGTGCTCAACCTCCTGAAAAATATAGCGCACAGGGCGTCAAGCAAGCACAATTATTACCGGTCACTGAACATGACAGACCGAGATAATACAGAAGTACTAGTGTGATATAATATCCTATAAATATATATAAATGATGCAATGCATTGAGGAAATGAGGTTCAATTATTAAGGTTGTTTTTAAGCGTCGGCGCCAACTAGTATTATAAAATAGTTATAAAGTATTATTAGGTGTGGGGGATAACTAACAGACGATGTACACTCTCGCACCCTTCTGTCCTCAACAGAAGCGTATCCCTTATTGTCGAGCCAGGGATTGGCGGATTCCTTTTTAGTGAGCCAGAAATTAGCGGGGAAATCACCAGATCAAGGTGCTCAAGGAGTTTCAACCTACAGGTTTAAAGCCTGATTTATTTTCACTTTCAGGGATCTATGCCCACGGGGAGTATTCACAAAGAATAACAAAGCCAATATGTAACTGGGGAAGTGTTTTAGGGGCTTGCAACCCTAGAACACTGATAAACAGTCACCTAATCTTTTGTTTAGGGAATTGAACCCAAGGACCCAGACATCATAGCCCTACTGTGTATACGACTCTAAGTTATCCTATGCATGAATGATTTAAGAGACCGACACTCAATCAAAATGACCCATCTGTCCTTGCTCTATAGGCAATGAGACTATATCATATGATTGGCGATCTTAAGCTCAATGACCTTTCTACCCTCACATATATAGGAGTGGGTCTCAGTCGCTGATATTATACATTAACTATCAATGATCTGTCTACCCCAAGTTATCAAAGGTTATATCAGTAAAGTCCTATAATCGTGGCTAAGTTAAGCCGCATACCAAATATCTTTACTTGCTAGGTTCTAGTCATTAATAACTACTAGACAAGTTATATTATTTTTCGATTGTCAACGAGGGATATCCTCTTAAGAAACACTAACACATTGTGATTCTAGTATACTATTTAACTATATTACGTCACCATTATATGTCAAGGAACGTGTCTTAATAGATGCTTAAGCTAAACTATGATACAACCTATAACACGTCTTAAAATTAAACTAGGAAGTCTAGGTTAAGATGCTAAATGATAATCAAAGTTAGGAGTTCCAAATTATATCAATGTACGGACCCAACTACTCATACTAGTGTACTACAATCCTTACAGGAAGTGATGTGCATCAACCCATGCACTAAAAGCTATGGCAACCATTTATTAATTTACCTATAATAGAGGTTGTAATGAAAAAGGAGGGTTGTAATGTATAACCCCAATATATAACTAAGTTATGCTACTGATGCCAGGAGAGATTCAAACTTAAATTAAAAGAAAGTTTCCCTTAATATAGTATACTAATGTAATTACATTTTGAACCCATATCACCTAGGGTTCATAACAAAAAGCATCATTTTGATATACCTTTAAAACAGATTATCATACAGGGGCAGAATTGGATCAACACTGACAACAGAGTATTCAAAAATTAGCAAGTAAAACTAATATGACATAATCATATGATTATACTGACTTCAAATCCGAAATTATACCAATCAATAATGATCAATGCTCAGTGATAATGGTACTTGCCTGATTAGGGATTTTGCTACTAATCGAGGAGCGAAGAACGCCTTGCAATGCTCGAAAAAATTAAATCCAACCCACTCCAAAACAGGTACAAAAGAGAGCTATAAGGTAAACGAGTTTAGAGTAATAAATGCTTACTCTAAGAGTCTCTAATGGCTAAAGATTTAAAGAGGAGATAGAGGGAGGGATGGAGAAGAATTAGGGAGAAATCGGTGCTGAGTTTGAATGGGTATTCTCTAAACAAAACCAAGAACCTACTACTGTAATACAGGTGCAAGCTAAGTAAATAGCCTCTGGCACAAACAAGCAAAGAAAAATATAACGGGGCACTACAAAAGAAGTCCTGAATATCTTTTGTAGAGCTCCTGGGCAGATGAATGGTAACTTCTATCGTTATATGAAGCGTATAAACTTGATTAACAAGATGCTTCCATTGGGGGAGTGTATTTCGGCTGCTGATATTGAAGTACATTATATACTTTGCCACTGCCCTCGTAACACGAAGAAGAAAAGGAAGGCGAGGTCCAAGAGTAGTGAGTCGACTACTGGATGACTCGGTTTATACTGAGAGTAGCGAGTCCGAGGTGGACGAGGCTGGTCCTCGTTCTGGTGGTAAGATGGTAAAAAAGAAGAAGCAGCCTCGTCCTCCTGAGTATCGCTACTGGTATTATTTGTGTAAAAGATCCGTGGCGCTGGGTGGGCCGGACATGAAAGATCACGTTGGGGCTAAATTCCTTGAACTTCGGTCGAATGGTAAATTGTGGTGCCGCTACCCGCTACGAGTGCGTGGGCACTGGGATCAAAGGAACCCTGAGGACTGTTAAGTATAATTGCTTTAATTTGAAGTCGCCTCTGAGACCCGGTGTCATGAGGAATCCTTCGAGAGTGACAAATCGTATTAGGGCGTTATATTACTACCCGGAGCTATTTAAGAGTTCGAATGTTAAGAATAACCGGAAAAGAAAATGCGGTGAGCGTAGTCCCGCTGTCGTTGAGTTGTCTATTGATACTGTGGAGCAGTGTAGACTTGATTTGCAAGACGCATACTTTGATAGTAACGAAATTGGTGACCTTTTGCAGGAAGAAATGGCTCGTCGACAATTACCTGATCTTAGTGCTATCGTGAAGCTTACTAGCGGGGGATCTGTTCGTCATAACAATGCTCCTAGATCATTTCCTTCTGCGCCTCGTCCGAACAAAAATTTGGGTGGGGTGGGGTGAGGGGTTCAACCATCTCAGGTTGTTAATGTGGAGAAGTCTGACGTTAGCAACAAGAAAAGAAGGACGGAGTCGGAGATCCCTCGCTCTGAAATCCCGAAGATAGCAGGGTTCTTCAACATGGATGCTGGCCAGATGGAGGCGTCTGAGACAGTCTTGAGCATCGAGTCGCAGATGGCGAATGTGGCCTATGCTTAGAGGTGTTTCGATACCATGGACTTATATTTGCGAGAGGTATCTTTTATCCTGTGCCTTGTATTTTTGGTTAATTGGCATTCTTATAATTATTTCTTACCCCTTGAAGATAATTCGTTATGCCAAACAGGCTTTGCTGAACAACACTGTTGCGAAGAGTAAGGTGATTGTTGACGAGGCAAAGATGGTGGAGCTGCGGTCTGAGCTCAAGGATGCACAGGCTGAGGCGTCTCGCTGGAAAAATGCTGCAGGTAGGGCCAGGAGGCTGAGAAGAAACTGAAGCAGGACTTGTCTACTGAAATACAGTAGGCGAAAAATACGATAGACCAGCATGTGGGGCGCATTACGGACAGCTCAGGTGGCCATTGCGAAGGATGAAGGCAAGGAACTGGCGGGGCGTACCTATGTCGACGTCATGATAAAAATGGCGCATACCGTTGATAAGTACGTGTTCTGCCCATACCTTGTTTGTTTTCCTGACGAACTCGCTAAAGCCAAGCATCAGGTGGATCTGAAAGCTAGGTCTGTTGCCACTCCTTCTGTGAGTACGGTTTTTGATTTAGTTGCAGATGAGGATAAGCCTGATTAAACTGATGGCAAGCTGAGCCATCGTCGCAAGGAGAAGGCCATACTTGCTCCAGCTGCAAACGACGATGTGTAATTTTCTTGTGTGGATTGTAGTAGGCATATGCAGCCTGAAATTGTGTTTTCATTAGTATTGCGGTGACTATGTTGCTCGCCATTATGTGGCGAGGCAGTTGGGAATTTTTGAACTAACTTTTGATGTTGTCGAGAGACACCCTTGGTGAATTGTGCTAATTTAAAATCTGTTGTTATCTTTAGATGGTTTGCATTGAGCTCTCCAGTCTGTATATGCCTGGAAACTTGTATAAATTAATGTCTGCAGGACCGGCAAGCTAGTCATGCTCGTGCATAGCGGGACGTGCATAGTTGTTCGTGTTCGCAAAGTTCCCGATACTCCCGTGAGATAAGCGAGCGAGTCGGCATGCCTATTCTCAGACCGGCGTGCCCAAGTTTATATGAGGAGTAGACAAGCACTAAGCATGCTCGTTCAATGAGGGAATACCTGGTTTCAGCATCAAGTAACGACTTGCTCACAAAGTATACTAGTTTCTGGGTTTTGGCGTCTTCTCGAGGATCGAACTAGTTGAGTAATCTGTGCAGGCGATGTATAAACTTAACATTTCATTGTCCTGGGGGTGCTGAGGACGGGTGGTGATTTCATATAGTCCTTGATCTCTTGAAAAGCATTTACAGGTTTGCGTCCATCTAGTGTTGACATTATTTTTTAGCAACTTGAATAAAGGTTGGCATTTCTCAGAACACTTGGAGATAAACCTGTTGAGGGTAAAATCGCCGGTGAATTTATGAACCTGTTCTTTGCCCCTGGTTGACGGTAGAGCTTGTAAGGCCTTGATTTGAGCTGGGTTGGCTTCAATGTCTCGTTGGGTTACAAGATAGCCAAGGAATTTGCCGAACGATACGCCGAAGTTGCATTTGGCTGGATTGAGCCGTATTCGATATTGTTTCAGTCGCTCGAATACTTCTTTCAGGGGTCTCCAGGTTGTTTTCCTTCCTCTTGCTCTTAACGAGCATATCATTGATGTAACCTTCCATTGTTTTTCCTATGATATCTATGAACATCTCTGTTACCAAGCGCTGGTATGTTGCCCTTGCATTTGTGAGTCCGAACGGCATCACTGTTACACAGTAGGTAGCCTGTTCTGTAATGAAAGAGATGACTTCCTGGTCGGCGGCCGGAGGTATCTGGTTGTATCTCGAGTACCCATCCATGAAGGACAGGTGTTCGTGACCAGCCGTAGCGTCCACAACCTGGCTGATGGCGGGTAATGGGAAGCAATCCTTTGGGCATGCTTTATTAACATCGGTGAAATCAATGCATACTCGGACCTTGCCGTTCTTTTTTGGAACTGTGACAATGTTGGACAACCATTTAGGGAATTGTACTTCGCGGATGAATCCAGCCTCGATGAGTCGTCGTAGTTCGTCATTCACTCCGAATCGTAACTTTGGCCACAGGCGTCTCGGTTTTTGTTTGACTTGCTTGTAGTCTTATTTTATGTGTAAGCGATGGCATGCAACTGTACGGTTTTTGTTTGACTTGCTTGTAGTCTTATTTTATGTGTAAGCGATGGCATGCAACTGTAGGGTCGATGCCAGGCATTTCTAGGAAGGACCAGACGAAGACGTCTTTCAAGGTGACGAGCAGTTCAGTTAGTTTTGCACGCTTCTCTCCTTGAACAAATGTTCCGATAAAGGATGAGCGACTTGGCCCGTCAATTTCTACTGGCTCGACTTCCTCGATTTGTGGCTCTTTCCATTTTTTATTCTAAGGTTCCAATAGTTCATCTTCATGAGTGATCGCATTTACTTCTTTCTCTCATCCTTCATGCGGCCGGCTTTGTGTTGATGCGGACCTTCTGTCGTTGCTATCTTTGTGGCCTCTTAGATTTTGCTATCCGTGATCTTGTTGTGTTATAGCAATCTCTTGTTGTTCGCTGACAACCCTTGATTTCGAACATTCCCTGAGTTATGGGGAAACGTACCACTTGATGATATGAGGATGGTACTGCCTCAATAGCGTGGATCCAGTCTCGTCCTAGGATCCCATTATATGTTGTGTCGGTTGCTGAGAAAATGACGAATCTCTGTGATGAGGCAGATGGTCTTGTTATTATCGGCAAGTGAATTTCTCTGATTGCTGCCGTTATGTGTCCGTTGAATCCTGCTATTGTTGTATTGCAATTGGTTAGGCAGTTTCTCAAGTTCATTCTGGTGATTGTATTATAGAAGAGGACGTTCGGGCCGCTGTCGGAGTCGACTAGGATCTCACCGACGTTGATTCCGCCGATAGAAATTTGGATGACTAGTGCGTCGCTATGTCTGAATTTGAGAAAGTGATGGTATTCTGCTGCGGCTAGGAAGTAGATGCTGCAATTCATGGTAACTGTTCTATTTCTGTCAGGTTTATACACTGCCTTTTGGATGTTTTTTGGTCGCCGTGTGTGCCAACCACGTGGACGTCCTCTATAATCATATTGACGCTCTCTGGTCGGGGCTACCTGGTCGTATGTCGGGATTGGGTTGTTCGCTTGCACTTCTGCGGTGGTGACCTTTTTGATGTAATGCGTGAAGCGTCCTTGCCGAAAAATAGTTGTTGTTAAAATCGTAGCAATTCTCAATATCGTGGCAGTGTGCGTTATGATGTAGAAAAAATGGCCATCCTGGTTTGTCTTCGACTGGATCGAAGCTGCGATAGTCCTTATATGTCTTCATTAATTGGAAAAGCTCTGCTCGAGAGATTGTGAGGTCACTCTTCTTTTCTCTGGCAACCAATTTCCGTGCCTCCCACCTTGTTGGTTACGCTAGCGACTAGGTTCGGTTGGTTTCTCCGTCCTTGCGGTTGGAGGAGCAAGATCCTGCGTCCTGGGTTGGTCTTGTTGTTTTTGGAGCCATTGGAAGACGAAGGTTTGTTACTATCAAAATTCTCGCCTACAACTTGCTATCTGTCTTCACCTTGTCGTATTTCTTTGCTCCGGCGAATAGGTCGGCTAGGGTTGCGGGACATGTTTTGTGTAACGACTTGCGCAAGTTGCCGGGTAGGCAGGCGTTTGCAAATTCTAAGACTGCGGCTACATCATCTAGTTTATCGATAGCCAATGCTACTTCCTTGAATCGATTCAGGAAGCTGTTAATTGTTTCCCCTGGGTTTTGTCACATGCTGATGAGTGAGTCGATCAACTTTTGGTTTGTAAGATTATGGATATTATTCTCGATAACAGGCTCTGCTACTGTGCCGAGTTGGCAATGGAGTCGTCCTCTAGCGTTTGGAACCATTTGAGCGCTGCTCCTTCCAGGCTTGAGGGGAAAAACTTATACTTCATCTCATCACTAACATTGTCAATATTCATCATGTACTCAAATTTGAGGCAATGCTGTTCTGGGGTCGCCATACCCATTAAATGTTGGGATTTTAATATTTTTGGTAGGGTATTCAGCTGCTTATAAAACTTGATGTTGTGGTTTCCTAGGACCTTTTTAATGGACCTAGCTCGCTGGGTGGCCGAGGCGTCCTCTGGGGCACCAGAAAGACTTTAAATGAGGTCGCACAACTCTTCGGGGGTTATGTTTGCTAGTGTTTCTCTGCCTTTTCCGTTTCCTCGCTGAATTGTATTTGCGGGTGGTCTCGTTCCTGCTCAGTGATTAAATGAAGCGGTTATATCCAAGGAGCGAAATATGGGACGCCTAGGCGCTGCGGCCCGAAAGGAAATGGTAGTGGCTAAGGAAGGGTTCCTGGATAAGTTTAATTGTTTGGAACTCCAAAAGGGGCTTGCCCGTATGGTGGGTCCTTGGGTGCAAATCCTCTTGGGTTGCCCACAGGTGGAGGCTGCTCCTCCAAACATGTTCTGAGTCAGCTCATAAAAACGGGCTCCTGATGCAGATAATCTGAATTGTCAGGTCGGGGTGGTCCATACATCGGTCCAAGTGGATGCTCCGGACGAAATTGGTGCATTTGAGGCGATGGAGGCCGGAAAGGGGGGCCATGTGGCAGTGCTCCGCCATGGTTCCGCGGCCCGAATGTACTGTTTGGTCGGTATCGCTATGCTGGCGGTCCCTCTGAGCGGTAGTATCCTCCTGGTCGGGGAATCGACTGCCATTTTTTTAGGGAAAAGCGGTAGCGGAGTCCCTTATTGCCTGTCATCGTATCTTTGCTTGGAACGAGCTCTGCCGACATCCAACTATGTGGTTAAGTGGTAGTTAGTTCTTTAAACCAAAAAAAAAGAGCTCTGCTAAAACCTAGCAGCGCTTCATTAGAAGGAGACCGGTTCCTCTGACATGGCCTTCTGTCGCTGACAGTAGCGTCACTGCTCCAATGCCTGGCCGACGGGGGTACTTTGCTCGTGGAACTCTTCTGTTCTTTCTCTGCGTTTCGACGATGATGGCTGTTAGAACGCTGCAGATTCTCGACGTCTTTGTTCCTGCGGGAAGCTGTTCCTGGAGTCGCCGAACCGTTTTTTGCATTTGCCTCATCTCATCTGGCCTTGTCGTGCTTCTGGTTTTGTACACCATCGTTACCGTTGTAGTGGTCGTGGATTGTTGAGTTCAGACGGCACCACTGTAGTCCCCTATAATAGTGATTTTGATTATCTACAAGATAAGATCCTCTCTCTACGAGAATTGGGGACAAGTTGTGGTCTTCTCTTTTCGTCCACCACTGTTGTTTTTCCTAATATGCATTATAATCTTTATGATCTATCTGAGTTTCTTTCATGATTGTTGATTTTCCAAAGTTGCATTATTTCAATGGCGATTCATGGCGTTGATGAAGAAGAAAGGATCGCGGAGTGGTTGGGAGTGTTGTCGAACTTTCATTATATCAAAGAACCGATAAACAAACCGAAACCAAACCGGACTGATTGGGTCGGTTTTGATCCGGTTTGTGGTCGGTTCGGTTGATCCTGGAGGATCTACGGAATTCCCACATCTCCAGTTCTGGCTTGAGCGGGAGCTCAAGCCTCCTAAATGGGGGAGCCATGATCTAGGAGGATCTAGGAGAAACTGGAGTTTTTACCAAAGTTGTTCGAACGAGGTTGAGAGTCGCTCGAACGATTTGAACCCTTGGGCCAAAGTTCCAGGGGAGGTGTTCGGTCGTTCGAACGACCGAACGACTATCGTAATTCCAGTTCTAGTTTAAAAGTTTTAAATACTTTTTAGAGTTGGATTAGAGTTGGATTGTAACTAGGACTTGTAACCTTTATAGGGCAAGCCTAGGCTAGAGTTAATTATTTAGACGCACATCTTTCTTTTAGAGTTTTTTTTAGATCTGAGAGATTTGTAACTGGGGTTTGTAACCTTCTATGAAGGGTAAGACTAGGCAAGGTTAGATCTAGGTTAAGCTCATTTTTTTAAGCAATTGAAGCTTATTTTTCCCATTGAATTTGTGTTCTTCAGACTTTTCAACTAACTAGAGCTTCTTCATCGTATTGTGGATTATCGGTTTTGGTTTCATTGAATCTAAAAGCCAGTTATTCAGTTTGGACCCAAAACCGGCACGTGCCGAACCGAACCGTGTACATCCCTACCCTGAGCATACACCAATCGTCCTTCTGACACACTGTACGTTTCTGCAACCTTGTTTGTCCCCTACACCTAAATATCTTAAATAATTGCTATAGTGATGGTCTAATAGATAACATGGTTTAAAAAACTATAGTGATAGATGACAGTAGATCAAGTAAATTGTCTTCCAAAAACTAATTTCTCTACATTGTACTTCTCAAGCTTCTACTTCTCTCTAGTACAGTGATAGATGACAGCAGATTGGGATGTCCTTAATTTTTTGGCCATACAAATTTACCCCCGAAACTCACAAAAGCAAACAAGACAACTTCCGAAGGCATGAATGATAAATATTCACTTCACATATGATAATAATGCAGTAAAAGAAAATATAACTGTTCACAAACTAAATGATAACAATGAGGTTAAGAAGATAATTTTAAACAAATGACAACTGTTATCTGGATAAATGACAAGAACGTAACTGGTAGCAAGAAAAAGCATCAGCCTAGACGAATTCAAACTTCACATTTTACCTGATATTCTTAAGAGGAGGTCATCAGATCTAGTTTATAAAATGATCTAGAGATGCTGATCAGATCATAACTGATAATCTTAAAGAATGTTATACAAATGATATATGTAACTTTTTGAGAAACAGGGACAAATAGGATTTTGGGTACCAGAGAGAAGCTTTTAAGGTACAATGTAAAAGAAGCTTTTGGGGGTACTAGAGAAAAGTAGAAGCTTGAGAAGTACGATATAGATGTAGATGTACAATGCTGAAAGAGAGAAGCTTTTGGGGTGAAACTTCCCGCTCTGCAGTTATCTATCATTGTAACACTTTTTAAACCACTATTACTATAACAATTATTTAAGTTATTTGGGTATAGGGACAGACTAGGTTGCAGAAAGGTACAACTAGGGTTGCAATCTGTCAGAAGGCCGATTAGAGTATGCTCAGGGTCACCGAAAAAGTATTTTCGATAATTTGATAATTTTGGTATTAGGTAGAATTTTGGTAATAGTTTTCCGTTTTTTCAATTTTGTTGGGGAAATGGTGATACCGGTCAACAAGTTACCATAATTACACGTGTCGTCCTTTTATTGATGGTCATAAGCCTGGGGTCCTAAAGTCTATATGCCGAACCTCTATACTAAATCGCGTCGTCATTTGATCTATATAATATTATTTCAACATATGGTGTCTCTAAAAGAAATTATCCAATGTCAGCCGAACTATACATATATAAATTGTATTGGTACTTCTGTTAACATTTTGAACCATAACTATTTACACCATTCTGTCTTTTGCATAAAAATGATATCTTAATTTTGTAATCTAGGTAAATGATGTTGCTAGAATATCGGATTCGTGGCTTTTACCTTCGTCGGGATGGATCAAGCTCAACTTTGGTGGAAGTGTTAAAGATATTTCTTTGGGAGGCACTGCAAGAAGAATAGCAGGTTTTGGTGGTACAATTTCAATTACTGATGGATTATCATCAAAGCATAAGCTGGACCCGCTGGAGAGGTGCAACCAGTTGATACAGACTTATTGGCTCTCTGGAACGGGCTAAAAATACTCTCTACGCTCCCCTCTAGCCCAGTCTGGATTGAAGGGGATTCTCTATTTGTCATTAACTGGTTGAGGAAAGAAAGCGATATACCATGGAGGTTCACCCCTATGTTCTTTGAGATTGAGTTGATTATTTCTAAATTAGCATTAGGCAGGATGACCTACCTTTACAGGGATGGGAACACTATGGCTAATAAGCTTGCTAATGATGGGTCAACTAAGGACTCTTTAATGATATGGGATCAAATGCCAATTTTGTAACTTCCTTGTAGGCTCCCTTTGCATATTTTTTTCATTTACGTTAATATAAAATATATATTTAACCTTTTCAAGAAACAAGAACAATCAATATTTTTGTTTGAGAGGCTTACCCTCTGTTCACTTGATTTATTAGGCTTTTTTGACAATTAATGTAAATGTTTATGGTTTTTCTGTTCGAGCAAAGAACTTATTAGGAGCTTGAATATCTGACATCCTGAACTCGGTTTTTCTGCTACATTGTGTAGTCCTAGTGCGGTGTGATGGTGGTGAGTGAATGAGGTGCGGAAGGGTTATGTTTAGCATCATCCACTAGGTTTTTCTATTACATTGTATAGTTGATGCATGGTGTAGTGGTAGTGGATGAATGAGGGTGTGGAGGGCTTGTGGTTACACACATTTCATAATGTAGTACTTCTTCTGGCAAGTAATATTGCAGTATTCATTTGATTTCTCGGTATGTCCCGAATCTCCTGATTAAACTTGCAGTCTGGTACTTCTAGTTTTCTGTGGTTATGCTTTATAAATTTCATGAGTGTGAAGCGATTTTTGTCCGTTCTTCATTGGTATCTTGTGTTAGTGGAGATTTTCTTACTCTTGACGTATTTGATGTGAATTTTTTCCTCCCTGTCAATAAGTCCTCCTTTACCATCATATATTAATAATAGATTGCTAATCCAGGATATGTGGCTGTAATTCTAAATTTGCTTAGTGTAACTTGAAAAGTTTCAAATTCTTACTTTGTTGTTTGATAATCAATTAGGGGACACTAATTCACTGTCATTCTATTACTGTTAAATATGACCTTATTTCTGAGCTGTTTGGAGCAATTCAGCAGCAGGCACAGCCGCACAGCGTCATAAGGCGATAACTGTTGGAGAGTGATGTTGCTGCCTTGTGTATACTTCCAAGAATCGCTTGAACAGAAGCTTGTTGGTCTAATCTGGTTTCTCATCTTTTACTCTTGCCCTTAGAAACGCATATTAACATTTTGTCCATATATTTTATTATCTGAAGGTCTAATTGGTATTATTTTGTATTTATAGGTTTTGTGGGACATAAAATTTCCAAAAGGCTGATTGTTTAATTGGGGAAAGATGGTCATCAAACACCCTTATCAAGCTACATAGCTTTGAAAATAGACTTTTATGGCATTCAAACTTTGGAAATTCGCATCTCTTACCTCGTGTTGCAAATCAGTAAGTTATGCTGTCCATCAGACTCTCCTCTACTTAGGATTTATCTGAGGTAAGCATCATGAATATTTTCTGCTTTGATTTAGTTTCATAGTATTTTTGCATTTATTTTTTTATGCTTGGAGACTGCTGAAGCTACCACTTTGCACTGAAATCTGTGTCTAGATGCTTTGATAGTCGAAGATAAGTTGATGGATAGAGATTCATATGTTCAAACAACTAGGATATTGAATATATGTCGGGGGAAAAACTGCATTGTTGCGGGAGAAAGTTGGCTGCTTCACCATTATTTTTGCACGAGTCACTTATTATCTTCTTTAAGCTTGCACTATTGAAGCTCCCTCACGGAATATTAAAACTCAATTGGCCATCTATTTGTTTTTGCACTTTTGCTATTTGGGAACTGACAAACAAATTGAGTTTTGTTACTTGGGGCACCCTGTGGATCCCTACCCTTTCCTAGTTCCCTGCCAAGAAATTGGAAGTTTTTAAATTAATTATTAGGACTATGACTGCAGAAGTTATTAGTAATATAAGGCCTGAAGTTAAACTTAATGTAAAAACAACAAAACCCCCTCACCTGTATATGTTTCTTTGGATCTCTCTCATATGAAAAGCAAATGTATTATTGCTTTGACAGTTAAACGATCTCATCCGTCTGTATTTAAGTGAAGTGCATTTATCTTGTCTGTTTTTGACATATTTACTTTGAATTTATCTTGCTTAAGATAACTATTGCAGGGCTAGCTTCTGAACCTTTCAAACAAGTGTATAATAAGATCCCACAAGATTGCAGTAATGTGGAAAGAGATTCCATTACAAGATCTGATCGACGGGTGCAGGAAACATCAACTACTTAGATCCGAAGAGTGTTTCTGGCATTAAAAACTATATCGCAAAAATTCCAAAATCTATTTCACACACGGGAAACTTATGGATGATATACGTACAAGAGCAGGAGAATAAGAGGCGATAAAGATGTTATCTGGATACCATCTAGCATAGGCATCCTCATTTTGTCTTCACCCATGACTGGTATTTTGAATGGCCCTTCATCTACCAACCCACAGCGTAATGGTAGTTGGTAGTTGGGTAGTTGGTCATCAAACAACAGTGCTGAAATACTGAATACTGAATACTGAAATACTGAATACTGAATACTGAATACTGAATACTGAATACCGAATACCGAATACCGAATACCGAATACCGAATACCGAATACCGAATACCGAATACCAAATACCAAATACCGAATACCGAATACTGAAGTCTGAAGTCTGCTCTTTTCAATCAAACGATAGAAGAAAAACATTGCATTTCCTTAGCAAAACCATTGGAGGCGAAGAAGTTGGCCCAGAGCAAAGCATTTGCTTAATTTGACCATCGAAGCGAATGAAAGAAAATGCAGATATGAAGAAGATAAATGAACAAAGCTGCAGACATTTTAGCATAGTTCACAATTATATTGGTTTTGTAGTTTTTGCACTTTTAGAGCATTCACCACAGCTTCTTTGAGTGGATCAGGGTTTCTTCTTAAGATCTTTGTAATGTTGTTTGGATGTACTAGCCTTATCTGTAACATAGATTCTGTTTACATTTGTTGCAAGTAGTTGTGTATGAGTCTGTCCCTTGTTACAAATGGTTTATATATAGTTTGGATATCCAGCGTGGAGCTTTAGATGGGTGCATAGAGGTGTAGTGATTGCCTGGCTATACTCACACTACCGGTGATAGATCTAGCAGGATCTGTTTTATAAAAACATCTAGAGCTCATTGGAGGGTGCTGAGACAAAAAATTTAATTGAAGCCTGTTATTACTGATGCTGTTGATAATCATTGCTTATTTGCTAGAAACGCATTCTGCATATAATTTAGCATCGCCATGGTAATGAAGATAATCTGACACTAAAAGCTACAAATAATGGAATGAAATCTGAGAATGGGTGTTGGAAAATGAGGATTTTGACTCTGATAATTTGCTTTCTAGAAAATAAGTGGATGATTTTTCTGCCAAAATTTTAAATATTACCCATAGAGATGATATAGTGAGGATTCTCTGGGCCAAAGATAGTTTTCTTTTGGACAATTAAGCAATTACTACAAACTGAAAACAACAGTGGCGATGAATATGGCACATTATATTAAAGATGTTATACGTGGACTGATATCAGATACTATCTAAGAGAATGGTAACTATTTTAAGATCTACCATCCACAAAACCCCATTCTAGAGAATTGAATAAAATAGAGAAAGGGGTGCAATGCTGAATGTCAAAAAGAGTTTATTCCCAAAAACATTTTTTAACCAAACATTTATCTCAAGTACATTGTGTTTCCTTTTCTGAAGAGTTAATGTCGCGCCACAGAAGCTGCTCTCTCACCTGAATCAAGTTCTGATCCAATGTCTATGAACTGGCAATAAAATGTGGATGAACATGGGAGTTACTTCTTTTCTGCTGCCTTTCTTGGCTGCAAAAAAAAAGAGGAACCAAATTGTCAAAAAGAAGAAAGACTCGACACACTCTAAGATTACTGAGCATTGGAGAATAAATCACTTATTCAAGTGACTTTTTTTTCAAATCATGAAACATTGGTTTTATTAAGAAAAAGGATAAATTTCCAGAAAAATGCGTGATTCATGGAAAAAATAGTTTCTAAAGGGAAATCGAAACCCAACAAGAAGCTGTGACATGAGATTTACAGGGTAATATAAAACTGCCAACTGCTATGGATGTAGAGTAGATAGCTGTAAATGTATACAAGAAAGATAACATACAACAAATCTTAAAATAAATGAAGATCACATAAACTGGGAATGATTTCAAATACTTGAATATTTGAAAATTAAAGGCTCAATTGACAACGGCAAAAGCCGTAAAGGAGCCACAGTTCCTTCTAAAGCATGAAAAAAGATTGAGGTACTTAATAGCTAGCTTTCGAAACGAACATGATCATGGGAAGAACTATTGTCTAATATATGAGGAGGATCTCAACTAGGATACAGAACTGTAAATGATCCAATTTTGGAACGGAAGGATTCCAAGATCCGCACTTTACCAATCTTACGTCAGTAATCATTATCAACTTAATGCCAATTTTTTAGTACTATCCCTTCTTGACTCACCTCAAACTCCATGAAAACTCTAGCTACAAGAATCTTTCGCATTATCACTTTCCTTTGAAGTTGATTGCTACTTTCTTGTTCCCTTTGTTTGATAGTAAAACTCATTATCGCCACCACCTCATACTGCCCCTCTTCATACGATTTAGGTACCTCCCACCATTGCTTCTTTCACCCAGTAGTCTATAATAGTGTTACTCATTGGAACAATCAACTACAATGAGTGTCCTAGGTTTTTTTTCTTACCTTCATACCATTAATCTAGGTATCTGTAGCTCTGCAGTTGATTATGATATCACTGCTGGCGAGAATTGTAACAAGGCCAAAAGGAGAATAGATCATACAAGAGCCCTAAGAGGAGGGAACAAGGATGAGGGAAGCCCTAATTCTCACAACAAGATTCCCCATAAAGGCAGCAACAGATACAGGGAGTATGGCCAATTGGACAAAAAAATTATTGTCTAATTTCGCTTGCTGGAATATAAAAGGAGTTAACAGCCATCTTAAACAAAGTGAGGTAAGGAATATGATAGTTAAATATAAGCTTTATACACTTGCACTGGTTGAAACAAAAATGATTGTTGAGAACAGAGAGATAATTGCTAATAATATTGCCCCAGGATAGGAGTATCTTGACACCTTTGATTACTTGGAGATATGCAGGATACTCCTTATGTGGGACCCCAAAGTGATTAATCTTGTGGATCCTGAAATATCTGCACAAGCTATAACTGCTAAAGCAAACTGGATATATGCGAGTAACACAACTAGTGTTAGGAGAAGTTTGTGGACTAGTCTAACTACTTTCTCCACTAATGTTGTGGAACCGTGGCTAATTGTGGTGATTTTAATAGCATTGCTAGTGTGCAGGATAAAGAGGGAGGAGGATATCTTAGAACCTATGACTAATCAGGCCTGGTAGACTTTATTAGGGATGGAGGTATATCTGACTATAAGTAGAAAGGGGCCTACTGCACTTGGAGCAAGAAGAGAATGGATGAAGACAGGATCTTAACAAAGACTGACAACAGGCCAAGTTTCACCATTATCACGAAACATCTGCTCCATCTCAAGAAACTGACCCTTGTCCAATATCATCGTCCTTATGTTCTGAGCTGACATAGAAGTGGCATCAAATTTGTCCTCCACACCATTCACAAACGTCACAGTGATCCCCATGAGATGATCATCCGTCCTCCACTTCACCTGAAGCTGACACGCAGGATTCGACTCCTTGGCTTTTATTGCATTGCATTGCATTGAGCTAAAAACTCCATGCTAATAAACTTTGTATTAGGGATCTACCATTGAAGAGCAAAAGGAGTTGCTATGTTACATTAGAAGGAGATAAAGTTATATAGGTTAGGAGAAGGCTCTAATAGCCTACAACAAAAAGAGATAGTAAGAAAGACATAAATGCCCTCAGGCTTAAGCTATTCTAACATCCTCCTCAAACTCATGATGGTACAGCAAGTAACATCGAGAGTTTGCTAACGAGAAAGCGGAAGCGCTGCACAGTGTGAGACTTCGTGAAAAAGTCGGCCAAGTTCATCTGAGACGAAATGTAAGGCAAAGATAAAGTGTCATGCTTCAAATGAAGGCGAGTAAAGTGACAATCAATCTCAATGTGCTTTGTTCGCTCATGAAACACAGAATTGTGCGCAATTTGAATGACACTTTTGTTACCACAATACATAGGGGTAGGAGCATCGAGAGAAACTCCTATATCAACAAGAAGCCAACGGAGCCATACTATCTCGCCCGCAGTCACAGCCATAGCACGGTACTCAGTCTCCGCAGAAGATCGATAAACAACATCCTGCTTCTTACTCCGCCAAGAAATAAGAGAATCACCCAAAAATACACAAAAGCCAGTTGTGGATCGTCGATCTGTTGAATCCCCGCCCAATCAGCATCAGAATAAGCTCGAAGAAGTAAAGATGAAGATGCTAGAATCAATAAGGTCTGAAACAAGGTACCACGAATGTACCGGAGAATACGAATGATAGTAGCCCAATGCACGGTTGTAGGAGCAGAAACAAATATGAACAACATAGGTAATATCAGGTCGAGTGATCGTCAAAAAAACAAGACTACTAACAAAGACCCGGTACAGTGTAGGATCTCCCAAAGGTACGCCATCAAAAGGAGTGAGATGAACGTGAAGCTCAAGAGGAGTATCATTAGTCTGAGAATCAGTAAGTCGCGTTGTCTGAATAACATCTGCAACATACTTAGACTGAGACAATAAGTAGCCTTTAGGAGACGAGGCTACCTCAATGCCAAGAAAATAACGAAGAGGTCCCAGATCCTTCATCTCAAACACACGCTGTAACTGCAGTTTCAACACAGATATGCCAGTAGGATCATTATCAGTCAAAATCATATCATCAACATATAAAAGAAGAAATACACTACCCGCAGCAACTGTAGTACGCACAAACACAAACAGAGCATAATCATGTCACTAGACCGAAAACCATACTGACGGATAACTGATGAAAACTTCTCAAACCAAGCACAAGGTGCTTGTTTCAGACCATACAGAGCCTTACAAAGTATACAGACTTCACCAGGCAAATGAATGACTCCTGGAGGACTCATGGACACTTCCTCAGCCAAATCACCATGCAAAAAGGCATTCTTTACATCTAGTTAAAACAATTCCCATTGGCGGGCAGATACAATAGCAATCAAGAGACGAACAGTGGTCATCTTTGCTACGGGAGCAAAAGTCTCCACATTATCAATCCTATACTCTTGCGTAAAACCATGAGCTACAAGGCGAGCCTTGTACCGCTCCACTGATCCATCAAAATTTGTCTTTATCTTATAAATTTGGCGGCTACAAACAACATGCTTGCCTAAAGGTAGAAACATCAAGTCCCAAGTCCCCGTTTTGTGTAAAGCAGATAGCTCATAGCTCCTCATCCATGGCCTGACGCCAAAGAGGATCATTGCTGTGGACAGTGCTCAGAAATGAAGTAAACTCTGTCGAATAACAAAAGTTAGAAAAACCAAATTTATAGTGAGAACGACGGTCACGCACGGGATTACGTCGAGGAGCTGGTCCAACAGAAACAGAGTCAATGGAATGGACTTAATGACAGTACTGTGGCCAGTATATCAGATAAAGAGCTAGTGTCATCTGTAGGAAAGGGATTGACAAAACACAATTTAGACTCGTGAATCTCTCGTGAACGATCAGGAATCAAATATAGAGGAATGCGCTCCGGAAAAACTACATGGCGAGACACGTATAATTTCCAACCCATAGGAGCACCTGTATCCCTTTTAAGTATCATTGTAGCCAAGAAAAACATACATAATAGATCGACGAGAAAGCTTATCACGGTCAGCCTTATGGCACATAACAAAACAGGTACAACCTAAAACCTTCAAGATAGAGTAATTTAGAGCTCTTCCATATAGACGCTCATATGGAGAAATTTTAGCAGTGAAAACCGTTGGAATCCCCGATTAATTATGTAAACAGCTCTAAGGACTGCCTCACCCCAAAAGATACTAGACACAGATGCAGAAATGAGCATAGATCTTGCAGTCTCCATGATATGCCGATGTTTTCTCTTAGCAACCCCATTATGCTGAGGATTTTCAGTACATGAAGACTGATGGATAGTACCATCTGATGCCAACAAATCAGCAAAATTGCCAGAAGTAAACTCTCCTCCAAGTCACCCTAAAAACATTTTATAACAGTAGAAAATTATGTTTGGATCATAATCCTAAAGGCTTGGAAGACAAAAAGAGACTTTGATCAACGTTTCATCAAAAATACCCAACAATAGCGAGAATAATCATCAATGAACGAAACATAATATCTGAACCCTCCTTTTGTAGAATGAGGAGCAGGCCCCCACACATCAGAGTGAACTAAATCAAAAGAAGCAGAAGAAATAGATGTGCTAATACAAAATGGTAAAGTAACAAATTTTCCGAGTTTACAACTATAACACTAAAAAATATCATGACAATGGGCATCACCTAAAGCTCCAGTAGAAACTAGATACTTTAGTCGGGATCCAGACACATGACCTAATCTAGCATGCCATAAGTAAAAATTACTAGATTTAGATCCTAAACGAAAAGATGACAAATCAACAAAGGAACTAGTAGAAACAACTCTAGCTGATGGTTGACAATTTTATAAGACGTATAGACCGCAATCTCTACGACCGGTTCCAATCAGCCTCTGAGAATGATGGTCCAACACAAAACAATGGGAGTCAGAAAAGTAAACAAAATAACCAAAGATACATAACTGACTAACAGAAATCAAACTTAAAGTAAGATGGGGGAGAAAATAAACATCAGGTAGAAACAAATTTGGTGTTAAAACAGGACCAACACCAACTAAGGGCATATACGCTCCATTAGCTGCAGTAACGTTAATGGTAGAAGGTCATTTAAGACACGTAAAAATGGATCGATCACTAGTCATATGATGTTTGACACCAGAATCAAAAATCCAAATGGTACGACAATTACCTGAATGTACACCAGATGAGGTAGAACCAGCATGTGGAATGATATCGGGACGCTAAAGAAAAAAATGTTCTATCAGAGCTACAACATCAAAAAAAGATGCATCACTATAGGGGTATTGCAGCTGATTGAGTAGGATGTGCATGCTGAGCTGGAGGAGCAGGTGAAAGCCGTTGATATTGTGTAGGAGGTCTAACATATTGGTATGGAGGTGCTCCTCCATATAGCTGAGGAGGACCTCTAAACTACTGCGGAGATGTCTACGGGGTTGATCCTCGGCTTTGCTGTTGTAGTCTCTTTGGGCACTGACTCTTCCAATGGCCTTTCTGGTGACAAAAGGCACACTCGTCACGAGGTCATTGATACTGTTTCTTTTGATAAGAAATATGAGATTGAGAGTGAACCGATGGCTGAATAGCCAAAACTGACTGAGTGGGTATAGTAAGAATCCCTTTCCCTACGATCCTCCTCAGCAAGGAGCTCACTAACAACATAATCGACACTAGGAAGGGGATCTTTATGAAGAATAAAACCTCGTAAAGTCTCAAAGTCATCACGCAATGCAACCAAGAACTGTACTAACCGTTGTTGCTCGCAATACGTGATCCAATCCACACAAGCAGTGATCCCCAATGGCTCAGTAAAAGCAAGTTGATCCCAAAGAACAGTGATTACCCATAAAACTCTTGAATGTTGCGATCACCTTGCCTAACACCACGGACATCAACCTCCAATTGGTATTGACAAGCAAAATTTGATTTAGTAAACAACTTTTTTAAATGATCCCACCTCTCCTTAGCCGTTTGGAACTTAGCCAGTTGAACACCAATGGATAACTCTACAGAATTGCTGATCCACGTAATAATTTTGGAGTTGTTCATTTTCCATTTTCTCAAGTCATTTGCAAATATTAGTTTTTATGAGTTTGTAGGATTCATAATTGTACCATCAATATAATCCCATAACCCTCTACCCATGATAATGTGCGTCATAGTGTCGCTCCAGAATGCATAATAAGGCCCTGTTAACTTCAGATTAATTGTTTGCAAATCAAATTTATCATCGGCCATTTTGTGACACTAGAAAGGCTATTGGAAGAGTCAGTGCCCAAAGAGACTACAACAACAAAGCCGAGGATCCACCCCGTGGACATTTCCGTAGCAGTTTAGAGGTCCTCCTCAACCATATGGAGGAGCACCTCCATACCAATATGTTAGATCTCCTACACAATATCAGTAGCGTTCACCTACTCTTCCAGCTTAGCATGCACATCCTATTTAGTCAGCAGTAGTACCCTATAATGATACATATTTTTCTAATGTTACAACTCAGATAGAGCATTTTCTTCTTCAGCATCCCGATATCATTCCACACGCTGGTTCTACCTCATCTGGTGTACGTTCAGGTAGTTGTCGTACCACTTGAATTTTTTATTCTGGTGCCACACATTTCAAAAAAAAATTAAAAATCTAATCAACTAGTAGTAGGAGCAGAGATCCCTAATCATTATTTGAGGATGCCAAACCTCGCTCTGATACCATAATAAACCTTGTATTAGGGATCTACCATTGAAGAGGAAAAGGAGTTGCTATGTTACATTAGAAGGGGATTAAGTTATATAGGTTAGGAGAAAGCTCTAATAGCCTACAACAAAAAGATATAGTAAGAAAGACATAAATGCTCTCAAGCTTAAGTTACTCTAACAAATTCATACAGCAGTGTGTGGGTCAAACACATTGAACTCAATCTTCACCTTTGACAGAAACTTCAACATCCCTTTTTTCCCTACATAGATATAATAAGCTCACTCAATTAAGTAAATGGGAAAGTGGGTTTTCACCAAAATTGCTAACTAGACGATTCATGACTCAATTAGTAGCTACCCATCACCTAGAATAACCTTGCATTGAGGGCGTAAACAGCGTAATACAAATGTTTCTACTAACTGTGATTTTCAAACAACAAAACAAGCACAATAATCAAAGGGTTGAGATATTGAGTTTGTTTCAAAGTGATAGCAAACCATTAATTGTTTGGTGTAAGTTTGTCTACTGATAAGGGGTTGATTGGGATTGTTTGAGCATAGATGGTATTGTAACATCCCAACATCTGTGGAAAGGTCAGTCCAGATCCTGGGAACAAATATAATTATCCGCCATATACTATCGCTGATGCCTTTTAAGCCTGCTTGGTTGTAGGAGTTGGAGTAGTCCTGAGATGGATGACCCACCGGGAAGCTGCCCCCCCCCCCCCACCGAATAAAACCTCACAGTGTTGGAGATCCACAGTGGCTAAGTGGGGACAGTATCGGTGAGTTAGTATAGGGTGGATCATTACAATTTGGTATCAGATCCTATAGATTGCGTAACTCTCTAACTTGCAAAGCAAATTGTATAAGCTATCCCCCTCTTTCCTCATTTACAGATCCTATAGATTGCGTGGAAATTTTAGAGGAGTTTGTCGAGTCGTGAGCTCTGTACTCCATTGCTCATTATATCCATATTTGTGTTTAATGGTAGATGGTGGTAGACATCCATGTATATATCTCTTTTATACTTATAGTTGTAGCAGACACACTATATTATGTTATCATATGAACTTGAACTATGTTATTATATATATACCGTGTCTCATGGTCGATATGTAGTATTGCGATATTTATTGTCGTGTGTTTGTGGATTTCATAATCTTAGGAATTGGGAGTGTGTTGTGTGTATACTGGCCTAACCGTTCTTGAACTGAAGGATTATGTTATTCACTTGAGTGTTTGTAAATATTACAGGTTTTCTATATGTAAAAAAATTTGTGAACGTCCAATTTACAGGGGAAGTGCTGCCGAATTTTTGGTAGGATTTCACCTATATAATTGACTTTTGTGTGCGATTCTGATATAGGTGTGGCGTGTCTCCTAGTTTTCCAGTTGGGGCGTCATATGTATCGTTTTAATGGTAAAAACATTATTCAATCCATTTTTCAATTTGGTGTAATTAGAGTTGATACTTATAGAATTAGAAGAAACTCAAATGATATCAACAACCCTTAATTCATTTTCTTCTATCAAAAACCATCTCCATCTCATCTTGAGGGCTGAGACCTTCTTAAACTATTTGAGAGCTCCATTTAGGGTTGTTGTTGATGTTACAGATCCATCAAGGAATGTTAGAAGATCATCTACAAAACAAAGATGTGTAATCATAGGGTTTGTGCATTTTGGGTGCAGCACAAGAGTGCCTTCAGCCACTTTACCATGCCTGATGTGGGTAAAGTTTCCATTATCATGACAAAGAGATAAGTGGCACGTGGTCCCCTTGTCTTAGTCATGTTTTTACCTTTAACGTACCCAAAAAAAGTTCAATTTATTAAGACAGCTGATGCATATCTCATAATGTGTGGTGGAAAGCTTATGAAGAGTCTTAAGCACTGCTTCCCAACAAACCATATCAAATGATTTCCTCAAGTCAATCTTAACAATGCATATGTTAAGGCCTTCATCCGTATGGTTATTTCTTACTAACTCTTGGGGAATCGTCTTATTGTCATGTATGTGCCGACCTTGTATAAAAGTAGATTGGTTAAAACTTATGAGTTTATGAATTACCCATTTGAGCCTATTTGTTATCACCTTAGCTATGATTTTGTAGACCACATTGCAGCAGGATATGGGTATGTAATTATCAAAAGAAAAAGCATCGGTGATTTTAGGAATAAATGTTATAGAAGTAGCATTTACCTTTCCTAACAACTTGGATTTATTGAAAAACATTTGAACTACTTTCACCAAGTCATTTCCCACTATACTCCAACATTCCCTGAATAAGCATGAGCTAAAACAATCAGATTGGTACTCCATCTTCTCCAATACTTTCCCGAGTATCAACAATTTCTTCCCGAGTAACAGGAACCTCTATTCTTCACTTCATATCCTCACCAATTTGAGGTTCAGCTGCTCTAGGTATTCATTTTACATATTTTCTTCCTCAATGCCAAGAATGTTATAAAAGTATCTCACTCCCTCTTCCCTAATGTCATTTGGATCAATGACTTGAGCACCATTTACTTTAAACATGTTTATGCTATTTCAAGATATCCTAGCTCTAAGAGAGTGGTGGAAAAAAGCCATGTTATTGTATCCCATACTCAATCATTGTATTCTAGATTTTGCATCTTAATAGCTTCTTCTATGTTTGCAAGATGGGCGTATTTTCTCAGATTCACCCTCTCCTTCATTGCCAAGTCATTACTGCGGGAATAACATTGAAGTTCGATTTGTACATCATCCAACTCTTTTCTAGCATATGTAACTATACCAACATTTTTGAACTTGAGATTACTCCAGTTCTTAAGGGTATTCTTTTAAATTTTCAGTTTGGAGACCAGAATATACATAGGATTTCCTACAATTCTGGGAATTTGATATTCCTCTAGGCTAGATCTGAAAATGCTATTATGAATTCGGTTAGTGAAGACATAGAAAACCTCAAATCCTCTAGTAATAGTATGGGTGTAAGGATCCTCTCAACATTAAAGGAAAGGTGTTTGGGGTACTCATATACAATTTTTTTATATTTGGGTATAAGAGAACCCTTCAGCTTAATGAAGTCGTGAACAATACTCAAAGTAGACAAAGAGGTCGAGCGATAGAAGTTTTTGGTGGCAGAAATTGCACCGCCTTTAGAGAATACAAATGTCTTCACAAAGTGATCTCTTCCCACAAAAAGGTCCCCAACACAAATGTATTCTCAAGGTGATTTACCACGAGAGGGTCCTCAGGAGGAGTTTATGATAGAAAAAAGGGATTAAGGGTTTTGATATCATTTAGGTTTCTTCTAATTCTGTTTCTAACTACACCAAATTGAAGAATGTTCTTACCATTAAAACGATACATCTCTGCTCAAATTTACACCAAACAAATTGGAGGAAACCTACATTGATTTTGAATTTTTGGGGTTTGAGATTTCTCTGGGGAAAAGTGAGTATATAACCGATATGTATTTTACTTTGGAAGCGCACTTTAGCAAATATCAACACATAATTAATAGTTTACTATCACTTTGAAACAAACTCATATCTCAACCCCTTTGATTATTGAACCTGTTTTGTTGTTCTTCAGTTGGAAAATCACAGTTAGTAGAAACATTTGTATTATGCAGCTTACGCCTGCAATGTAAGATTATTATAAGTGATAGGTAACGCTACCAATAGAGTCACGAATTGTGTTGTTAGCAATTTCAACGAATTAGATATTCCTCTAGGTTAAATGTGAAAATAACGCATTTTTTGCTTATGAATTCAGCAAGTGGAGACCTTGAAAGCCCAAATCCTCTAGTAATTTCAGTTTGGGTGTAAAGATCTTCTCAACATTAAAGTAGAGAAGTTTGGGGTATTTAGATACAATTTTTCTGATTTGGGTATCAGAGAAACCCTTCTGCTTGGGAAAGTCAAGAACAATACTCGAAGTAGACAAAGAGGTCGAGCGATAAAAGTCTTTGGTGGCAAAAATCGCATCGCCTCTCTTCACAAGGTGATCTACCATGAGACTAATGAGATACATCAAATAACAGACATATTAGGCTTTCAACAGATGAAATTTCAGTTAAGTATCTTCGCCTCCTGTTTGTAAGAGGGTTGATTATCCCCACCCTGTACATTCCTCTTTTTAGTTATCATATTCATGGGGGCTTGCTCCTCAGCTTGCCTTTCAAACTTAATTACCTTGATCCTACATCAACGTATCTCACAAATAATGAACTTCAACAAAATATCTGAGTAGGATGGAGAACTTAAGAATGTATTCAATCAGTTGCATATTTCTTTCTAGCTCCTGAGGAGCTCTGCATGTACCACGATAGATATTCTCTAATGATTAATAAACTACAAGCTACCCCAACATCATTCCTAGCTGTGTTAGAATCTGAACTAGAGGCGCAGTGAGCCGGAAAAGGATAGAAAACTTGAACTTTTCTTCAATCTGTTGCATAATTTTTTCTAGCTCTTGAGAAAATCTGCATGTACTACGATAGATATTTTTTCTAATGCCTAATAAACTACTAGCTACCCTACATCAATCCTAACTGTATCAGAATCTGAACAAGATGTGCAGTGGGCTGGAATAGTGTTGGAGAACTTGAAGTATCTTCAACCAATTATCCATTACTTTGTAGCACCTGTAGGGATCTGCATGAACACTGATAGTTATCCTCTGCCATGCCTAATACAAGCCAAGCTACTTCCTTCAAACTCAAATAATAAATACATATTTACTGCTAACGGACGTTACGGGATGGAAAACCTATGTAATATTCTGCTTAGATAAAGTGAAAAAAAAGTGGCCCAATCGAAAGCCATTGTACAGTGGGTGCTTAGAACATTGGATGCTGAGATTGTGAGATCTTAAGACCTTAATGGTAATCTTTGACACTACTAGACTCTAAAAAATTGGACAGACTAAACCTAAAGTTCTAAGCAGCAGTCTGCCCTTATGGATTACTAAACTAAAATCCGATCATTTTTTCAGTTATCAAGAAAGCAGACTTTTTCATAACTTGGCTAAAGAAGTCACTCACGATAATCATATATTAATGTAGGAAGAAGTATACTACGCAAACTAGTTATTTCTTACAAGCTCTTGGAAAAAATATATATAGAAAGAACAAGTACCTTAGTACCAGGAAATGTCTGGTGGAGCTCCTCCTCAGGTATGACAACAGGCCAAGTTTCACCATTATCACGAAACATCTGCTCCGTCTCAAGAAACTGACCCTTGTCCAATATCATCGTCCTTATGTTCTGAGCTGACGTACTGGTGGCATCAAATTTCTCCTCCACACCATTCACAAACGTCACAGTGATCTCCGGAGGATGATCGTCCGTCCTCCTTTTCACCTGAAGCTGACACGCAGGATTCGACTCCTTGGCTTTTCTCGCATTGCATTGAGCCAAGAACTCCATGCACGCAGCAGTTCGTGGATCCAAAGCATTGAACTCAATCTTCACCTTAGATAAGAACTTCAACATCCCTTCTTCACTGCATCAATTAGAACTACATGTAAGCAAAGCACTCATAGATATAGTAATAAGTTTACTCATTAAAGAAAGCAATTAGTGGGTTTTAGTCAAAAATGCTAACAATATGATCCGTGTATCGATTGGCAGCAACTGCCCATCACTCAGCATAACATTGCATTATAAGCGGCAGGGCATAAATGGCGTAATACAAATGTTTTTATCACTGTGAATTTTCAACAAAACAAGCATAATAATCAAAGGGGGGTTGAGATATTGAGCTTTTAACAAACTAATCTAGTCCAGGACTCCTCCAAGATTAAGGTGGTGTTTGTTTTTTAAGTGTTGAATGCTGAAAAAAAATTCAAGTGCTGAATGCTGAATGTTTTGAAGTGCTGAAAAATTATGGTGTTTTTTAAGTGCTGAAAACTGGTAAATGTCTTAAATACCCTTGTTATAAAAGAACACAACTTGGAGCATCAATTCAAAATTGGCCGCACCTCTTCACTATAAAGTACTATGACACCATAAAAGTTTATTCATAACTTGAAAATGGACAAAATGGATATACAAAAGACATTGCACAAAATGGACATAATGAATATACAAAATGGACATACAAAAGGCATTATTGCATAAAATGGACAAAATGGATATACAAAAGACATTGCACAAAATGGACAAAATGAATATACAAAATGGACATACAAAAGGCATTATTGCATAAAATGGACAAAATAGATATACAAAAGACATCATTGCACAAAATGAACAAAATGAATATACAAAATGGACATACAAAAGGCATCATTGCACAAAATGGACAAAATAGATATACAAAATGGATCTCTAAAAGTCACAAGTTAGAAAGGAATATCAGAACACTATAGAGTAGAGCAACACAGGCACACTATTTCATAAATAAAATAGTCTTACATGTCAAATTTATTACATCAAACTAGAATTCAGTTTAAGAATATTGTCTCTCTCAGTTCCATAAGTGTCGATCTCATATTAAGCTTTCTCCATGAACCACAAATCCTTGAAGGGGTCAAAAACAAAACAAGAATAGTCTCTACTGAAAGGCATCTGAAGTGGAAAAATCACAATATTTCAGTAATAAAATAGTCTTACATGTCAAATTCATAAAAGAAATTCTACATCAATGTATACTAAAAAAACATAACCATATAAAGGGGTGGTGTTGTTTTCTATTCAAGGGATCAAGTGAGTATGAGCAGACAAGTTGTTATCACTTTCCCTTGAAAGAGATAGAGAACAACTTGAAAATTTTAGTTCTTGATCCTCTCAGTTTCAGTTTTATGGGGTTTTACAGGTAGGAAGAAACAATATTCCTTTTTTTTCCTTTTTTTTCATTTTTAGTACTTTGATTTGGTGGTGATCTCAATGACTCATGTATTTTGATCTACTTGCTTAGTTCTAAAAAGATCTTACTTTAGAAAAGAGAAGTAGTTATTTTGTTAATAACAAATTTTAGTATTATCACAGTAATCATCATTTCACTTCAGATTCGAGATTCAAGATTCCTAGAACCCCAAATGAGTTGCTATTCTTGATTCTGTTTGTCTCAGGTTTTCTTGATGTTCCTTTATGTCGTCCACCAGACTGTGGATTAACTGCTTTAGTCAGATCTTTTTGCTTATTAGGAGTTACAGCATTCCTTTTAGCTCCACCTCCTCTTCTAACCTGAACAAAGGGATTATCTGATTGAGAATCAGTAGATTTTGATACATTAGCACTGTTGGTTATTGCAATGTTGTCCTTGTTCTTGTGTAAAGAATCTTGTGAGGTTTGGTTATCTATAGGTTTGTTGACATCTCCAGTCTTAGGGATTAACTCACTTTCCTTATTGATCAAAATTTTGATAGTTTCTACATTCTCAGATATAGTTTCATTTGATTCCCTTTTTGGAACCTTGACTTGCAGGTCTTGTTTTGGATATCTACTTGTTGAGTGACCAAAGGTAGCTCAAGCCGTACAACTCTGAGGTTTCCATGCATATTTCACCATTATTTCAACAAGAGAATCATCCTCTAGCTGTAACATTATTGATTTGGGTAAAGTGTCAGCTTGAGTAATTTCAACACAAATTCTTGCATAAGCCAATCTGGTCTATTCTAAGGTAGCTTTATCAGCACAAATTGGAACTCCTATAGCACTTGCTGCATAGCTAAGACCTTCATCAGTCCAGAATTGCAGAGGTAGATCCATAAACTTGACCCAGATTGGAACAGAAGAAATGGAGTTTATCTTAGCATAAGTATTGGGATTCCATGGTCTTATGAAGAAAATTTTGCTTGCAATATATATAGGACCTTGTTCTAATGTCATTTCTCTATCCTCATCAACAGAAAATCTGAAAAAATATTGTGATTGATTGGAAAAGATTTCCACTGTTCCCATAAGCTTCCAAATCTAAGTAATTCGTTCTTTCTTAAGCCAAAAAGGAAGCTTTGTTCCTAAAATACCTTTGCCCATAAATAAAGGTTGGAAGGAAAAACATTGCAGCAGCAACAACAGATCATCTGATCAGAGAGAGAAGTTGCTTTGATTTAGCAAAAATCAAGCTTCAATAACCTGCATCTCCTTGTACCCGATTCATACAAAGAATTTATGCACAACCCTAAACCCTAAATCGATTTAAATTAGGGATTTTCATACCCTAAACCCAAATCAAAATCCTCTTCACCACCATAACCCAAACACGATTTCTACAAATCCCAACACCTCCAATCACAAAATCAGCAACAATTCTTCCATCAAATAAAAAAAAAAAAACAAAGTAGAGAAGAAGGTAAAAACAGAAAAAAGGATAAAAGAAGAAAGCTAACCTGATAACCCTTGATTTGTCCTCACAACAACAATTTCTTTCTCCCTCCCAATTTGGTCTGAGAAATTTTGGTTGAGAGGATAAGGGTATTTTCGTCAGAAAGAGGCTTGTTTTTAGCTTAAAAAATACTAAGCATCTCACAACTGCTGAAAAAAAAAAAAAAAATTCAGCACAAAAAAAAAACACCAAACTCACTACTGAAAATATATATATATATCAGCAGTGAAAGAAACACTAACTAAGGCTTTTTTTCATTTTGGGATTAGAATAGGGTTTAATAAAATAAATAAAAAATTGTGAAAATTATCATGGACGAAATGACAAACCTTAAAGTTGTTACAATATAATTTCAGTAATGAGTAGTCACCTGTGTAAGTAGAAGAGTAGACAAAAATCCTGCCCAAAGTCTCTCTTGTAGTTGAAGAGGGGAGAGAGAGAGAGAGGGGGTTCAATCAAGTACCAGACTACTGAATAATTCTGGTCAATGGGTCGCCCCGCCAGGTACGAGCAAAATCATTTGGCTTTTCCGCAGTACACTAATAAATCATGGGATGGTGCTGCAAACGACCGAGAGAGGAGAAAATCAATATGTACAGCATTTCAAAGGAAGAAAAAACCTTCAGAGCACCGACAGCAGCCAGGTCACGTGGAGGGTGGATCTTCATCCTCCACCCTCTTGAGCACCAATCCACTTCCCAACAGCTAGGTGAATTTGCCACGTGTCCACCCAATATCCACCCTCTGGGTGGATTTTTGGGGGATTGATGTCGCGCAGTTCTGAACTGCGCGTAGGGAGTAAGCCAATGAGATGATGACACTTGTCAAACTTTAATAGGTCCTCTTGCCGTACAGTTCTGAACTGCGCGTATATGCAACATTTAAAATTGAGACACATGGACGGCTTAGATTTAAATCGTTGCAAACGACTAGTTTTTGTCACGCAGTTCAGCCTGCAAGTCTAAAGGCATGAAATATATGTTGGTTCCCCTCCATACTTGTTTTTTCCCTGATCAAACTTCTTCAACAAGATGCTCAACGGCTATAAACGGCTAGTTTTTTTCATCTATAAACCCATTCATCTTCTACTCTCTTACTCTTCTACAATCAATTCATTCCTCTTAAATCTCAAAACTCAACTTTATTCTGTTGTTATCAATTTCGCCAAATCATGTCTGACCCATCACTCTCATCTTTGGAGTCATCGTCTTCATCATCATCCGGAAGCGAAGAGGTCTTATGACGTCAAATTGAGATGATGCACGAGTATAACAAGATTATAATTGAGATGGGAGAAGCAGAAGAAAAAGAGCAAGATGCAACATCATCACGGAGGCGGGGAGGTAGTAAAATGGGAAGGATTGACAAGCAAAAATGCCGTGATTATAAATTTGGGGAGTTTAGCCTTAATCGGGATTACTTTAGTGACAACCCAAGATTCAAAGGTATCCCATTTCGTCGCCGATTCTGTATGTGCAAATGTGTGTATCAACGTATTTATGATCAAATACTTTCTTCGAACCCCTATTTTATTCAAAAAGAAAATGTTGTTAAGACGATGGGATTATCCTCGGACCAAAAGATAACTTGCGCATTTCACATGTTATGTTACGGTACGAGCGCAGACGCCCAAGAAGAATATTTTTATATTGGGGAGTCTACGGGTATTTTGTACTTGAAAGAATTTTGTAAAATAATTATAACACAATTTAAAGCTCAATACCTTAGATCTCCCAATAAAAACGATACATTACACTTGTTAGAAGTGAATGGACCGTGAGGCTTCCCGGGGATGTTAGGTAGTTTAGATTGTATGCATTGGAAATGAAAGAATTGTTCTACCGGGTGGGCATGACAATATACCGGGTATAAGAAAATCTCGACGGTGATTTTAGAAGCGGTTGCATCGCAAGATCTTTGGATATAGCACACATTCTTTGGGGGGCCCGGTTCTAGCAACGATGTGAACGTCTTGCATCAAGGGTGGATTTTTAACAACTTGTCTAATGGAGTTGTGCCGCCATGCAATTATAATATAGGTACGGTACCGCACACTATGGGATATTACTTAGCAGATGGAGTCTATCCAAAATGGCAAATATTTGTTCAAACCATAAAAAATCTGTCCAACGATGCCGAAAGACATTTTTCGAAGATGCAAGAAGCATGCCGGAAAGACGTAGAACGTGCTTTTGGGATATTACAAGCTAGGTTTTAAATATTGGAACACGGTGCGCGATTTTGGAAACCTTGTGATCTATGAAATGTTACGTACGCTTGTATAATCCTGCACAATATGATCGTCAAAGATGAACATCATACTTACATCCGACAAATGGACATTGATCTCGAGAATTGGTAGGAGGACTTAAATCCAAGACACGCGATCAACACTATGGCAGAGTACATCCAGAAGGTTCATGAAATTATAAATGAAGGTGTTTATTTCTAATTATGAAATGAACTTGTCGCGCATTTGTGGAATCGAAAAGGGTCGAAGTAATGTAGTCTTCATCATTGTTTTTTTATTTTCTAAAGTAATGTATTTTATTTCAAAGTTTTATGTTAAAGTTGTAATGTATTTGCTCTACTTGATTGAAGTATATTTTAAAGATTACGTACGATTAATAACAATTTTATTGAAATAATGAAATTACATAGAACTTAAGAACTACTATTAACGTTAAGGATTACATTAATCTTCATCACTAGAAACGCCGTCATCACTTGGACACTGCTCCTTCAACTTCTTCGAATATTCTTTAATTTGCTTCTTCATCCAACGCTTTTGGGTCGGTAATAGGTTACTTGGGTCCATTGTCATCACCTTAACCATATGCGCATCTTCGATGGCTTTTTTTCGAATTAGCTCCGCTTCACGCCTCATTTGAATCTCAGTCTCTCTACAACTTTTGTTCCTCTCGTGCTCTAACTCTAGCTCCATTTTCTTCTTTTTTCTGCTTGTCTTTCTCATTCCATGCCTTTATCATGTTGGTCATTGTCTCAAACATTTTTTTTCCCCAATAACCTATATTTGACTTTGTCGCTTCTTTTGCCTTGTAATTTTTTTTACCGTCCGGCCGTACATCCCCGCAAGAATATAGTGGTGCATCCACGTCGATAGAATCATCCAGAATTACGATATTTGGAGTGCCGGATGTTGGTATTTCAAGATCGGTATTGGTGGAGTTACCCGAGCTATCGTTAAAATTTAACTTCCTAGCGACGTTGCAGCCGGGTTGCCCGATATGATAAATTTGTGACCATTTTGGGCAAGTTTCCAAAACTTTGTACGCATCCCCAAGTGTAAATGGTTTGTGTTGTAGTTGTACGAATGTATCGTATGCCATACGTTCCTAGAAATCAAATTATAAATTTTTTTAGAGTATGATTAACCTTTGAACATAATGAAATGAGAAAAATAAATAAAATACTTACGAAGTCAGCCGTTCCAATGCCGGTAAAATGTCGGCTCTCAGGGTCTTGAATGATGCCTCTAAAAATTGAATATTTTTTATTAAGCCGCCCCATATACGCACAATTGACATTGTTGTATGACCGCCACATCGATTGGTCAAGATAGAAGGAGTTGAATTGATCACGCACTTTGAACCAAAATGTAACAGCTTTTTGGTTGTTCGTGATAGCGAGGTTTTGAGATACTTGGGACCAAGCGCATACAAGATTCATGAAGTCATCAGACGACCAATTTTTGGAGTTTTTATATCTTTCTTTGTCGTCATCAACTTCATCCTCAACTACAATAGGTGTCGTTGCCGTCTTTCTTTTAGACTTTTTCTTCCTGTGCGTATTACTTCTCGTGAGAACTGGATTGAGTTCCACCGGCAAAACCGGTTTGAGATGAATAATATAGATTCCCCGGTTGAGGGTACGAGCCCGTATACCCATCAAATTGAGGGTAATATCCTTGGTTTGAGTAATGAGGGTAATATCCATGGGTTTGAGATTAAAATTGATTATCGGGTGACGGGAATAGTTGGCGAACATGGTGATTCCGATATTGAGAAGTGTTAGGCATTTACGACATATCAAATGCGCCGAATTGAGGAGGAAATACATTTCCTTGTTGGTTCGTATTGGAGAATTAAAAGTGGTTTTGAGAATTAGATTGGGAGCTTGAGAATGACATAGTGGCTTTGTTTGTAAGGTAAGGAGGGAGGAGAGTGTAAAAGATTAAAAGGGATGAGAGTGTAGAAGATGAATGACATTTAAAGTTGAAAAAAACTAGCTATTAATATGGCCATTGAGTAACTTGGATAACAAGTTTCCAAAAAAAATTGGCCGTTGAGTAACTTGCACAACAAGCTTGCCCAAACAATATTAAATTTTTTATTACCAATTAAACCAAGTATAGAGAGAAGGTCATAAATAACCTAAGGTTTAACATAACATATCAAAGTTCTAAACAAAACATAGCACACTCAACTTAGTTTTAACATAGCAAATAAAAGTTCTAAACAAAACAAAACATACTTAACGTAGTTTAAACAAAACATAAATCAAAGTTCTAAATAAAAGATAGCCTAACTGGGACGACCTCTTTTTGTTTGGCGGGCGCGTCTGATACGTGCGAGACTCTCGTCATAGGTACATTGCACAACCGACTCTGTCTGGTAGGAAATTGACATCTTAGCTAGTCTCTCGGACGATTCTCGGATGACCTCTTGTACCCGCCTCAGCTCCCCCTCTAACTCGACTGTGCAGTCAACGTATTACCTTAAGTCTTCATATGCCACATACCGCATTCCTTGGGATTGATGCCACAACTCATCTATATTATACGTAGGTGGACATGGGTATGGTACCTGTATCACCGGGATCGGTATTTGTCTACGTTGATTGCTCGTTCCCGCTATATCCATGAACCATCTCATATCATGTGGATCGCCGGTCTCCTGATCACCATAGTCTTACACCTGTGAAGACATAGCTAAACTCAACGTAGGTGACAAGTGTACATCGGGCCTCACTAGATCACGCCTGACCATACAAATATTTTTGGCCCTCTTTACTAAATTATTGGCATATAATCTACGTCTGAAACAAGATAATTACGACCATCGTAGAAGTCCATATCTTTCAGACCCTGATATAACTCTCGATCGTACCTTGAGGATTCCATAATCTCTTGAGGGGGGTCATAGGGCACACTATCATGCCCGGTCATCTGACGCATACACTGGTCTTTTAAATACCAAAGCGTACCGTGCCCATATGGGACTGACACCAATGAAACCCTCTGGAAGCTCAGCGCTTAAGAAACTCTTACCTCTGGACGGATTGTTTGCCTAGACCTGTGTTATGGTTGCCAATATATGTTGGTTCTGTCCTTCCATTCTATCATTTCTCTGATCACAGCAAAAGAATAATAGATTTCAAATCCCGTACTAGCCCTTTTATCTCTCCACGCACCCATACGGAGATAAATATGGTTAAAGTTATGTACCTTCACTAGATACATTCCAACTCGACAGTACTCGAAGAACCAGAATTCCAACATCGCATAGAATCCGGTAATCGATTTCTTCACCTTCCCGTCCTTCAGAACTGAGACTTCATCTAGTCCCCGATACAAAGCTGCCATAATCGGCGTAAGCCAGTCAAAATTCGACGTACCAATAATATCGTAGTCTGTTAAGGCTCCAAGATAACCCGCCCGAAGAGATGTGCTAGAATTTGAGAAGAAGAGATCACTCATCATATAGGCAATAAATGCCCTCGCATACACGATATCCATTTCTGGGTCGTAATTGTTGAGACGTGGATTCAAAGGCTCTTTCCACATTTTTAAATAAGCGAGAGTGATATTACCGTACCTGATGTCAGAGTTTGTGATCCTTGGGAACATCTTTTCTGCTTCCTCTAACTTGGAGTACCTCTCGTCGTACAGGATGTTCACGACCTAGCCCAAACTTTAAACCCGTTAGCATGACGAAGTCTAACGGTGTGAAACCCAGTTCCCCGCAAGGGAAGTGAAAGGTATGGGTGGAAGGCCACCACCGTTCCACGAGAGCATGAATGAGACGGTTATCAGAGTTTCCCACCTTAATCGAGCAAAACTCCTCAAAACCCATATCGCCGGCCAACTTCTTCAACGTTGGGTACCACCCAATCTATTGGTATCACTTCAGTACCTTATCAAATGATCCCCTACACTGTATTTCATCTCGGTTCTGACAAAAGAAACACATTAACACGTTAGACTTTCATTCGAGCATTTCATCGAACACATATCAATATACGTTAATAACACTTAAATTTTACACAAAACTTATTGGCATTTCCTCCGATCCAACACAAATATGGACCCAGCCGTCCGGGAGAATATCTACTTAGTTCAACTCCTCGAGCATTGGGGAGGGATTGTTGTCTGACGTCAATTGTAACGGCCACATATGTGTTACCAATTCTTGCCCCCTTCGTTTTACTTCGGCGTTTGTGTTACGTGTAGTTTTGGAAAAATTATACCTCAGTCGAGAACTAGACTCTCCCGACATTTTTAAGCGATTAATGGCGTCGATGACGGAGGAAATGGGTTGGGTTGGGAAACTTGTGGAGTAAGGGTTGGGTATGCCTTGGGTACGTTATTTTTTGAAATAAACACTTGAAACGAATAAACCAAAGTTATGCCTAGAACTTGTAGGGAGTTGCCGCGCAGTTCTGAACTGCACGACTAATTAACAAAAAATTAAAAATACGTGACAATTCTTTATTGGTCATTCTTACGCGCAGTTTAGAACTGCGCTGCAGCTTTGAACGTTTGAGATGGGGACACGTGGGTTGATCCTGTGTGTTGATTGTGCCCCGCAGTTCTGAACTGCGGGGAGTGATATTCACCTTGATTTTTTGTTATAATGTTGTGGGGTGGATTGAATTCATTCTGATTTTGGGCAAATCCACCCGCCCTACTGCTGTGGATGCTCTCAGGTGAGTATGAAAAACACTTCCCACAATCGTTTAATATTTTTAGATATCTTACATGGAATAAAATATCAAGAAAATAATAACTAAAAAATGGCATAGCGTGATTTACGGTTGCTTTGATTGTGAGGATCTCTATACTATCTTCCGAGACCGGTAGGTGCACCATGCCCTTGTCATGTCACCGGGAGTTTTTCATTTCATGGCGGCAATGCTGCCGGACCCTACCTTAAGGCAACTTAGCGCCAGCCTAAGGTCCCCGTGAAAATGAAGTCCTCATAATTTTGTCGTGCTATTAGGATTAATGCAAGAAAATAATTAAATTTTATTACTACTCTTTACAAGACAAAATTGTCGCAGCTTAACGAGTAATTAATAGATCCAATATATTGCAATTTGATTGAACCATTAAAAAACATTATGACTTCTTTTTCTTTATTTTATTGGTAGACATTAATAATAGAAAATTACATTAAAATTTCACTATTTGAGATAGATAATTAAAATGGCTTGAATGTTACATGATAATTTTTTCTTGTTATTCATAAGATCAAGTGGTTAAACATGAGATACATACGAGTTTCAAATCAATATTTACTGGACATATTTTCCATATTAACTACATCCCCTTGTGTATCTGCTAAATTAAGTAGATTTAGAAGCCACTGAAGATATAACTTTGTTTAAATTATCCAACTTTCATCTTTCCCGAAGGGGATTCTAAAGTTGTGCATAGTGCTTTGATGGCTCTACTCATTGCCCATTCAAAGAATCAGTACTTTGGTGTGAGGATTGCATGCCCAACTTTGGTCATCTCCTCTTGAGCTTGGGCCTTTCTTATTGGCTGATGTGGCAGGTGTTGAATAAAAAAATCAACTGTTGTTTTTTTACTCACACCCTAAATAGTATACAAACAATCAAATCATGACCCACTGTTGTCTTGTGTGATATATACACTTTTCAACGCTAATGGTATGATGGCGGTGACAAAGTGCGGCCTTTATAAGATTATTAATATGAGTTGAATATAACTCTATGGAATGCGGTCTTGAATTTAGAATATCTTTATGGTCCAATATATTGGGCTCACAATTCAACTTACATATGGCAATGTACCTGCGGATACTTGAGTTTCATTTCCGCAGCAAAGCAACAGGATTTTGAAGAATTCTGGTTGCCGATTACTCAATTTACAAATAGAGACATTGTGTATTTACTCACTAATCGTCATT
Organism: Kingdonia uniflora; assembly: GCA_014058105.1. Lineage (NCBI taxonomy): Eukaryota > Viridiplantae > Streptophyta > Magnoliopsida > Ranunculales > Circaeasteraceae > Kingdonia > Kingdonia uniflora. Next base: position 49,746 of record JACGCM010002757.1, read on the forward strand.
GCATCCATGTTTCATCATACTAACTTATCTATCAAGCTTTGAGACTACATTAGCCATGTTCTAAACAAGGCTTTTAGTGAACCTTTGGAGCAAAATAATACTCCCTTCTTATATGATAAATACGAAATAAATATTCATAATTATCGCCAATTATTCATAGGCATTCATAATTTCTCGTCAAAACTAAAAGCTCGAACAGGCCCCTCCATATAGTAAAGTTACTGAATATACGCCATGAAATTTAAAGAAGAAAATCTGAATGAACCGCAGATAAACTAAAAGCCTAAAAATAGGCTTTTCATTTATAATTCCTTTTGGAACCATACAGCAGTGGTTACTGACAGGAATACTAAGACCTTCCTGTAATTTCTCTATCGAATTTCATTCTCTTTGCACTCTGTGCTTCTGGCATGTTAGCTTTTCTTTGTTGAACTGATGAATCATGTGTATATCCGCAGTTGACTCCATTCTTACATCCCCTAGAACTATTGAAGTACATGCACGGTTTCCAGCTCTTGTTTTTTGAATCCCTTGGTTTAGAGTTCTGTGACATATCTATGTGTGAGCCTGGGTATTGGTTTTTATAAGGATTACCAAATTGTGGAGGTGCTTGATCCTGAACTTCATGCCTTTCTCCTCCGTGTTGTTGTATCAAATTCTTATAGTAGTTAAGATCCTTCATAGGAGGAGGTGGAGCCTTCGAGGCTGGTACAGGAATGGGCATTTGAAGATTTCTAGGGGGAGGTGGCGGTGGACGCAACATAGGTCCAGCTGGATTTGTGATAAGTACAGGTAATGGAACTGGAACTGACATATTTGCTGGTGGTGCAGGTAATGGACATGACATGTTTATCATGTTTACCGGTGGTGCAGATGATGGACCGGACATGTTAACCGATGGTGTTCTTGGCTGAATTGGTGCAGGTGGAGGGGTGAACAAAGGAACTGACATGTTTATAGGAGTTGCTCCTGGCTTAGGTGGTGCAGGTTGTGGGTTGGACTGTGGTGGTCCACAATTTGTAAGAAATTTCTCGATTAGTTTTGGGTTGCTGAGGATCTTTATAAGCAAATCAGGATCTATTAAGCTTCCCTGCTCGTTGCTCATCATGATTGCGGCAAAGGCAGCAGAGGCAGCAGCAGCTACATCTGGCTCTGCACCAGGAACAACACCCAGTGCAGGTTTTTCGTTGGAGGGTGGCTTTGATGGCAAACTTACAGGAGAAGACAAGTTTTGGTTCAGCACGGGTAATTTAGTAACTGGAACCACGGAGTCCAATGACTGGCTAACCACATCTTCCTCTTCAATAGGAGTGATGGGTATAAGAGGTGCACGTTTGTCATCATAGTGCGATTGCTCTACTTCGGCTGAGACAGATGGACTGTGCAGAGAAATAGATCGTGTCAAAATAAGAATTATAAACACAGAGAGAGAGAGAGAGAGAGAGAGAGAGAGAGAGAGAGAGAGAGACCTTGATGGTATGGAAGATGTCCGTGGATAAATTGCTTCAAGTACTCTCATATTCCGCTGATTTTGAACCTCGGAATCTTTGCTTTCTTCCCCAGCCACCACTTGCCAATGGGGATTCAACACAAGCTGTTCAAATCACATAAATATCACAATTTAGCACAAGAAACTCAGTTTTCAAATAGAGTTTAGAAGTATACGCTAGTGAGTGATTATATGACGACGGAAATCTAATACTGGCTTACTCGAGGAGGGCATTTCCATTTGATGAGAGGCATCTCGGATAAATCTATCTTCATTTGGTCTGTAGATTGAGGTCCTTCAAACCCAGGTGGGAGATTGTCATCAGAGCCAGTTCCTGTTGAATGCAACAGCCATGATGCCTTTGCTTGGAGATCATCTTGAGCTCCCAATCCAACTTTTGACGGTGAATCCTCAGACAGAAAGAGCCTTACCTATTTAATATAAATCACAAAATCATTAGTGTTCGCCAATTTTGTGTTCGTCACAGCAACAATAACAAGAAGAGATTAAGGTTTGTTGTAGAACAGAAGATTAGCTGGTCCTTGCAAAAACACAAACTACTCTCATGCACAATTACAGGAAAAGGGGAGGGCATCTGTTCTTAAAGACATGCATGAATCTAAGATTACTAGTAAGAACCCAAAATATAATTGTAAGCCATGCATCTGCTTCATCAAAAGTTCAATAAAAGCCTCAAATATAAATAGACTCTCAGCGAAAAATATACATCAGCTTCATAGAAGTGAACTTTAAAGGGCGCATAGGCTACTAAATGTAATATATGCCTATAAAAAGGTTGCTAAGATCCAAGAACTTTTAACCTACTGTCAAAACCCAACGTCCTCATACAACGAGGGCAAGAAACCACAATGGGGAGAGCAAACTGGACGGACCGAATCGCAAAGCGAAATTAGAAGAGGGGATACTTCCGCGCAGTCCTGGTCTCAAATGACTCCAATAAAGCAACAAAATAGAATAGGTGATCCCTCCACAGTGTCCCAGACTGAGAGCGTTCCAACTAAAATCATGTTTGCAAACCAACAGAATCGCAGAAGTAAACTTTTAAGAACACATAGACAAATAAAAGTGATGGATAATCACTTCCTGACAGGTTGTTAAGTTCTAACTTAATATAGTGTCTAAAACAGACACCTTCATGTAACAAGGGCAAGAAACTCGAAATAGGATGATTGTCAAACAACTCACAAAATCCAACATAATAAAATATGAGCTCTCCAGTTTCCCAGAGGGAAAGTCCTGTACTGCTTTTAATTCAAGAAACAGGATTCAGGTGTTTTGAGCCAAAAAACAACATTGGCAGCAATCTACTAGAACCAAAGAAATAATATATTCACTCTCTAAGAAATGAATTAGCGTCCATCATGATCAAGAGTTCGAGAAACTGAGAAGAGAAGCAACTCAAGAGCCAGACATCACAACTTTTTTCTGGGATAAAAAGCAAAAAGATGCTAGATACAAATAAGGTAACAGCATGACATACCAAATTAAAAAATAAAAGAAAGTGCAGCATATGTAGGATACAATGCTTTGATATTCTTGCTTTGTTCAGTTGCCTTAGTTAATGAAATCTCTTCCCTTGTGGAAAAAGAAGAAAATTTACATTAAACAACATGAGCAAAACTCAGGATACAGAAAGAGAAACAATTATAAGAGAACAACACCAAAAAGAAAGAGGCTACACCCGTAAGTTCACTAAGAAATTATGAAAACAAATCCTCAGAAACCAAGAATTTCCAAAACTCAATACCAAAGGGTGCCCAGTATGTCAAGAGATATATTGCTATGAGTAAATGTCTTGATCAGCAACATAATGCCGAGTGTAATAAAAGCAAGAAAAAGAAACATAGGACTCGAGAATTACTAAATTAAACCAGAGTTCCATCGCCATCCAGTAAAACAACAAATAGGATTGACTAACGAATGTCTGCAGTCCCAGTCTCAATATTCTCATCAGTCTTAAAAAAATAAACGAGTTACTCAACTATGGGCACCATTTACTTCACAAGGTGTGGTCAACTCTACCTCTGATCCTCCTTCAAAGTCCCGGAAACTTATTCAGAAAAATCATAGAACAACAAGACAAGGGTGGACACAGAGATGATGGCATCATACATTTCAATGAAGATTGTGATATTATGACAGGCTTGAACATAAATTGTCTAGGACGACAAAAGGATAAGCTGCGAGTTCTCAAAATATTCCAATGAATGAAGAGCTTGAATGAGAAAATGTGGAGTTTTTCTTCCTAACAAAAATTATGTTTTCTTCTTCCTGTGCCACAAAAACGGCATGCGCAAGACCAAATTTCGAAACCAAAAGGGTCTTTAGAATCTATACCAAATCTATCTAAATAGAGTAGGTATCCATAAAATATAAATAACCAAAAAGATAGGTCAATTTCTCACTGATCCAAGATTCAATTTCACTGATCAATTGTCACATTTTTCTACAGCTTTCTTTTCCCGACTTTTCCATCTTTCCATGAAAATGTCAATTTCGCAACTCAACCTCAATCCCATGATATAAACAATCCAAACATCATGGAAATGCTATATTTTTGCTTTATCAGTCCTAATAAAACCATCCAAAATATTGCTTCATTGCGTTTTTCTTTATTTCTTTAGTGGGACTTTATGTTTGCATTACAAATTAAAAGGAAATAAGAAAGTAATAATTTGCTTTTGCTTTTACTTTTTAGCGTCTTTCTTCAATTTGGTTCATAAATCCTTTAGTTTGGAGAATTTTACTTTGTGACTATTTATGAGATATGACTGTCATAATCTAAAGATTGTATTTAACTTTTGTACGGTTTTGTGACCTTGGACTTAACAAGTGATAAATAATCTGTAGCATTAACATCGCTCCTGTTATGCTGTTTTTACTCAAATAAAGTTTTGCAGTAAATGTTACTTAATTTTGTAATGCCATTGAGACAGGCTCGCACGCAAATGACATATGCCAAGAAAATATCAAATCAATGCAACGTCTCGTATAGACACAAATGCTTTCTCATTTACTTGATATACTTTTATGCAAATAGTTCGCCAATATAAAATACAAAAATTTCACCCAATAAAATGCAAACTAAAAGATAGACTTTTCAATTTACAAAACTAGAACTTGTAATACAATGCGAAATTTTCCACACTGTAACTTTGATGTCAAAAGTAAGTTAAATCTAAGACGCAAATATAATGTGGTAGCAGACGTTAACAATGATCAATAGTTAAATCGTGTTCATTAAGGTTACCAGAAAATTCACTCTTGACTGAGAAGTTAGTCTGGTAGACAATAACTGTATATATTTTTTATCTGCCAAAGTGTTGATAATAAACATACTGAAGAAAAGTATATGGACTAGTTGAGATGAGTTTACAAAGAGTATGATTTTTTACATAAAATGACCAAATATTTTTCTACTACATACTATGGACTTAACCTGAAAGTTCAGAGAATATATGGCTAAGTCAAGAATCCTTCTCTTTAGTTATTAGTAATGCGAGAGCAAAATGTTTTTCATTCTTGGCTTCAAACTCACACAATATCACTGTCCCCCTCCTTCGTTAATAAGACCGCTAAATGAACTCGTTTACTATCAAAACCCATGTTCAATATTCATCCCAAACTATGTAATTGTAACAATATCTGCACAAATAACCCCAATGTTAACCCACGTTTTAGTTACTAGCCTCTCTCCTCTTCCCTGGTTATTTCATTCAATATTGCTATTCAAGACCTCTGCTCTCATATAATCGTATATTCTTACAACATTTTCCATTTTCACTTTTTTTTTCTTTTAAAGGGAGGTGTCTATATTTTGGTTTACTAAGTTCACTACATCTCCAAATTAATCTAGAGAACATGTAAAGAGGTCATACACGTAACATGCAATGTATCTCATATATTTCACTATATATTATTCACCTGTTCAGGATCATTAGACACTCACCGTGCGACCAAACTTCTACTGGTAAATCTCAACGGAGCTCATACATAATATTAGTTGGAGCATAAATACATATTCCCTTCACAGTTCACACGTTTTCTTTCAGATCATCAATGACAAAACATTTCATTATTTCTATTTGTTATTGTAATGTATCTCTCCATTTAGAACTCATTGCTTCAGTATAGCATCAAGCTTATATTAGCAACAGGTTTAGAGGAACATTAATAAAGAACAAAATTATAACGTCATCCATCGACTTCACATGTGTTCTTTCAGATCAGCTTACAGACAGTTTTCTGCTTTATCCATTCTTATTTCTTTCTATCCGTGTTTCCTCTAAGTTCCTCGAGTAAAAATAGCACCAAAGTTGTATTCCAACAGGTCTGACACATTCATATATAGCAAACTACTTTCTTCCAAGTGAGGTTCTGAAAAACTAAACATGGTTGCCTCTTTTAGTTTTTAAGTGTTTCCCCACTGGTTCACAATGCCATCAAACCTAATATGGCAACTGCCTTATTCAAATGGGGCAACAGTACATTTAATGTTTTTGCCTTCACAAGTGTTAATTTGTATCGAGCTTGCAATTTTACAATTATCTCCATTCACATTTTTTGTCTCCTTTTGGGTTCATTTCACTAAGCACCAAACATACAGCGGCAAAAGTATAAGAATGCCCGGTACTCCATATTCAACTTGTGGAACAGACAATGACACTTTTTATGCAAAACATAATTTCCAAGTGCTCCGTAATTTCTTTCAAGTTACTCAGTAGCGTGTTCTATAAAACTATAAATCCTGTCCGACAATCCGAAATTTCATATTTTGCTCGCCAAAAGGAACAGACAGCCTCTCAATCTTTACAATTCGTTGTAATTTCTTATGTTAAGTAACGGTATTGATATCAAATATGCTCTCTCTCTCTCTCTCTCATGTTCATGTCTTAACAGTCAGAAAGTTTCACATTTTGCTCTCCAAAGGAACAAAAAGCTTCTTAATCACAAATAAATTGTTTCCAATTATTATGTTTTACAGGTAATTTCGAGTCTTATAACCCAACATTTTGATTCCAATTTCAATCTCAGTTTATTAGGTCACACAAATCTTTTAGTTTTTGGCTTCGATTAAGTTGGATTAAACAAATTAACATTGAGTAGGAACCAATACATAAGAAATCAAACACAAACAGATAGATTGAATCAAATAAAAGCGCAGTTCTGATCTTTTTACCTTACAAAGATTAACGTCTGGAGCCCATGAAACCCTTTTTGATTTCTGTGATTGCTGCATAATAAGGAGTCTTCTTGCTTCGATTCTCAATTTGTTAACCAAATCACGATACAGAAACCCTAATTTGCTTCGATTTAATCATAAACCCTAACTACAACAATTAGTCAAGATTTTAGGGTTACAGAGATTAGTATATGGAGGAAGAGAGAGAGAGATTGTTGGGTCTCAAAAATATAAACCCTAGAAATTGATTTGGTTTCACGATGCCTTTATTTCCCAAATTTAATAATTTTTTGATTTCTAGTACTGGGTTCTGCGAATTTTATCTGATAAATTGTGTAACGTGGACACCGGATGACCTGTTCTCCCAGTTGCCCATGTAGATATTTTTGGAGTGGGTGACCTGTTTTAGGCTGTAGTGGTACGGTCAATGCATTAGATTAGCTGTGCAATCCCCCACCTCTTCACTCGAGGTTTTGATAACATGTAACCGAAGCATGTTACCAAACAAAAAAACATAATCCGGCCTATTGTCTCTTGGATCAAAATACCCAACCAAGTGTATTTATCGCCCTCACCATTGTGATTTTATCACGATATTTTCGTCACTCGATATTTTAATCCTTAAAAGAAAAAATCGGTTTATACCATATAATTTGTATTTATCGATGATATTTTTGGTATTTTAATATTTAATACGATAAATTGTAATGTTATTTAAAACGAATGGAGATGTGAAGGAAATATAATAAAATATTTAAAAAAATGTCCAAGAAAAAGTGTAAGAATCTCATAAAATATGTGAGCTTGGAAAGAAATAATAGAAATAAAATGTGAACGAATATGATATAATCATTATTTATTGAGATAACCATTATTTATTACAACTTCCTATGAGCAATTCAATTCCAAATTTCAACTTGAAATCTAAAAATTGCCTCATAAAGTTATCGATAAACTAATACATATATGAGTAACACGGTTCCTCAAATTCATTATTTTTCGACTGTTGATTGGCGTTATAAACATTCTAACAATACTCATCCCACGTCAAATGCTTTACATAGATATCCAATTTTCTTATGTGGTTCTCGTACTCTTGTTGTAGCAAGTACGATATAATACACAGGGGAGGGCAAAAACTTACAATGATTACTACAACTCTTCTTCTTTGTGTGTAATTTAGTCTCAAAAATTGGGATGACTCTTCAGGAACAAATTCATACCTGGATGATAGTTCAACGTACAGATGTTCATTACCTACAGACGAGCTGATTTGTTGAGCATCGAAGGGGGGCAAATGTGGGTAGTAGCTAGTGTCCATTTTGCCCATGCTCATACCATCAAAGTGTGATAAATGATAAATTGTATCATAACTCCCACGAGATGAACATTTGCCAAATCTTTGTAATTTCCCTGTTCGACCTCGTTTATTTCCCCAATTAATTTATCTTTGACGGGAACCATGATCGTAATTTTGAGTAACATGGTCAAAGTCGGCCTCTACACTAAAAGGAACATAACCCCCATAAGTTGAGGGGCAGACACTTTTAACAGGATTACCTATTCCACGGCTAGTGCTAACGGAGTTACATCTTTTATTTATATAATAAATCTTAGTTTTGTCCTACGTGGTAGCAATTTTCTTATGTGGCATCGATTGTCCTACATGGCGTGCCAAATCTCTTAATATAAATATGTTTCCCTCTCATTATCTCTTTAAGCTCCTCAATTAATAAATGTTTTAAAAAAGTAAATGTTGTAACTGATTTGTACGTATTAGCTAAAAACTGGCTCTGCTTCAAGTTCTCTTCCTTTTACTGCTGTGTTGTTCTCTCACTTCGAGGCTATTTTTTGGTAGCAATTTAGGAATGGAAGTTCTTTCACTTTCTTTGTTTCAATTTTTTATTTGATTGTTTCAGTCTATTATTCGTTTGATAATTCTATTTGTTGGGATTATTCTATATTTGAACTTTTTGTTATGATACATTAATTGATTGTTTCAAATAGGTATTACTTTTTGCATGATAGATTGAAGTCGATTGGATGGAGTGATACTCACTTTAAAGCCCTAATTCTTTTTCAATGTAAGATTCAATAAGAAAGTGTAGAATTTCTTCTTAACGAATAAGTTTCAGAAGCTAATCCTGGATCTCAACTTACTAACCAAACTAATGGTCTATTCTCTGACCTAATCTCTAATTGTTTGGTTTGAAGAAGATGGTATTTGTAGTGGCGTATTCCACATCTCAAACTTATGGTTCATCTTCGAACTACATACGAGCTTTCGATCTCACCAACAGAGCATGTGGCATAGAAAGTATCAAGACAACAACATCAGGAAGCAAATACAATACGAATTTCTCAACAAACACCACTCGTCCATAAGGTTCATCGTGCTATAGGTTGAGAGCCGTATTGTAATAGCTTATTTCGTACCTCAGACTCAAAGCTTCATCCTCGACCTCGTCAGCATACAAAAAATACTACTAAAGGCATATTCAATATTCTTTAGTTCGAGTCATCGCTTTCGACCTCCACGTCTGTAATTCGATGTATGCATGTATATAGTCATTAATAGAGTCGTTGTGCAACAACAAAGGTCAGGACGTTACATCATCTAGTCAAAGAATATCTTATATCTATTTTGTAATGTCCACCATTAAGAATATTAATGGTCGTCAAACTATCATATGATGAGACCTATAAATAGGACCAGAGAACTACAAATTAAAAATAGACAATTCTATACAGAAGAATCCCTACTCCAAAACTTCATATAATCAAAGTATTCATTGTAATAAGCTAGCAACTTCAATAAGATCATCTTCTTTTTCTCAAAATCCTCAAGAGATGTCGCAGTTTTTAACCTATTCAAAGGTTTTTCGCGCTAAATTATCTTGTTGATTATTGTTTATCATTATTGAGTATTTTAAACACATTTGGTGTAAGGCTAAGTCTGAGTCCCAGAATTAGGCCATTATAGTATTCAAATGAGAAATTTTGACTACAGTCTCAACTACAGACTGAATATTTGCCTTTAGTCCCCAAGTTAGTTAAGTATGTAGTTTTGGTTCCTAAATTGCCTCTAACCGCAAGTCAACCTTCGTTGAACTTAAATTTTGACATGAACTAACTAAACTACCCTTACACGAGTTGCACGTGATTTCCTCTAAAAGGTGAACAAGTTGTCTTCCAGTTAACTCTTCACCAAAACTGTCTCAAACAAAAAATTATTCTTGGTGGAAAAATTTAGGAAAATTTGTATCATCTACAACTGTAAAAATTTGGAAAACTAGAGTACAACAATCTAATATCTGGTCTTACCAAGCCTTTAAATCTCTTATCTCTCTCCTAATTACAATGTAAGTCTCTCTCTCTTCTTTTTTTTTTTTTTTTTTTTTTTTTTTTCTGAATAGGTAAAATTTGTAAATCTATTTCTAATATCTGTTGCTTTGGTTTTCCCATTTTAAAAGTTAGAAGATTTGTATTAAGAATTAGAGTTTGGATTACAAAATTAGGGCTTTTTAAAAGTAGTTTGGATTATAAAATTAAGGTTTTGGTTTTCTGTAATTAGGGTATATTAAAAAAATTGGGGCTTGATATTAAAATTGAGGGTGGAGTTGGATTGGGGGAAGATGCTCCAGTTAATACATAAATTGAGGCTGGAGTTGGATTGGGGGGAAAGGCTTCAAATGATGAAGAAGAAGTTGATACTTGGAATAGGTGGACATAAACTAACCTAGATAACCTAGATGTAGAGAAAGGGTATTACTCAAATCACTCATCAGTTGATGGTGATGATGGTCCAACCCAAGCTGATATAGATAGATGTGATGACAAGTTCAGAGATTTGGCCAAAAAATGTGATAACATTTTTGTAACAGAAGAAGCTGAAGTGTATCTTACTATATTACCTGTACATAATCTTGGGTTAGAGATGGTTATTGGCATAGAGTGTCCCATAGTTGATGCTTGCAGAGCTTTTTTGAGGCAATGGGCCATTATGAACAAGCACCAATTCCAACAAAAAAAGAATGACTATAAGAGGGTAAGATATATTTGTACTGAGGCTAAAATTTAACTGTCAATAGATGTTCTATGCTAGGGTTAACCCAGATGGTGCCACTTTCAATATGAGGGCTAGTAATAATCTTATTCGCACATGTCCTGGTAGGAGTATCCAATCTAACAAAAATATAAATGCCCAGTGGGTGGCAAAGGAAGTTGAAGAAACAATTAGGACAGTGAGAACTACTAGACCAACAGGTGTGAAGGAGCTGATTTCAAGAAGGTATGGTGTTGATATTTCATATTATACTTCATGGAATGCTTGAACTATATGCATGGAGATGATAGTTGGATCATATGATGAGGGTTATATTCTGTAACCAGAATATATGAGACAAGTCTTATTGGCTAACTCTGGCAGTTTGGCCAAATATAGTAAAGATCTTCAAAGTAACCAGTGAAAAAGTTTATTGATAATATTTAAGGCAAGTTTTGATGGATGGCTAAGTGGGTGTAGACCTGTACTTGGTTTGGATGATTGTTTTCTAAAGGGTAAATATGGGGGGGGGGGGTTTGTTTATCTGTGATTGCCTTGGATGGCAGTAATGGCATATTCCCTATTGCAGTTTACTTATGCAGATCAGAATGTAAAGAAACTTGGGCAAACTTCCTTGAGGTTCTTCAACCCTATCTCATTCTACATAATCAAAAACTAACATTCATATTAGATAGATAGAAGGGACTCATTGATACTGTGACTACCATTTTTTCTCATGCAAATTACAGATTCTGCTTTAAGACATATGTACAAGAATATGAAGAAATTTTATAGGGGGACCCAAATAAAGCGGTTAGTGTGGAGTGCAGCAAAGGCATTTAAAAAATCTGAAAAGAACAAGCACATGGACCAACTCAAACTGGAAAACCCAGCTGCTCATGACTAGTTACTTAAGGAGTCATTTGAATACTGGGCTAGGTCCCACTTTGATTTTACTGCCAAGTGTGAACACATCACAAACAACTTCAGTGAGTCTTTTAACATGTAGATTTTGAAGATTAGGGGCAGTCCAATCCTTCAGTTACTAGAAAAACTGAATATAATGTTGATAAAACTCATATATGACAGGAGGCTTAAGGCAAAAGAGTGGGAAAAAGCAGGTAAGCTAAGCAAAACCTTTTTTTATTGTTTGAGATCTCTTCTTCTTTTTATGAACTACTATGTGACTATATGTATATCTTTTTTTATAGGTTTGGTGTTGGTCCCTAGAGTACAAACCCATATTGATAAGATAATCAAATGCTATGGTCAATATCAGGTGTAAGGGATCATATCAGGATTTTTTCTTGTAATTGGGATAAATGGCCAAAGATGGAGAGTGAACACCAGCACACATGAATGTGAGTGCCATGAATGACAACTTTTTGGACTACTATGTGTGAATGTTGTTAGTACTATACTCCCTTATGGGTGGCCATGGGTTAAGTAAGTAAATTGTTTTTTGGTTAATAATCTAAATATTTATAACGTTGTGTCTCTAATTTTTTAAAAGCTAATTTTTTTTATGGATGGCTAACAACTATGTTTCTTGTTTTCACAAAGTTGTTTTATATGTCCAAACATATAAAAATACAATATATCATATAGTCGATAGATCAGAATGAGAGAATGTTTGTATTTGAGCACAAGTGTATATGAGTTGATATTTGATATGTATGCTTATTTTTGTATTATATGCAGTCTACAAACCAAGAAAACTATTTTCTACCTCCCCTATTAGTGAGAGGAGCTGGGAGACCTAGAAAACAAAGAATCCCTGATCCAGATAAAGAAAAGAGGTAAAAGAGATATGGAAAATATGGTGGCTATGGTCACAACAAGAAAAATTGAAAGGGTGCACCAGCAATACCAAGGCGAAGATTGGCAAGAGCACCTAAGAGGGTTTACAAATGTTAGCATGGGAAGACATATGAGCAGTGCTGGCTTACCACCTATAACACCAAATATGAGGGGGGGGGGGGGAAGTGGTGGTATAGGTGGTGGTGGTGGGAGATATTTTAGGGGTGCAAAGCAAACTCAAGATACTGAAGCCCTAATGCAAACTCAAGGGCATCAACACAACAAGTTCAAGCCCTAAGGCAAACACAATCAAGGCAAACTCAAAGCCAAACTCAAGCTACTTAAGGCCTAAGGCAAAGTCAATCAAGGTAAACTCAAGCTACTGATGCCCCAAGGTAAACTAGAGTAAGGCAAGCCCAATGGCAATCTCAAGCTATTGATACCTCAAGGCAAACTAGAGTAAGTCAAGCCCAATAGTAGTCTCAAGCTACTGATGTACCAAGGCAAACTAGAGCAAGTCAAGCTCAATGACAGTCTCAAGCTACTGATTCCCCAAGGTAAACTAGGGAAAGTCAAGCCCAATGGCAGTCTCAAGCTACTGTAGCCCCAAGGTAAACTTGGGCAAGTCAAGCCTAAAACCAGTCTCGAGCTACTGAAGCCCCAAGGAAAACTAGAGCAAGTCAAGCCCAAAGGAAGTCTCAAGCTACTCAAACCCCAATACAAAGTCAAGCCCAAAGGTAGTCTCAAGCTACTTAAGCCCCAAGGCAGAGTCAAGCAAGTAAAGCCCAAAAATAGTCTCAAGCTACTCAAACTCAAAGACAAACTAGGGCATCAACATGGCAAGCTCAAGACCCAAGGCAAACTAGGGCATCAACGCAACAAGCTCAAGCCCCAAGCCCTAACCCTTATAAGAAAGGTTATCAATCTCTTGGTAAGAATTGGAAAGTATGACAGTGTGACTTAATTTAGAAATATTTAACTGCATGTTAAAAAATACATTTGTTTGGCTATATAAACTGAAAATGTTTGCTGTTTGTTAGACTGAAAATGTTAACAGGTACTCTATTAACTGAATGTTTCTTTCATGAATGTTAATAGGTACTCTATGTACTCTATTTGTTTTTGCATTTTTTTCATGAATGTTTCTTGTTTGTCTATTTTGTAACTTAACAGATACTCACTCTATTATATGCCTGTACTTATTTGTTATTGTTAGTCTATTACATCTCTAAAAATTTATAGGTACTTACACAGTCATACTAGTTTAAAGTGTACAGAAGGTACTCACAGTGGTCTGACTAGTCTAAAATGTGCAGAAGGTACTCACACAGTCAAACTGGTCTGAAATGTGATGAATGTCACAGTTGTCTGAAATGTGCAGGTGTGCAGGTACTCAGTGATCTGAAATGTGCAGGTACCCATTTTTTGTTTGAAATTGCCATAATACAAGAAAGGAAAAAGGTAAAAAAATGAATGTTCCACAATGCAAAAAAGACAGTTACATAATACAAAAAATGGCAGCTCCACAATACAAAAAGATATCTAGAAAGGAAATTGCATTTCCATTGATGCACACAACAATTGTCACCACCACAATACAAAAACTGAAAGAGAACCTAAACAAAAACACTTTCTGGGATCTCAAACAAAAAACAAAAACATCTCTACATCCTAAAAAGAGAAGGGATCCCAAAAGAGAACCTAGAAAACAAAACAATACCTACAGACACAAACAAAACCTTCATCTTTCTCTTTTGTTCCATTTTCTTTAAGTTCTTCCTCTTCTTCTTCCTTGTCTGTCTCTTCTTTTTCTTCCTTATATGTCCCTTCTTCATCTTTCTCATCTGTTTCTTCTTCTTCCTCATCTATTTCTTCTTCCACCTCTTCTCTTATCCACCCATACTCACTCTCCTTCTCCTCCGTCCAGTTAGCCTCATTGTTGGAGGATGAATCATAGCATGCATCAAATCTAATGTACTCTTCTTCGGAAGAAGAGTCACTCTCAGTTGTAGAGAAAATAGGCATTTTGAGGTTTTAAAGAGAAAAAAAAGAAAAAAAGAGAAGAAATACTTGTGTTTTGAAGAAGGTATGGGGAAATGCTTGGTTTTATAAAGAAAAGGCATTTAAGGGGTTTTATAAGATTCTGGTTTCCCAATGTTGGTAGTTGGGGGGATAATGGTTAGGGGGGAAGGTTTGGGGTTAATTTAAGTATGTATAGAGTCTGCACACAGGATTACTAACTTGTATAAGAAGAATTGCACATATTTTTAACTTGTATTACAAGAAACTCCCAATCTCATCCTATTGAGGATTTGCCTTTAAACTTTTTACAAAATTTATCCAATCTCATAGTCACACTCACCTTGACATTCAAATTAGTCGTAATCTCAAATTTTGTATTCTTCTTTCCTTTTTCATGCATATAGTCTTTTAGCCACATAAAGTGCTTACATTCAACATTTTCACAAACTAAGAATTTCTTGCGCTTACTTCTTTGAACAATAGATTTACACAATTTCATGAATCTACATCCACCTTTAGGGTAAACTACAGTCCCCCAATGACATTCTCTCCACCAATACCCAGTTTCCTCACAACCAAAGTAACCACCTTTGAAAGATGAGCTACTCATACTTGGTAAATTTGAAGATTGCCCAATGGCCATACTCAACCATTGAGAAACACCACATATAGAGAATTGACATTTCAAGTACTTTCTACCAGGGTTCTCTATTGATTTAGAAACATGGAATTACATTATTCTAATATAATTTAGCTTCTTGCATATACTATATAATCATAAACAATCCCCAATACCATAAAAAGCTTGATCACTGATAAGACACAATTCATCCTTCAACAAAAATCATAAATCATCAATAAATTAATATTTAGTCCCAATTTATGTCACTGCAATTTGTCTTTAATCCCCATTTCTTACATTTAAGCTTCAATGGTGATTTCTCAAAATTTATATAAAATACCTAATTAATTTGAGAGACAGAGAGATATAAAGTGATTTTGTCTTCATATCATCACCACTACCACCACCACCTCCACCTCCACTTCCACTTCCCATAGACACATAAACAAACCAACACCAAAACTCAGAGAGAGAGAGAGAGAAATTTAATGGAGGTATTTGGGAAGGAGATGACCAACACCAAAACTTAGAAAAATTAAAGGGATTTAGGAAGGAGATGACCGTTGGGGTATTTGGGGAAGGAGATGACCGTTGGGGATTATTTTGGTAAAGAGATGACTTGAAGATAACTTGTTTACTTGTTAGAGAAAATCACGTGCAACTCGTGTGAGGGTAGTTTAGTCAGTTCATGTCAAAATTAGAGTTCAATAAAGGTTGACTTGTGTTCAGAGGCAATTTGTGACCAAAACTACATATTTAAGCAACTTGGAGACTAAAGGCAAATATTCAGTCTATAGGTAGGACTGTAGTCAAAATTTATCTATTCAAATAGATGGAAAGAAATTGGTGAAACCAGGTATTACTACTTTTTTTTCTATTGTTGGGAAATGTAGGCTTTAAAGTTGTAATGTCTTTGGATTTTGTTGGCAATTTTCTTTACTCCATGTTTGGTATTCAACCAAGTGCCACCAAAAAAATCTAAAATCTTATATTTGTAGTACAAAGGAAAGGAAGTGTCAATAAAACAAAGATAATGTACAATGGGCATGGCAAAAATATAAGTCATTTAAAAGTTGACCCTAAATTGAAAGGTATAATTTTATTAAGGTTATTGAAATGTTAGTAGATATATTAGTAAGTGTAATAGATCTATCTCTTGGTGTTATGGTTTTAATTGTCATTCTAATTTATGCATCAACATTTTCAATGTGATTTTGAATGTAAATAGTTCTCAAGGATTTTTTTGCAAGTATTATTCTTAAAATTAATTAATTGATTGAGGAAACATACTTGGTTAACATTGATTAGTTTGCATCCTATTTTATTGTTAGATTTTCGTAAGCAAACCTATGCAGAAGCTTGAAGGAGATCAAAGGAGATTATGGAAATGTGGTGCATAACGAATAAGTTGAGGCCAAAAAATATTGCTAGCAAGGGGGAGAATAGCATTCAATTCACCATTTCTCAAAGTAAGTGCATTTTTGTATACTAACAGGGTGTATTAAAAAATTTGATTGTTGTGTGCAACTTTTAGTTCTATTTTACTTTAGAGTCAATGGCTAACGGCTTTGAGGACTTAACTAAAACCCTAAAGTTGTTTAGAATTGTAATGACATAATTCCGTAGCTCAAAATTAGATCTTACATCAAATGTACCTGTGATAAAAATTAATGTAATACAAGAAATGACACAGGTAATTTAGCGTAAAAAACCTTTGAATAAGTAAAAAACCACGACCTCGTGTTGAGGGTTTAGTAACTGTAACTTTTATTTCTGTAGGATGATATCTTATTATAACTAATCTCTTAAACTAGAAATGTTTGATCTTGAAATAAGAATTTTTGTGGTGTTTAGAATCTAGAAATTCCCGTGTTAGAATCTGGAAAATCTAGTTTTTCTCGTCCATATCTCCTCTGGAACTTTTTCTTTATATAGACTTTACCTGCGATTTATTATTGTGTAGAAGCATGTTCTTCAGATAATGAGGTAAGTGGTAGTTGAATGAGTAACTGTAAGTTCGCGGGAGACTGATGTCTTTGACTTGTTCATATTTTTATGTAGAGCTCGATCCACGTTATTTATCAGTTCGTGGTCTAGGTGTCAATGTTGACTGTTCATATCACGTGTGTAATACATATGTATGATATTAAGGTAATTCGAGTTTGGACTAGGTCAAGGGATATGTCCCTACAATCGCCTCCTCACAACTAAAGACACGGGTGACTTTGGATGAGAAAGAACCCTTTGGCTGTTGGTATTGAAAGTTGAAAAGTTATGACAGATTGATGGGGAATTTGACTGATTGGGTACTCGATATTTATTTATGGAAGACTGTATCTGACATTGATGATGGTGGAAAGGATTGATGCACTTGACGTTTGGGGTTCCTAGATAAGTTGTTCTTCGAATGATGACTGTTTTGGAAATATTTCTTCGTATTAAATGTGGGTTTGATATTAATATTACATGTATTGTATCGTCTGTCATATCTGTGGAAGCATCCTTTAATGTAACGCTTTTTGCTATACTTGGTCTTGATAATGGTGAAGACCAGACGACAGTTATATGAAGTGAGGGTGACTGTTGAATTTCATAGGCTGAAGTTGCGCTACTTTGGCAACCAAGCTTTGAAGATGACAACGCCCATTCCCGTACTACCAACTTACCATGGTATGACGCAGGAGGAGGCTGTTGAAGATGAAGATGATTATTGCCATATATAAAGGTTCTACTATGTGATACTAGCTGGGGAGCAGTGTTGGATATGCCTTTGCCTGTTGGCGGAGGACGAGGTTGGGGAGACAGATATGGAGGCCGACGTATATGTGTATAAGGTAGGACTCCATTTAATCTCTACCAAGTCTCTGGTGGTGGGGATTATGGAGGAAGAGACGGTGGTGGTGGAGAAGGGAGACGAAGATTGAAAGTTTTTCTTCTGTATAATCATTGCTCTATTCCGTCAGGGAACTTTTTTACTGAAAGTTAGTTCAGGCACTGATACCATAGCTTCCTCAGTTTCTTGGAGAAGTAAATGGTACAAAAACTATTGCTTGGACCTTTCTTGTAGAAGAGTTTCAGACTGAAACAATGTTTGAAAATTGAAATAAATATAATCTGTAGATCGATCTGTAGAAATAGCTGAACAACTTGTTATCTGTAAAGTATTCTCTAAGTAATATTTGAGCTAATGAAAAAGATATTTGTGCAAAAATTGTGTTGATAGATCAAATTAGTAGTTAGTAGTGAAATCGAACTAAAAGAAAAATATGTTGGAGTATGAAAATGTAATGTGTAGAAAGCGAACAAAAAATGAATTTTATGAGTCAAACTATTGAAGATATAAAAATAGAGATGTACGGTATGAAGATCGAACTGATAAGGATAAAAATAGAGATGTGTGGTTTGTATATCGAACTGATTAGGTCTTGAAGAATCGAGCTGTAATAAAAATTCTTATATAGAATGGAAGTACAGAAATCCAATCTCGAGCTGGGGAAGTGTTGTGAAAAGTAGCTCAAAAAGGTGATGGACAATTTTAAAAGAGGTCGATTTTAAAAGATAAGTATAAATAACTTTCCATCATGATCTTACAGTTTCTCGTTATGGCAAGGTGGAGGAGATAAAGTTAATACTACACGGGATGTGGGGGTTTTGAAATTATCTCAAGAGGTGTATAAATAGTGCTTGAAAGGTCACGAAGAGAGGAGGAAGCAGTAAAAAACTGGCGATGACTCATTCTGAAAGAGCTCGTCACGCTTCGGAAGGGCGCTTAACAATAAAGATTGCAGAAGTACGGGTGATAATCTTTGGGCAGTTAGATTATGATGCTAACTTACCTGAATATGAAATCTAGTTTGACGAGTTGGATGCTAGGGCGAGGGAGTGCGAGATTGGACGCCACTTTTACTCGGAGATATTCCGTGAAGTGATCTTGGTGGCTGAAGCTCGAAAGGTGGCTGCGAGGCAAATTGTTATGGAAGAGATAACTGAGGAAGATGAGTGGATTGTTGGGGGAGAACTTATTAGGTGTGGCATTCCATGGAATCTTGGTTGTTTCATGTGTGATTACATATGAGTGAGTGAACTGAGTGAGATCGAATACTTAGAATGTGAATATATGTAGAATGTTTCTTTTGAATTCGTTCCTATTTTGTTGTAAATGTTGTTAGAAACTATGGTGAATTAAAAAATTTAAAATTTGAAATGTTAAAACATTGGAAATGACATAAGCAATTCTATAAGTAACAAAAGTAGGAATAAAGAAAACGGATCAGCTTTACTTTTTGTCTTTTGTGTAAGGATAGAAAAAGTTCGATTTTGTATGATATAGAGTCATCATGAGTGGAAGGTCAGAGAGAGATTTTGGTAAGAGAGAGAAAAATATATTAAAATATAAGATATTGGATAATGATGGGAATGCATTTTTACCGAAAAGGTGTGAAATGCCTAATATTAATTATAAAAGAGACGCCTCAGTTCCAAAACAGAGGGCGGCATGTGTGGAGCCCAATAACTGTCAGCAGTTAGAGGGAGAAAGTATGCATAATAGTTCATTTCCATCATTCAAACGTTTATCAAATCCAGAAAAATGAAATAGCATAAGGAAAGAAAATAGAGTAAATTGTAGAGACTCAATTGAGATATTAGACGACAATAATCATCGTATAAGGAGGGAGAAGGGAGTGGAGGCAGAGTCAAGACATTGGGTGCGTGGTGCAGTTGTAAAAGTGGGAGTGGACGCTGTTCCTGATTCGTACTCAGACGTTGAAGGTTAGTGATTGATTTAGAGTTTGTGATTGTGAAGTTTGAAATGTAAATTATGATTTTTACAAATTTTTAACGTTTGAAAATTTTGGTTTTTATAATAAACTTTTGGGAAAACCTATTTTCTATGTAAAAAGATATATGTATACGATGTATATGTATATGTATGTATATGTATAGAGTCAAGAAAATAATTGAGAAAATTGATAAAATACTTGGACCTGTATGTAGGTTGAGGCGTGAGGAAAATCTGTTATAGAAACTAGCCTCATCCTCAAGCCTATATCTGATATGTAGGTGTCACCTGATAAGGAAATGTCGACCTCTGGTTGTATGGACGAGTTTGAAAATGTAAAGTCTAGTTTCTCTAACTTGTTGACTCTGAGGGGGAGGATAAAGTATAATTTTTTAAATTTCCCTGGTTATTTAGTATACTTTCCTCCAAAGTCTGATATATTCAAAGAATTCTGCAAAATCAAAAGTACTTTAGGTGGGAAATGGGGTAATGTTATAGAGCATGCCGATAGGTCGTTTAGGGGTTGTACGTGTCAACTGAGGAAGAACATTTCTTCTTGTTGGCTGATTTAGAAATGGAGAAATCAGATAAGAAAGTGGAGGAATCGATCTTATTTGAGTATTTTGATGGGGATGCCCAAAGCGACCTAGAACAGGGTTTTCTGTGTTATCTCTCTCGGCAAGAATACTGATTGATGCTGCCTCTTAACAATCTTGCTAAGTGTATTTTGAATACCATAGAGGTCTGTCCTGCCCAACTGAATGGGAATATGTGAGAGGTGATTAATGTTTGTGATAATTTGAATAGATTGTGGGAGGTAAATAAGGTGGAGAGGAGAATAACTCCTGAGGATCTTTTACAGTATTACGCTATGAAATATTATGCTGCAACTGGAGGTATATATTTTTGTTCTAATTTGTCTCAACCTCTTTTCTTCGATCTGAATTCAGCAAGACGAGCTTGGAACGATAATATGATATGAGTGAAAGGTGATTGTATTCAGAGAATGGATGAGGAGCCCATAAAACTTGTATATAGAACTTTGCAAAAAAGTAAGTAATAATATATGATATCGAACTATTATTATTGTAGATTCGTTCTGTGTTTGTTGAACAATTTACTGTGTGATGTTGGCGGTCCTTGATCGATGGTTTCGAAAAGAGAATCACTGCTAGATACTGTAGCTCAAGAAGGTACCGAGCTCGAGATTATCATGAAAGAGCTTAGCATCAATAAAAACAAAAGAGCTAACAGTAGGTTAGAGTAAGTATAAAGGTCACAAGCCAAGAGAAAAATGACAGGAGCTGGAGCCAGCAAGAAAAGAGCAGCGGACAGGGAAGAGCATCTGGTGCTACCGAGGGCAGCTCTAATGTTATTCGAGGATGTATATGGGGGTATTTCTTTGAGAAATCTGGCTCAAAAGTATTCAAAGAGAAGGTTGTTAAGGGTGGCTCAACCTCGGGGACCACAGTGAGTGGTGAGGTCAAAGCAAATGCGAAGAAGATGA
Source organism: Kingdonia uniflora (assembly GCA_014058105.1). Lineage (NCBI taxonomy): Eukaryota > Viridiplantae > Streptophyta > Magnoliopsida > Ranunculales > Circaeasteraceae > Kingdonia > Kingdonia uniflora. The sequence goes on from JACGCM010002757.1 coordinate 71,214, forward strand.
GGGTTGTTGCTCCTACTACGGTGAGTTGGGCGATGGTTGGGGAGAATCTTGGGGATGAGTTGTTGGCAGTGGAGAACCGGTTGAGGTTGGCAGCTCAAAGAGGTGCTGAGGAGCCGAACTACTCCGCACAGTTGGAGTTGAGCAGGTTGGTAAGTTAATGTCTTTGTGATATTTGATTTTGATGTTGTTTTCGAACTAAAAATGTCTTGTTTTGTTGTAGACTACTCGCATGTTGAAGGGCATCTTCTTCGGGATCGAGGAAGTAAGAGATGAGCTTGAGGGCGGGAGAGCCGAGCTCAAGAAGAAAGTAGCTCAACTTGAGTCCGATCTGGCGTTTGAGCGGGAGCACTTTGTTTTTGTTAAGGACTCGCATAAGGTGTTGATACGTAAGCTTACTAATGAGGTGCAGAAGAATGTAGATGATGTTGCACCTGCTCAGGATAGCCTCAGGCAGAAGTTACTAGAAGTGGGGTACTCTGTTATTGATCTCGAAGCCATTGTGGAAGGTACCTATGTCTGAGAGGTCAAAGAAGAAGAGGAGCTCCATGATGTTGATGGCTCTCTCCCATATGTGGTTACAGGGTTGGACTTAGTCTATGCTAGAACTGATCTAGAGAACCGGGAGGGAAATAATGAGAAGGTAGAGTTAAAATTGTTTAGAGTTTGTTTGTGTTTTTTTTGTGGGTTGGAAAAACTGTAAGTGTATGGTACATTAATTTGTAGGATAAATTTGGGATAGGCTAAGAAAGGTTTGTAAACATTAATTTGTAGGAACGTAAAGATATGCGCCTCAAAATTAAGAAATTAGAGAATGAGCTCGCTAATGAGAAAAATGCCTCAACATCCCTGTTGACTTCGCAAGTAGAACTACAAGTTAGAAAAGTGCTAAAAATATTTGACTTGTATGCTGTGCTACTTTAGAGCTACACAGTAAAGTTAGAAGGTAGACATAGATCACAAATGTGTTAGATAATTTGGAACGATAGTAATCTAGTATGTTTAGATGATTTTAGAAGGTCAACAAATTAAAACATAGAAAATGTGTACCTTAAAAGAGAATGTAGACATCATTGCTATTATTGTGAGATAACTTCTTAACTTGAGGTCGAAGTATAATCTCAGCTTGTTGACATTTTAGAAACAGAAATCTGTAAAGTTATTTGTAATATGTATTGATTGTATTTGTGAAGTATTGTTGAATCGAGCTTGATGATGCATATCGAATTAGAGACTGTTTGCCTGAGCGAACAACAGACGCTTCAATACAATCATTGGTTTGTGGCGGAGTTTGATAAGATTAAAGAGGTATATGAAGATAGGGAAGATCAATATGTTATATTATAGATCCAGTTTGCTAAGGCGATAAAAACTATAGACGACCTGACTCAGAAGATCGAAGGTAAAGATGCTGAGATATAAAAATACAAAAGGAGATTGCGGAGGCGCAAACCAAAATAGCGAAACTCAAAAGCAGGAAAGATTTGTTGACGGTGAAAGGTAAAGAAATGGATGTCGCTCAATACCATATCAGGTCGTTAAAAGCGATAGAAAAAGAGTTATGTGATTTATAGCTAGCTTGAAGGGTCAAATGATCAGGAAAGCAAACGAGCTTGTGAAAACTTGAGCTGACCTGGCAAGTTCTAAAAGTGCAATTGAGCAATTGAAGAGTGAAATGATTTGGAAAGAAAATGAGATGGAGAAGGCTCGGGCTGACCTGGCAAGGTCCGAAAGTGTAGTTGAGTAGTTGAGTGAGGACATGCCTGCTAAAGATATCGATCTTTGGCTGGCCCAAAAATGGTGTAACAAACTGAATGAGAGGGTTGCAAGGTTGAAGGCCAATTTGGCTATGGTAGATTTGCGAGCCAAGAAGGTCGAGGCCGGAGAACGATCAAAGATGAAAAAGATTAATGCCAAGGTCTCGACTACTAAGGGTGACATGATTAACCCATCAGCTCGAATTAAAGAGTTGGAGACGGATGTAGCTCATGTTCAAGCTTACATAAGGAGAGAAAACGAACGCTTATGAGAGAGGAAACAAACCCTTATGAGAGAGCAAACATAAGTTAGATATTGTTTTTTGTAGAGAGGTAGAGTCAGAGGGGGTGATCAAGAGGAAGGATGAACTGCTGAAGAAGGGTCATGTTGGGGGAAGTGATGCAAATGACTGAGAGTTGGTGAAGCTTCGTGCCAAATTAGAAAATTTGAGGATGATGAATAAAGCTAAGTTGGATAAATTAGCGGAGACAATAGCACAGCAAACTGAGGTGATAAAAAACTTAAGGAAACAATCAGAGTTGGGAGATGTTTTTCACAAAGATTTGAAGCAGCGTTATCAGGGGCTAAAAAATCAGTTTACCAAGGTAGTCATGATTGACTGCGAGAAGTATCGCCTTGAAGAGGTACACTCGATAGAGCTGATGGCTATCATTTCTTATTTTGTGGAAGAAGCTAAAAGACTTGAGCTCAAAAGGGATACCTTGCATGACTGCGTGGCATTTCGAGGGTTCATGTATAATGCTGGTATAGTCGAGGAAATTGCTTGAACCACATGGGAATGGAAGTAGGCTCCCGACATGTAGAATTAATGGAGCAAGGCAGGAATGTTGACATTGCTCGAGCTCCAAATTTTGTGGCTGCACAACCTCCTTAGTAGGGGAAAGCGCAGCTGACCTCCCATAACCAAAAGATCTGTAGAAATGATCTGTAGTTTCTTTAGTGTAGACATGTAGAGAGATGAAAGCTAGTTTTACCTTTGCTTTATCTTGTGTCTGATAGAGATCATTGATTGAAAACTAGTATTACCTTTGTTTTAATCATTGATATATGTATATATGGGCAATTGAAAGCTAGTATTATCTTTGCTTTAATCTGTATAAATGTCAATTGTAAGCTAGTTTTACTTAGCTTGAATCAGTATAGATGGTCGATTGAAAGCTAGTATGACCTTTGCTTTAATCTATAAGATTTAGTGGATTCTACGTGAGTAGAGAGTAATGTGGGAAAAAATTTAGAGGCTTTTATTGAGTAGAATATAATATATATTATTATAGATTAAAATCTCACTTTTGGAATGTAAAGAACGAGAATAGAGTAATCTGTAATAGAGAGACTAGGGATTTAACGAAAATATTGTTTCAATTGCCTAATGTTCTATGGATTTGGGATTTGAATTCCTTGCTCTGTTATGAGATAGTACGATCCCAGACCAGTTTGGCCAATGATGAGAAAAAGACCTTCCCAATTTTTTTCGAGCTTCCCAGCATATGCTTATTTTTCAGCCCTGTGTAATTTTTCTGAGGACGAGATTATCGATTTAGAACTCACGGCTTCAAACTCTTCTATTGTACGAGGTAGCCAACATATGGTGATATTGACCTAGGTTGGCAATAACGCGTTCCCTAATTTTATCAATCCAGTTTATGTTACAGGCCAATTCAAACTTATTTTCTTTGTCTGTTAGCTCGTGATCTTTAACAGGATGGTTGTACTCTATTAGAATGACGAACTCCGTGCCATAGGCCAGGAGGAAAGGGGAACAACCAGTTGATTGTCGTAGAGTAGTACGGTATGCCCATAAGACATAAGGAAGCTCCCGTATCCAATTTCCTTTCTTCTGTGATTGAAGCCTTTTCTTGAGTCCATCCACTATGGTTTTGTTGGTGATTTCAGCTTGTCCATTGCCTTGTGGGTAATATAGAATGGATGATGTTGTGTTTTTCAAGGAAGGCTACAAATTTTTCACCACCGAACTGTGACCCGTTATTGATCCAAATCAGGTGTGGGCATCCGAACCGCATGATAATGTGTTCCCAGATAAAAGAGATGACATCTTCTTCTCTAGTTCGACAAAGAGGAATTGCTACCATCCATTTCGTAAAGTAATCTATTGATACGAGTAAGAAGCATCGGTTACCTGGCGTATTAGGGAGCTCTCCTACGAGATCGAGCGCCCACCGCTTGAAAGGCCAGAATACCTTGCTTACATGTAGTTTAAGTGTAGGAGCACAAATTATGTGTCCATATCATTGACACGTATCGTATTTGCATGAGTACTCTTCTGCTTGCTTGTACATTCCTGGCCAGGATACTCCTTGTGTAATTGCTCTGTTTGCAAGTGATCAACTTACGCCATGGGAGCCACAAGTCCCTTCATGTAATTCTTTAAGCATTTTATCTGCTTTCTTCTTGGAGAGGGACTTGAAGTAAGGCCGTATCACTTATTGGCAGTATAGATGGCCCTTCTGAATTGTATAATGCTTTAAATTTTCTATCAACTGTCATTATGGTTTTGGATCTGTCAGAAGGGGCCCATTGCATTTGTTATTCAGGCCGAGGTATGTAATAAAGAGTTTTTGCCAATCACCCTCATTCTCTTCATTGCCCCCAGTATTGATCGTGTATACAGAATAGAGATCAATGCTGGGGGTGGATATTACTTTGATTTGTTGATATCGTGTTTCTGTACCTAAGACCCCAACCAAATAGGCTAAATAATCAGTATGTCTATTCTTACCTCAAGGTAGATAGTCGAGAGCTGCTTTCGCGAATTTTCTCATCCTATCAACAATGAGGGCTGCATATTCGATCATCTTGCTATTTTTCTTATACTATTCTGAGTAATGGTGGACGATGAGTAAAGAATCTTTATAGACTGAGAGCTCAGGGACCCCGATTTCGAGTGCTAAATTGAGTCTATGAATTAAAGCTTCGTACTCTGTGACATTATTGGAGGCTTCAAAATCCGAGTGGATTAATTTCTTGATTATGTTATTAGAAGGTGTAATTAGTATGATTCCAATTCCTGACCTAGCGGGTCCTGCTGAACTATTTGTAAGAAGTCTCTACCCTTTCTTTGTAATCCATTCAGCTCGTTCGTCAAATGGTTTGTTGGGTGGATCTTTTGTAATTTCTTTTGTAAGGTCGGGATCGTGCTCCTCCTAATCAGGATCTTCCACCAGAAAATCTGCGAGAAAGTCGGCAACGGCCTGACCATTTCTGAATGTCGTAGTTTGAACTTGATATTATGTTCTCCCAAACTGATTGACCATTGCTGCACTCTTCGTAATTTTTCTTTTTTAAACTGAACTTCCTGGAGTGGGTAGTTTGTCATAACATTGACTAAATGAGCTTAGAAGTTGTGCTTGAGTTTTTGTGAAGTCTAAATAAGAGTTAGAAGAAGTTTTTCGATTTTAGAATACCTCATTTCTGCTGGAATGAGGTTTTTGCTGATAAAATAGACTGACTTTTCAACGTTGCCTTCAAGTCAAATGAGGACTGAGCTGATAGAATTGTTTGTAACTGCGAGGTATATGATCAGTTCCTTATTGTCTACCGGGGTTCTCATGATGGGAGACTTCCCCAGATAGGTTTTGAGTTCCTGAAAAACTGTTTCGCATTTCTTTGTCCACTGGATCTCTTTGTTGGATTGAACCTTTCCTTATTTAGTACAGCCTCGGAGTAGTAAGAACAGCCACCGGTATTGATTTGGAGACTTAGAGGCGAATCGATTGATAGCAACAATCTTACCTGCGAGTTTTTGTATGTCCTTTGTTTTTAGAGAGGGCATATTGAGGAGAGCTTGAATCTGTTCTAGGTCGGCTTCAATCCTCTTCTTGCTGATAATATAGCCGAGGAACTTGCTTGAATGCACTCCGAATTGACATTTATTAGGATTGAGCCGCATCCTATAATAACTTAGAATGTTGAAGATTATAGAGAGATCTGTAATATGGTCTTTTGATAGTAAGCTCTTGCACTGGAGATCATCGATGTAGACTTCAATAATTTTTTCCAAATGTGCTTTGAACATTGCTGTCATTAACCGTTGATAAGTTGTTCCGGCGTTCTTCAGGCCGAAAGGCATGACTTTGTAATAGTAAAGTACCCTTTCAGTGATGAAAGTGGCATTTTTCTGATCGACCTCCAATAGAGGTATTTGATTGTATCTCGAAGTGGCATCCATCATATATAAGGGCTCGTAACCTGTTGTAAAATCAAGAATCTGATGAATGATTGGAAGAGGGAAACTGTCTTTCATAGTGTTATTGTTTAGATCGGTAAAATCTTGACAAACTCAAACTTTTCCATTTTTCTTTGAAACTACGACAATGTTGGAGATCCAATCCGGGTACTTGGCTTCTCGAATGAATCCCACTTTCATCAACTTATCGATTTCAATGTTGACCTCATCTCGAAGAAAAGGTTAGAGTCGTCGCTATTTTTTTTAACCGCCATGGAGTTGTTGTTGATGCTCAATCTATGACATACCTTGGATGGATCGACCCCTGGCATTTCTTCAAAAGTCTACGCAAAGATATCTTAATTCATTCGTAAGAATTAAATGAGAGCATCATTGTCGTGCTGGACCAGCTTGGCACCAATATAAGTACCCCTGCAAGGTCTATTAATGTCTATATACTCTGTAGGTTCTTTTGTTGAAGGCTGATCATTAACGTGACCAGCTTTCTGTAATTGTTATGCAACGTATCTGTTGGATGTATCAAGAATGGCAGAAATGGTATTTTCGCAAGCTCAGGAAAGCTTTTGACTGCCTTTGATTTTGTAGATGCCATTATTGTATTTGAACCAAAACACTTGATGATAAGTAGAAGCGATTGCTTCTATGTAGTAAATCCAATAGTGGCCCATAATCCAGAGATAACGAGATTTGGTGTTGATGATGTAGAATACGACGTTAATTATGCCTGGTCCAGCGGTGATAGGTATGATGATCTTTCCCACTCATTCTTCCTTGGAACTATTAAATCAATGATATTGATGTCGCTTGGAATAACCTGATCGGCGAAGCCCATCTGGTCGATCGTACTTTAAAAGAGAATCTCGATACCGCTACCAGTATCAATCATCATTGTATGCATGACAAACTTTTTCATCTTGAGCATGATAACCAATACATCATGATGAAGAAACTTGACGTGACTGATATCCCAATCCTCAAATTAAATCCCAAGTCGGCAATTGCTCGATTCAGGAATAAGTTTAGCTTTTTTATCTTGAGGTGTGAGATTGCAGCTCTCGGAAAATCTCTATTGTTTGAATCTGTAAGAGTTGCTAATCTGATAGATCTTGATCATGTTGTTGTGGTACATATGGTACAAGTGTTTCTCCTCAGCTTGATCTTAGACCTGGACTACTTTAATTTACATCTTGTAGCTACCATTCTTGTATGATTATAGATTGACAATATACTCGTGTATTCTCCCGTCTTTGAAAATATATTCTAGCAACCTCTGTAAAGCATAGCAGTTGTCAGTTTCATGATGATTTACCTTGTGATGCATATAGTACGGCCTGCCTTCAATCGGTTCCAGCGGTTGAGATATACAGCTAAACTTATCGTTCGCTTGAACGGGAAAAATTAAGGAGATTCAGACATTCATCTTGGAAAGGACTGGCTTGGGTAATAAATTTCCCTTTATAGGTTTGCCTATGATTGCCTTGGAATGTTTTTGATCACCCTGGTCCTCCTTTGGTTCACTGTTGCGTTCTGTAATTGGACCTTCAATGGTTAGGATGGATTTAGTAGATTTTTACCTTTCGATCATCATCCTTTCTAGGTCGACATACCCATTGACCTTGGTGATCATATCCTCCAAGGTCACGGGTTTGTTTAAGAGGAGATGTTTCTTGGTTTTACAATCGAGTTGTAGCACATTGGTAAAAGTAGTAACAACTATTTTCTGATCCAGATTGTCAATTTTTCTTGCGAGCTCCCGAAACTTCTTCGCAAAGACCTCGAGCTTCTCTCCTTGTGACTGTTTGAGACTAATAAGAAAATATAAATTTTCCTCCTTATTTTTATTGTGAGCATAAGTCTTGACAAAATTCTTTTGTAGTTGATCGAATATAAGGATGAAATCTTTAGGTAGAGAATGGAACCACCGTAGCGTTTCTCTCTGTAGACTTGTTGTGAATAGATGGCATAATATATGGTTGAGGTTTGAGTACAATCCTAAGTAATCTCGGAATGGCTGAATGTGCTCCTTCAGATCGATGCCTTTGTATTTCCGAATCTTTAGAGTATGGAAGCCTGTTGGTACTTCCATATCAAATAACTCCTTAGAAATGAGACTCCCTTGTAACTTAGTAAAGTCATCCTTACTGCTTAGAGCTTGAGCTTCAATCAACTCATTGTTACGTTAATCCATGTGTTCTTGTGTGACGTACTGACGTATTGCATGAGTACCTTGGCGAGCTGGTTAAGGATTATGAGTACCGGTGCCTTCACTCAAGCGCTCTCGTGCTGGAATTCGAGGTTGAGGTCATTGTTCTTCCTCTTGATGCTTGGAAGGCCAGAAACTCCTACTGATATTGGACTGAGCTTCTCTGGCCAAATGAATTGACGGTTGAAGTTCGTGCTGAAGATTTTTGGAAATGGCTTTGTTTGTCGCTCCTCGTGGTCATAATATTTCTCGTGCAGAAACTTGAGAGTTCGCTGGCACTTGATCACGATCTCTGGTATGGGGAGCCTGTTCAGTGTCCTACAAAGCTTGTAATGCAGTCTGCATAGTTGTCATATGTTCTTCATATCTCTTAAATACTATCAAACGAGCTTGACGCTTGCTTTTGAGCTCTTTGTCGCAGAGCTCACAGTCAATAGTTAATTGATACCCGAACTCTTTACACTTCTTTATCTTAGCGTTGAGATTCGCTCGTAGTTCAGTAAGTTGTTCCGATTCTACTAAAAGATCAAGCTGAACTCATGTTGTTGGTCGCTTAGAAGTGACCATGATTGGAAATGGATAGTTGAGTAAAAAATACTTAGGCTACCATAGAAAATGTCTTTTTCCCCATAAACGGCGCCAAATGTAATGGCATAATTCCGTAGCTTAAAATTAGATCTTACACCAAATGTACATGTGACAAAAATTATTATAATACAAGAAATGACACAGGCAATTAAACCTTTGAATAGGTAAAAAACCATGACCCCGAGTTGAGGGTTTAGTAACTGTAACTTTTTTTACTTGAGGCTGTTATCTTATTACAAGTAATCTCTTGAACTAGTAATGCTTGATCTTGAAATAAAAACTTTTGTGGTGTTTAGAATCTAAAAATTCCCGTGTTAGAATCTAAAAAAATTGGTTTTTCTCGTCCTTATCTCCTCTGGAGCTTTTTCTTTATAGAGACCTTACTTGTAGCTCGTTATTGTGTAAAAGCACGATCTCCGGATAATGAGGTATGTGATAGTTGAATGAGTAACTATTTGTTCATAGGAGGCATGTGTCTTTGACTTGTTTATATTTTGTTGTAGGGCTCGATCCATGTTCTTTATCAGTTTGTGGTCTAGGTGTCAATGTTGACTGTACATATCACGTATGTAATGTTTGAGTCTGATATTGAGGCAGCTTGAGTTTGGACTAGGTCGAGGGATATGTTCCTACAAGAATGGTTCAGAAGAGGCATATAAGTATTTACGAATCATTTTTTGTTTCTGCATTAACCTGAGAAATTTTTTGTTGAGAAATAATTTTTTAAACTACATAAGACACGTACATGCATATCATATGACAAGTGGTTCACCTATAACCTACAATTATAGGCTACGACAGGCAAGATTAAGGCACTAATATTTACTGGGTTAAACGTGGAGTATTGTTGTGCTGTATTGCGTAGATAAGATAACTAAATCATTACTAAGATTGAGCCCAATAAAGTTTATTTCTTTGAGGAGTATGTCCCTTTCATTCTAGAAAAAAAAACATTTTTAATATTCATAGGCTAAGTTGGTTGATTTTTGCTTTCCACAAAAAAAAAAGAGTAAGGGGTATGGCTGTATTTTGGTAGAATTATGGGCTGATCTCATTTTTAACATTTCATTTGTAAAGGGGTAAAACAATCTATTTTTGTAGCTCTCTCTATATTTGTAGATGACATATTCAACCATCAGTATTGCTGCTACTTTATTTTGTAAAACTTTATGAGAAAACCTCAACTTCACTACTACCTTGCATTCTTTTGCACAAATTTATTCTCTGCATTTGAGTTTTTTTAATTAGTTTCTCGATTTTGCAGGGCTTCTGAATTTTTTATCTTTGTCATATCATTTTATACATAAAGTTGATTTATATCCTCACTTGATATTGAAAAGTTTTGCATAGTCATAGACTAAGAGAAAAATGTTAACATGCTCAAAAAGGCGAAAAATACTTTCGAACGTAACGATGATAAAGGTGGAGGTGTTTCTTCTTGGTGACAATGTAAATTGATTTGTTCTTTTACTTATCAAATATTATACAAACGTACATATTTGTAACCAAGAAGTAATAAAAAAGAAATAAATGAGTAGTATATATGAGTCCCCTTAATGTGGGGTAGTAATAATTGCATTTTATAAAGTAGAGTCATTATAGGTTGGATGTTTAGCTCAAATGGTAAAGCACTTGAGAACTAAAGTATATTTATATTCGATTATCTCAAGAGACAGTGGTTCGAATCCACCAAAATCCATCATTTTTTCTCTTCATAATGCTTTCAAGCTATCAATAACACTATTTTGGCATTGTTAATTTGTAAATATTTGATTCTTCGGTGCTAATTCTATAAGATGTAGTTATGTTTGTTATTATATTTTAATTGACTTTGATCATTTTTTCATATGGAAGATGTTAAATTGTTAACTTGCATAAATTTGCTTACTATTATACTATTGAAATTTCCAATAGTCTTTCTATCTCTTCGTACATATTGTCTAGCTTAATATGACATTTATGCCTTGAAGTTGTGTATTTTCTTTCCTTATGGATCAAAGGTCTATATCTTCTTAGCTTATGTTTTGTTTCTAGATAACATTTGATAGAATTAAGGTCATTGCATGTTTTAGTATATTTAAAAGTTGTTAAATTTTCTTCCACAAGCCTCTAGTTACACAAACTCAATATAGGGGATGACATGAAACGAAGGTAACATGGAAAAAGTACGATGAAAACTTCAAAAATTAATTAAGGTTAACACAAATGATAGCATTGTAAGTAGTACTTAAGATGACAATAACTATATTGTGAGATGTTAGTCCGTACATTTACGCTTTCATCAAGCCTTTTTGAATATAAGCAAATGTGTGTAGTAACGTAGCACGGGTTCATAGTGTTAAACACAGAGTTAATTGTATCAAACATGAACTCGTGCCCAACACAAAGAGTTAATTGTATCAGCCATGCTAAATGACACAATAAATTTTAAAAATTTGATTTTATATATATATATATATTCTAGAAGCACAGTGTAATCATATGATATTCTTTACTTTTAGACAAAGTTTTTGTTAATAGTTCTAGATTATTTCAATGGGTCATACATAATGGATCAATAGCAACTCCAATTCTTTGCTTCTCAACATTCTTCAATTCTTCATCCAACTAAATCAAGGCATTCAATACTATAATTATGTATCTTTAGCATTTTTACATAGATATACACATCAATAATGACTCAACCTCTTATTGAAAAATATTTCAAACTTTCATTAAGGACATACAAAATCTTTTGATCATCATCATTTATATATTTATCTATCATTATAGAACTTAAGCATTCGTGCGTAGCACATGCTCATAACCTAGTAATAAAATAAATCTCATACTCTTTTGGGTTTTGAGAATGTTAAAAGTTAAAATCATGATAAATTGATAAAATTTCTTAATAAAATAAAATATCTTAATACCATCAAATTATTGTGATATTTTGGTGATAAATTGATAAAATCATGATACATTAACAATTTTTTGCCACAAAACTAGGCATTGGTGAACCACTGATAATATCATCAAAGTACCAAGCCGACAAAAAAAAAATCTTGATATTTATTATAGTATTAGGATATGTCATAGGTATTTTAATCCATGATTGCCATATATGTAGCGAGATGTTTTAATTTATTTTAGGATGATTTGTAACCATACTTTTTTGCTATAAAAAATAATATGAGAGAAAAGTAGAGTGTTATTATAGATAGGTTGTTTGTGTTTCTTTGTGGTTATAAATACTGAACCTTTAATAGGATTATACAGTCCCTCTCAATCTCTCCATAAACCCTAATGTTATATGGGCTTGTTAGGAGTCCAGTAGGATACCCCAACCCAGTTGGGCTCCCACCTTGGGTCAGACCAAACTCCTGACACCCCCCCTTAGGGTGTTCCAAACCAGGACGACTTGCCTTGTCAAAACCTCTGCCTAGCAAAACCCCCCTTAGGCAAAAAACTGTGCAAGAAAAGAGTACAATCTTATGCCCGGTATGGGTTATGGACGCGTATACATTGCCTCATCAAAACCTTTAGTCAGTAAAACCTTCTAGGATAAGAACTGCACTATCAAGAAAAAAAGTACAATATGCATATGTCCACGTCAAGTTGGGACTACTCCCCCTGATGTCGATCTCCCCCGAGATCTATCTCTTTGAGATGTATCTCCCCGAGATAATGGTGAATAAAAACTTTTGCATGCCGATTCCATGTACTAGCTGTTTGAACGTAAGTGCTACAAGAGTCTTCGTGAATAGGTTTGCAAAGTTATCTTCTGAAATATCTTGAACGATGTCAATCTCATTCGCCTTCTGTAATTCATAAGTATGGAATGAATTCTATGAAATGTGCTACGTTTTGTTGCCAATGATAAATTTTCCATTGACTTCAATGATGCAAGCCGAGTTGCCTTCATACAGAGTTGATATTTTATCTTGGATAGAACATATCATAACTTCAGTTCATATGATGTATCTTGAAGTGCAACTATCAGTCTCTTCCAGCTTCATGAAGTGCAAGAATTTCCTCATAGTTCGAAGATGTAACTAACATCGTTTGCTTCATCGATTTCCAAGAGTTTATTCTATCCCCGTACATAAACACATAATCCATCTGACAATGTCCTCTATGTTGGTTTGATAAGTATTATGTATCAGCGTACCCTATAATTTTACGTTTACCATTTTTGGGTCAAACAGACCCTAGTCTTTCGTGTCGATCAGATACTTTAAAATGTGTTTGATCTCCTTCTAGTACCTTTGGGTAGGAACAAAACTATGGCAAGCCAAACAGTTTACTATGAATGAGTATCGGGTCTAGTATACCCAACTAATTATAGAAAAACACCTCCTAGTAATGACGTCACTGCCCTAGAAGATTTTCCCACCATTAGGATGGTGGAAGATGTCTGTTGTCCACATTCAAGTGATGGACCCATAATAAATGAGTTAGCACCGTGTGTTGCATCTATGTCGAAGTGTTAGATAACTCTTTCGATATATATTACTTGGTGTACGAGTATGCCACTACCAAGATGTTTAATCTGCAAATCGAGACAATACTTAATTTCCCAAGGTCTTTTATTTTAAATTCCTTCCTAAGGTATTCGGTGGCTGTTGCGATCTCCCCCACAGTTTTAATGATATCCAAATCATTTAGTATAATTTTATGATAACTTAAGCTAATATCTGCATTCTTAATGAGAACTCATGGATATATGAGACTATTTACAAAGTCCCCAACCTTCAAATACTCAGTCAACTTTCTATATCGCATGGGCCCTGATTGCTCCAAGTCAGCAATAAATTTTCCAGTGCTATTAGGCGTAAACCTCATGTGTCGGGCTTAATTTCTTCTAGAAACTTATGCCTCCCCAGGTGGCTTCATGTAGATATCCATATTTAGTTTCCCATATAGATACATGGTAATTACATAAGATGCATGTCTAGTTTGTCCTCGACAACTTAATTGACTGATCAGTAATTAAACGTTATAGCATCCATAACTAGATCATATGCCTCATTACAATCGATGCCAGGTTACTTAGAGAATTTTAGGGCAACGAGTCTTGCCTTGACCTAATTCTTGGGAAATTGACAGGCTCTATGGTATCACTTTGTATTATACTAGCAAGTTGAATTATGTTTAGATTTCAAGCACCCACTCAGGCTAATTTTTAACAACACATAGTCATTTACAATAAGTAGTTATGAATCTTCGTCCTTGATGGCGAGCATAACAGCGAATATGAATACCTTATCGACAAATCTCTACTAAATGATCCTACTATCATTACAAATTTTTAATAGATTGAGATCTCCTTATTATCATACGTATGTGTTACCCCGGGTTTATCTCATAATGCATCAACTGGCTGCGTCGCTGTTATTGCCTCGTAAATGGGTGGTTCTATCCTTAATGAACCAGCTACACCATTAGTCATACTTGTCCCTTATTTTACAGCTCCCCCAGATTATAATACTTTCTTTCAACAATACTCTGTACTAAGTGTGAGCTTCAGATTCTTTTGCAATACTAATTCTCCCAGAATGTTCAGCTTTGTAGGTGCATTACTTGCAGGTAAATACACCTACGATACTTCAGCAATACCTATGAATGTGTCTGGAAATTCATTTGTGACCTATTGCAAGTTTGTAATCCGTTAAACGTTATTGTTACTTAACTTATGTAAAGGGATATAGATGTGTCAATGATGATATTTTCTAACTAATCTTGGAAATAACCTCAACATTGACTATTATATGACAATCTGCTCTGCAGCATACACATCGCCTAATGGGTTTTAAATATCTAGTTATAGATACAAATCATAACCCACATAATACCACGCCAACGTTGAGTGTCCTATCTTCATTCATTGTGGTGGTGCGATAAGCACCTGTACAGAATATCTAAATGTTCGTCGATGGGACACACCGGGATCCGACCCAGTTACTAGTTGCTTTGGGAAAGATTTGATAATTTTTTATGGAATGAATCCTAATCAGTGTTGCAGGCACAAAAGTGTATAGTCCACACACTAGCCTGAAGTTGTATTAGTAATAATAATGGCCTAACAATTATCTTAAATTGCTTGACTAGGTTCTCTGTCAATCCTGAGTTAGGTATGGTATGGGGTACTCACGATGCTCAATTATCTATCCCATTTAGCGGTAAAATAATCATCAAAAACCTATGAGTCAAACACGTAAGCCCCCGTCAAGTTGCATCGATCGACTTGATCAGTTAATCTAAAAACTGAGCTTCCGATCGAATGATCTAAGTAAGAAGTCGTACTAATATAATATTCCTAGTTGTTAATGATAGGCAAACGTAAGACCACATCCAAGATGCGTCTATTATGACCATAAATAATCAAGTGGGCCACTATATAGATGGATAGGTCCACACGTGTCTCCAAGGATGCGTTTGGAGCGAATGCCAGAGATCCCACTCTACCTTGATCATACTAGGATAAAATAATAGACTTTTCTTGAAAGCAATCGGTACACATACACTCTTTGAATCTTCTCTCCTTTTAAGTCGAGATGTATTTATGATAATCATTCTCATTATCCTAGCCCGGAGGAGTACATTAGAAACTATTTTAATAACATCTTTTAACCTTTAAACATAGAGGGAATACACAAAACCTTGTTTATCATTTTCTCTGATAGTCTTTTCCTGATAAACATTATCATGTATCTCCCTAAAACTCAGTAAAATTCAACTGGATTTACTAGTATATAAGCGGACTAGATACCCTGTATCGTAACGTTAGGGAGTAATAGTGTGTCGCACTCAGTACATAGGGTTGTATATAGTAGATCAACTATCATACATGGAATTTAGTTATTTCTCAAGCAATAAATTTATAAAAAAATCTCATAGTTGGGATACCGAACCAGTGCATGTCACGAGCATTCAATTAAACTAACCAGTGAAGAGTTCCCAACTCAGTCAATGATAGTACTAATAAAGCAAAACTACTACTATGCAATAAGTAAAGTTACTACTTGACAATGCTCTCTAGGTGATATCATTCATCTAGTAAGAATTTATTACTATTCATTCTTAAATCTTAATTCATAACTGTATTAGAATCATGGGAGAATTCTAATGTTGCAAACTCTGCCATAGCGTGGTCTGTTCCAGCTATAATCACATGATAAGTCTGGTTGATCTTTTGAGATTGCCTAGGGTACCTTATAATCCCGTGCCTGACTACCTCTTATCCATTTATGAATTCTTCCTATTCCATTTTGGTCCATTGGTAAACTTCTTATTCCCGTTGCCTCATGTTACTGATGGCTAGAATTTCAATCCTGCCATTGTTATCACCACTCGTCCATCTATGGTTATGACCCTCTCCGTAACTTCTCATATCACTAGACCCAACATTGTGCGACTCATGCACATGCTTACTCTTAGTAGGCATAAGCTTGAGGTTCCTAACCAGTAGCTCATTGTTTTGCTCAGAAATGAGGAAAACTTGAATTAGGTCTGCGTGCACAATGATCTATCGAATATTTCTCCGAAAGTACAATACTTGAAGCGTAGAAATTTTAATAGAATATTCCAAATATCTCTATTTACCTCAACTATTTCTCTACGTAACATTATAGTGGAGTTACACTGTCGAATAAATTTTTTACCGCAGTCATACAATACAAACCTTTTTTTGTAGAAAGTTTAGTCGGATATATTATGAAACATTTACAGCTGAGTGCGAGGTTTGTTTGATATTTACTAGTACATGTCGTTAGTGCATTTGTCGGTAGCCCTGGTAAAAACCAATAAGGAAACTACGAAAAAACTGAGAAAATATAAAAAGCTGAGTCACCTAGCATAGTATTAGAGATGTTCACCTCCTTTTGACTCTAAAGTATTCTGCGATGTACTCTTCGATGTCTTGTAGGTAGCTTAGTTTGCCGTTAGTCCATTCTTCCATAGGGTGTTCTGGGTCTGACCCTCTCCGTACAAGGTGATCTGCAGAGAAGTTACATTATCTCCATACATGACTGAACCAGAAGTTCTGAAGGAGAGAAGTAATTAGATTCTACGCTGTTCTGAGAGACCATGGTGTATTATCTTTCAAGAAAGCTGTAATAGCTGCAGCTGAATCAGAGATAACCCAAACTCGTCTCAAGCCGTATGCTACAATACATTGAATGTCTGATATGATTGAAGTGGTCTCTGCTATATAGCTTGTAGTTTGACCAATTGATTTGCTTAAAGTACCCAAGACCTCCCCGGTGTTATTTCTGTACATTATACCGATCCCCGCCGGTCTTGGATTGCCCATAGCTGATCCATCATAATAGATTTTAATCTCCTTCGCTTCAGGGAGTAACCATCTGCTGCCCTCGATGTTGCTACATTTTCGTGGTTTGCATTAGACATTTAACGCCTTTATGATCTTCAAGCCATGAACCACGCTGTTCATCGTATGTTGAGAGAGGTGGGCGGCGTCTGCGATATCCGTTAGGATGTTCAGCATGATTTTTTAGATTGTAATCTTGAGTCTATCTGAGCGCTACTTATTTCTTGCGTACCAAATGTTGCTGCATATAGAGAAGATCATGGCAACCCATATGTCTTTAATATATGGGCTAGACAATTTTCCCCTTTCCAGAATGGTTCTCTAAGTATTTGTAGGTGTAATAGGATCATAGGAGAAGCATTTTGTAGCCCTTTGCCAGAGAGAGGCCGCAGGGGGGGAATGTAGTAGTGTATGTATTTCTATTTCCGAGTTATTATGGCATTGGTGACAGGCCAAGATCAAGGCTATGCCTTTCTTCCTGATGATGTTGTCCATTGACAGGAGATGGTTCAGCAGACGCCATACAAAACCTCCCAATCTTGGGCGGATTGCTTTACTCCACACATATCTCCACCACCATGCCGTGCCCTCTCTTCTGCAGAGAGCGTCAAATGCATTCTTGGTTGTGAACGCATCGTGTAGGTCTGGCTTCTAGATCATTGCGTTCTGCGCATTTGGGTTACACTGGATTTGTTGTATGTTTATTCCCAAGGTAAGAAGGATAAGGTAAAGATCATTAGGGACATTACAGCCTTGTGGGTTGATGAAGTTGCTAAGTTTTCACGTACAGTTTTTCCACAAATGCCTTGGAAAGTCAATGTATTCCATGATAGGAATGTCTGTTGCCCAAGTGTCTATCCAGAAATCAATTTGCGTTCCATTTCCGATAAACCAGCCAATGTGAGGTTTCGAAAGTACAGCTCCTATTTGAATGCCCTTCCATATAGTAGAGGGTTTGTGGTAACAAATTGGGTCTCCGCTCTAGCTGTTGAATTTGGATTTTAAAATTTTTGCCCATTCTTCTATACCTTGTTTGAAGACCCAGTGCAGTTTGTAGAGCATTGCGTTATTTACTTCCCCCAGACTTTAAACTCCAAGTCCGCTTTCTTTACCAGTTTGCAGACTTTCTCCCACTTCAATGTCACTCCTTTCTACTTTGTCGGGTCTCCCGTCCAGATATAGTTCCTAATGATGTTGTTCTCCTCTTTGATAAGCGACCGAGGCCACTTATAAATTGCCATATTATGAATGGGGATACTATTAAGGATTGACTTTGCTAGAGTAACTCTTCATTGAAAAGAAATCATGCTTCCAGTCCAGTTGTTATCCCTCTTTTGGATCTTTTCAATAAGGGGTATAATAGCTTGCTTTTTAACCCTCCCTTGTATAAGTGGGACGCCCAAATATGTTTCGGGGAACGTTCCCTCTTTGAAGCCAAATATATCTGAGACAATTCTTCTCCGAAAAGAGGAATACTTCTCATGAAAATCTTATTTTTGGCCATACTGATCTTTTGCCTAGATGCCATCTGATAGTCTGTAAGGAGGAGCTTAAGCTGTCGCAGGTATTTGGTGTTCCCATTTACAAATAGAAAAATATCATCTACAAATAGAAGGTGAGTGGGGCCGTGCGTCTGGTTTGTTGATGCCATAGTTTATATTCTGCCTTGTTCCCTTACTATATGGAGATTGATGCTAAGAATGTTTTCTGTAATTGCAAAGAGAATTGGGGAGAGAGGGTCCCCCTGCTTGAGACCCTGAGACATTTGAAAGAACCTAGATGGACTTCCATTCATAAGGATAGAGATCATACTGCTACTGATAATCGTCTGAATCCAGTTGTAGAATTTATGGTCGAACCCAAAAGCTCTTAAGGTGGTGATGAGGAATGTCCAGCTTAGAGTATCGTATGCTTGACTGATATCAATCTTGAGAGCCATATTACCGTTCTTTCTCTTGATTTTCATCTCATTAACCATTTTAGACGCCATACAGATGTTGTTGTGTATGTTTTAATTTTTGATAAATGCATTTTGGTCCCTTGTAACACATCTATCTGCAATTGGAGAGAGCCTCGTGGCTAGTATTTTTGTAATAACTTTAAAAACAAAGTTACTATGACAAATTGGTCTGTAGTGCAGAATAGAGGATGGGTTACTTATTTTTAGAATCAAGATAATGATGTTGGAGTTAAAGGTTAGAGGGATCATACCATCACAGAAAAATGAGGATATCCTTGAGTAAATATTTGTACTCAGCATATCCCAGAATTTTAAAAAAAAGCTCCTGAAAACTCGTCTGGACTGGGTGTATTGTTGTTGTCCATGGAGAAAACCACCCCCTGTATCTTATCATTAGTTGGGACTGAGGTGAGATGTGTATTTTTCTCCTCTAACACTTGTTGGGGGAGATACACAAATAGTGATGGGCAATGTTGAGTTTTTATTGCCGAGAATTTGTTGGTGTAGTATTGGACGATGTGTTCTTGGATGCTTCTTGGTTAGTAATGTTTCGTCCCGTATCATCCTTTATTTATGTGAAAGAGCTTTGGCATTCCGGGCCTTTGTAGTTACGTGAAAGTATTTGGTATTTTTGTCTCCAGCGTGAAGAAATTTAATCCTCGGCTTTTGCCTCTAGTACACCTCTTCTTTTCCCCCCCATCTATTGAGTAGCTTTGTTTGGGCAAGAAATCTCTTTGCAATCAGATCATTGGTGATATCTTCTTCCAACTGGAGTTGGAGTTACAACACCTCTTTCTCTAGTCTCATTTTTCTTTTTTGGTGGGTTACAAAATTCTCTCTCTACAGCTTAATGTCTATTTTTAGGTATCTTAGCTTCAACATAAGACAATATAGTAGAGCAGCATGCAGCGGCTGTCCCCAGCTATTAACAATCAAGGCCTTAAACCCGGGTTCCTCTTCCTAGGACTGAAGGTACCGGAACGGGATGTTATGCTGCCCAGAAACTCGGTAGTATTCACCCATAATCAATGAATGGTCGGAATGTATTCTAGGCATCACCTTCATTCTCCAACCTGTGAATTTAGTCTGCCATTTTGTATTCTGTAAACATCAATCCAGGACCACCACAGTTCAGTTAATTTAGCTTTGAGCATTGCTCTACGTAAACTGAAGTCCTGAAGAGGGGCTCTCTGATAGCCGA
The DNA here is from genome assembly GCA_014058105.1 of Kingdonia uniflora. Taxonomy (NCBI): domain Eukaryota; kingdom Viridiplantae; phylum Streptophyta; class Magnoliopsida; order Ranunculales; family Circaeasteraceae; genus Kingdonia; species Kingdonia uniflora. The sequence continues at coordinate 91,457 of JACGCM010002757.1, forward strand.
GCAGTATCAAAAAATTATTGAAATCCATTACTGCGTTAAGTTGGGGTGATCTTCTCCCCCTTTTCTCTGAGGTTCACAGCACCACATTAAAGTCTCCAATGCATATCCATGGTTTTGAATTGGTTGCAACAAAACAAGAGAGGTTAGCCAAAAGCTCCAACCTGTTAATTCTGTTGCAGTCTGCATGAAGAAACGAGAAGCATCACTCCAAGTATTACACCGTAATATGTTGTTTCAAAATCTCAATAATACCAGGTTCAGGCCTTCCTTTGCTCCATAAAATCCATATGTTTCCTTTCTCCCCATCAAATTCATTGGTAATGATTTTGGTTTCATACCCAAATAGAACAAAGTCCTTACAAAATATTTTTGGTTCAGCAATGCCTACTATGTCTGGTAGTGCTCTTGTAGTTGTTTTTCTGAGATATCAAGTTATTTTTCTGTTCCCCAGCCCTCGGATATTCCAGAAGAGAACTTACTTTAATTTTTGCGGGTAGACTGTGTATTCTCGGTGCTATGGTATTCACCTTGACTCCTTTAAAAGCTTGGTTAAGGCCTAGTTGCAATTGTTCTTCCTGTTCCATTTCATCTGCCCAACTTGCGGGGTTTTGGTTATGTCAGACCTCATGTATCTCCTATAAATAAGTTTCTCCCTTATTAAAAATTTCAGTTGTTGGTGGTTTCTTAACGCTATCTGTGGATGTTGTCATATAATACTATAATAATATAAGGTAATCTATTATCAGGTCTGGAGGCGAGGGTGCAAACAAAGCTCCTACTTTCTTATTTTAGAGACTTATTGTTCTCAATAATAGTTTGTTCTAGAATTTTAATAGTAGATGAATTTTAGTATCCATACAGGTCAAGTTTATTGGTACCGAAATAAAAGTTATAGATAGGAGGTACTCAATATTCTGAGTGTCGCCAACATCTATTATGCATGTAGATCAATACCAGTTGTAGTATTTGATAAATATTCCTTGCATAAAGGTAATTCATAGTATTCAAGTAAGTGATTCCCAATTATTAATTGTAGGTAAACCTTGTTCATATCTTATTATTGATGAAAACTTATTTAAGTACATGATTTCCAATCATTACTTGTGGTTCATAGTATATAGTGCGATGAAGTACATATATCTCAATCATTACTAGTAAGTGAAACCTGATCATGGCTTTATACTCATGAGTTCCTATTAATCGTCAAATCCCAACTTTATCCCGTAAAATGGTAATTTTAACCTTAAAATATATTTTAATAGGGTCTTAGCCAAGACAGCTATTCAAAACTACTAGATGTTGCGATCCTTATTCAAATAACTAGGCTATTATAATCCCTAAAGTTCTATAAAATTTGTATATTCTAGTCAAATAACCCATTTGTTACGAATATGAGGGGTATTAGATGTTTAGCTGACAAGTGGTCTCACCCCGAAGTCATATTTTTAAATTAACATTTTAGAGTACTATAGGTTGTTATTAGTGTATATATACATCTAAATGTTATCAAATAATATTTAATTGCACATAGATACATAAAATTAGTTTCTCAGACACCAAGTTTTTAGAAAATAAGACTAAGTTAATTCCTAATCGATAACAAATTATTGTCATTGATATTTAACTGTAATTTAGATATGACTCTCAGTCGTATTCTAAATTAGTTTTGGTTTTCTTATTATCTCTGATCCCTGGTCAGGATAATTTGTATCTTATGGGCATACTATTAATATTTAATATGTTATGGTAAGATACTTAAATAGATATTAATATTTTTTTTAAATCACATATAAGTTAGTTAGTTTTCCTATACAAGGCCCCCGTTTTTAAAAAAATTATAAAAATTTAAAAAAGGGTCCCTCTGGCCTACTTTCGGATCAAAAATGGTGGCAATCAGAATTTTTTCAATTTTTTTCAGAACTGTAAATATGGATACAAATTGAAATATTGTTTGGATTAAATCGGATCGGTGGGTATTCAGATTAAATCAGAATATCATTCGGATTAAATCGGATCAGAGGGTATTTTAAATAATCGAATCAGATTTTGTCCAAAAAATTCGGATCGGATCTTGCTCAGAAAAATTGGATCGAAAATTTGGAATAGCTCAAGGCTATCTAATTTCGATCAGAATTTTTTTGGAAAAAATCGAAAAATTGGAATTATGGAAATCGGAACTATAAAATATGGTTTCGAAATAAAAAAAATCAGGTCGGATTTTAAAAAAAGTTGCAGTTCTAGGTCCCCCCCCAGGGATAGGTCTAGTCAATAGGATTTTTTTTTTTAAAAATTTGAGTAAATTATTCCAAAAAATGGGCATTAAAAGCCATTTTTAGTGTCTGAACCAGTCTGACTTGGTCTAGGTCAAGGCCTGGACTGGGTTGACCGATCTGGACCAGTTTGACTCGGTCTGCTAGCTTGACGTGCCACAGTCATAGTGAAACATGTATCACTGCAATAGTACACACACGTGTCACTGCGACAGTAGAACACGTGTGGGTCTCATGCTATATCAGCTGCCACGTATTTAACACGTGTCTGTCACGTCAGTATAGGGTGGGCCCCACCTACTATGTCAGCATGCCATGTATCCATGACATATGTCTGCTATATTAGTAAGGCATAGGCCCCATATGCCATGTATCTTGCCACTTTAGTACGTGCGAGTCCCAAATGTCACGTGTCTGCCATGTTAGCATGTGTGGGTCCCACATGCCACGTATCCTTGACATGTGTTGTTTTGGGCCCAGTTCTTACCATGTTAGGTCAGTAGGGGTGGGCCTTACCTGCCACGTTAGCATGCCACCTATCCATGATATGTGTTTGCCACATTAGCAGGGGTGAGCCCAGTCTGCCATGTTAGTATGCCACCTATCCATATCACATGTCTGCCACATCAGCACATGTAGGTCTCACATACCACATTTTTACCGCGTCAACATGGGTGGGTTTTACTGCCACGTGTCACAGTGGATCTGGTCCCTGCCAAGTCAGTAAACCAGATTTCGCTTGATTTTTTGGATTAGGTCTGATCCAGGTCCAATTTTCAAAAAATAGGTATAGATCAGGTGACATCATCATGATATTTTAATTAATTTAAAATAAAAAAACAAAATCCTAGATGACGTCATCATGACCTAGTACACCGTCAAAATAATTAGGTTTTGGCCGTGAACTGTCCAATTTCTACGTCGTTTTCCCAATGATAGGGACCTCTCTCGAAAGAGTGTGATATATGGACGTGATCATTATAGAGTAGGCTACGTAATAAAATAATAAGTACATCAATCTAATAACTAGAATGGTCCCTATTTTATTTTGAAAATAACCCTTTCACATGGGTAAAAATAAGTTTAATAGGTCTAATAATTTTAAAAAGTTACTGTTAGGAGTTGGGTCCAAGCCCAAGCTAGGAATCCAATAGGGTTGGGGTGTCCTATACAGACTCCTAGCAAATCCATAGGCCCAATAGGGTTATGGGGAGAGTTAGAGTAGAATAGGGAATCTTTCTGGGTTGTCTATATATATCACGGTACTATGTACAGAGAACACAGTTATGATAATCAATAAATCTCTTTCTCGCTTTCTCTCTTGTTCATGCTATAGTCTTATATTGCTCTAGATTCAACATATTCTATACGTTATCAGCATGCACGCTCTAAGAACAAGGAGAACAAATCTTTCTTTCTAATAAGAGATTTCATGGAAACCAAGCGATTAGGAGAAGAGGTATTTAATGATTTTTGTATACCTATATTCAGATCTATACTATATGATAGATCATCATGTTTTGAAAGCCTATTTTTCCCTCTTTTTTTGGATTAAAAATTAGGGGTTTTAGTGTTTTTTTTACCCTTGATAAAGGGCTGTTTTCCAATGTGTATATTTTTCTCCGTAGAGATTAGATGATGGCAAGACCATGTCGGTTGGATAGCCTACTCCGATTGCTTTCCAACGATATATGGCACCTCTCCGGGAGATGTCCCAATCGTCGGGAATAGCTCATTAAAACTTGACAATTTCACAGCCAAAAATGGCACTTTTTGGTCGATGACGTCTTCAATTTTTTATATTTTATATTTTTATTGTGACGTCATCCTTATCCACAGTGACATCAGCAGTGACACGTGTCGAGGAAACATGGTATGCAGGCGTGGTATGGCACGTGGGGCACACATGGCACATGCGTGACACGTATGGCATTCCCTGGCACGTGGCAGTAACGTACATAACTATAATAGAATATGCATCACAATATATTTCACATTTGTACAGTCACAAACTGATGGTACCACCTTTTATTTACATTTAGCAATAGAGTATACATCGCTATAATAAAATAGCTTAAACAATTACAAAATTAAAAATTAAAATAGAAGGCTATATCCATGAGGATTTTGATGTAGTTCCTTGACGTTTAACGTGTTATGTGTCCTACTATATCCATTATCCATTTCTACTTTTTCCCTCGTTGCCATAACAATTTTCACCCATTCATCTATAAAGACGTTCCTGCAGTTGTTGTTATATAATCTTGTTTAATAACAAGTCAATTTAGTAAATAAAAATGAAATAAAACTCATAGTTTACGAAGAAGTTCCCATCATTGAGGATATACATGAGCTCCTTTATCCCATGAAAAGAGGAAATTCCTGCGACAAAAAATGCCTCTACCTTAAGAGGAAATACCTACTTACAACTACAGTCTCCCCCGTCTTTAGTGTAGGGCCATAGTATACTCGCAAATCCTACATCCTTTAAAAGTTCTAGTCACATACCATCAAATAAAATGTGGATGTACTGTATCTACTGTTATGCATGCCAACGTAGATGACCTTGTACTGGAGGCCTGATTTTGTTTCTACATAGTCTGGGTAATGCAATTTTGCTTTTCCATAGTCCTTCCCTCGAATTGTTGGCACTTTATATTTAACAAACTCGGCCTTGAGTGCAGACATCATTGATCCATTGGAAAATGCAGGATGCGGAATTGGAAAAAGGAACAAATAAGTGTAGGGGGCCTACCCCTCGATCTTACCCAAATTGAGTTGTCTCCAGTTCGAATTACCTCCATGTCAGACCCACATATTCTAGACATCACTTCAACAGTCAACATTGCCACCTACTCCATGAACTAATAGAGAATGTGGGTCAAGCTCAAACATAAATACCTAAACAAGTCAAAGATACCTGTCTCTCACGAACTCAATAGTTCTCAGTCAGCCGCCACTAACAACATTGTTCAGAGAACTTGCTTCAGCACGATGAAGAACTGCGGAGAAGGCCTATATAAAGAGAAAGTTTTAGAAGAGACAAAGACCTAGAAAATTATACGGGAAATTACCAAGAAAACTACATTTTCTAGATTCTCAAAAACCTCAAACTTCTTATTCGCAAGATCAAGCATTTCTATGTCAATTGATCACTTGTAATAAGATATTAGCCTCAAGCAATAAAAATTATTATTACAAAAATACTCAACTCGTGGTCGTAGTTTTTTACCTATTCAAAGGTATTCGACTTAAAATCACCTGTGTCATTTCTTGCTTTCTATCAGATTTTTATCACAGGTATATTGATGTAAGAGCTAATTCTAAGCCACTTCGAGCTTACGGAATTAGGCCATTACATTTGGCACCATCTGTAGGAAAGATTGCATTTCCATGATATCCTAAGGCATACTTTTATGCTACTACAAATTTCAATCATGGTCACATCCAGACGACCAACAACTAGAATCCAACTCGATCTTTTAGTTGACTCGGAATAACTTACAGAACTACGGGGGAATCTCAACACAAAGATGGAGAAATGCAACGAGCTCGAACGTCAGTTAACTCTTAACCGAGAGCTCTATGAGAAGGAGGTCGGCGCCGAATGACACGCTCGTTTGACAGTACTCAAATTACATAAAGATCAAATGAAAACAATGTAGACTGCCTTCCAAGATCTGCAAAATACTTAGTAGGCTCCTCCAACAAGAGATCGCTATCAGTTTCTAGAAGCCTCCTGGGTTTCTGCACGGGAAAGATTGAGACCTCGAGGAGCCACCAGCAAAGCTATTTCCATAAATATTCATAACGATCCTTAACCTTCCATTCATTTGGGTGGTGAAGTTCAGTCTGAGATCAGTCAAGGTCACTGATTTTCCATAAGTCACGAGGAAGAACAGTGACCTCCACCTTGAGTTCCAGCATGAGATCGTTTGAGTGAAGGTACTGGTACTCACAATCTGTAACCTTCTCGTCAAGTCATTCAATGTCACACAAGAGCATAAGGATCAGTGAATTAAGGAGTTGACGGAAGCACAAGTTCTGAGAACAACAGACGACCTTACCAAGCTACAAGGAAGTCCAATTGCCAAAGAACTATTTAATATGGAAATACCGAAAGATTTCCATACTCCAAAAATTCGTAAATACAAGGGCACCGATCCAGAGGAGCACATTCAACAATACCATGATTCATTTCTACAAGAGGAACCACTCCAATGGTTCCACTCTCTACCCAAAGACTCCATATACACATTCAACCAGCTATAGAAATAATTAATCAAGACGTATGCTCATAATAGATATAAAGAAAATAATCTATATTCTCTTATCAGTCTCAAACAGTCACACGGAGAGAAGCACGAGGCCTTTGCAAAAAAGTTTTTGGAGCTCGCACGTAAAGTAGGCAATCTCGATCAGAAAACAGTTGTTACTACTTTCACCAACGCGCTCCAGCCTGACTACAAAGCCAAAAAGCACATCTTCCTCAATAAACCTGTGACCCTGGATGATATGATCACCAAGCTCAATAGTTACGTCGACCTAGAAAGGATGATGTTCGAAAGGCATAAATCTACTAAATCCATCCTTACCACTAAAGGTCTATCTACAGATCGAAGCACGGAACCAAAGGAAGATCAGGGCTACTAAAAGCGTTCCAAGGGAAATATTAGCAACCCCAGATGAATGTTCGAATCTCTAAAAAATTTCAAATTCTCTCGAAGGATAAGTTCTACCGCCTCTCTCAACCATTGGAACCAATTGAGAACTGACTATACTGCATACATCATTAGGTAAACCATCATTCTACTAACAATTGCTATGCTTTACAAAGGTTGCTCGAATACATTTTCAAGGGCGGAAGAATGTTTAAATATATTGTTGACCTGGAATAATACAAGGATGACAGCTATAAGAAGCAACTTGAAGTTTACCAGGTCGAAGATCAAGCTAAGGAGAAGCATATCTGCTATATGCGATAGAACAACATGATTGTAATCTATCAGATCACCAACTCTAACAGATTCAAATGTAGGAGACTATCGGAATGCTGCGATCTTACACCTTAAGACAAAGAAGCCTAACTTCTACTTGAGTCGAGCAATTATCGGCTTAGGATCTCATTCGAAGATTGTGACATTAGCCATGTCAAATTTCCACATCATCATGCATTAGTTATAATGCTCAAGATGATGAAGTTTGTCATGCACACGATGATGATCGATACTGGCAGCAGTATTGAGATTCTCTTTTAGAGTACTATCGACCAAATGGGATTGGCCGGTCATGATATTCAAAGCGACACCAATATTAGCAGATTCAATGGTTCTAAAAAAGAACGAGTATGCAAGATCATCTTACCTATTACCGTAGGACCAACCACAATCGACGTCATCTTCTATGTGATCAATGCCAAATCTTGTTATCTCAGGATTATGGGCCGCTGCTGGATTCATAACATGGAAGCAATCGCTTCCACCTATCATCAAGCACTCCGTTTCAAACACAATGATGGTATCTATGAGATTAGGGGTAGTCAAAAACTTTCTCAAGCTTACAAAATAGCGTATCTGCTATTCTAGATACATCTGACAGATATGCTACATAGTAATTGTAGAAAGCTGATCACCTCGATGATCAACCTTTCACAGAGAAACCCACATAATACATCAACATTGATGGACCTAGCATAAGTACTTTTATCAGTACTAAGCTGGTTTAGCACAAAAAAGACATCTCATTCAGTTCTTACGACTAAATCGAGACATTTTTGCGTAGTCTTTCAAAGAAATGTCTGGGGTCGATCCGGCCAAGGCATATCACAAATTGTCCATCAACATCAACGCCACAGCAGTCAAGCAGAAACAATGACGACTATCACCATGACTTCGCGATGAAGTTAACATGGAGATCGAGAAATTAATCAAAGTGGAATTCATTCATGAAGCCAAATATCTAGATTGGATATCCAACATCGTCGTTGTTTCAAAGAAGAATGGAAAAGTCTGAATTTGTGTAGATTTCACCGATCTAAACAAACATACTCCAAAGGAAAGTTTCTCTCTTCCCAACATTCATCAGATCCTTAATTCCACAACAGGTTATGAACTCCTATCTATGATGGAAGCTGCTTCTAAATATAATCATATTCCACTCTTGGAAGAAGATTAAGAAAATATCACTTTTATCACTGAAAGATGACTTTTTTACTGCAAAGTCAAGCCCTTCAGACTTAAAAATATAGGCGCAACTTATCGACTGTTGATGACTACTATGTTCAAAGCACATCTTGGGAAAGTGATGGAAGTCTACATTGACAATATCTTGTGCAAGAGCATGCAGTCCACCAATCACATTTTAGATCTCAACACAATATTCAACATTTTTCGCTCTTACCGGATGTGCCTCAATCCTGATAAGTATCAATTCAGAGTACATTCAAGTCGATTTCTAGGCCATCTCATCAACAAAAAAAGGATTGAGGCAGATCCAGATCAGATTTAGGCTCTCCTCAACATGCCATCTCCAAAAATGATGAAAGACGTTCAAAAACTTACCGGCAAGATTGCCGCTATCAACTGATTCGTTTCAAAATCTTCAGACTGCTGTCGTTGGTTGTTCCTACTACTCCGCGGTTATACCAAACGAGGAAAAGTTTAGCCAAATGTAGAGGTTCAATGGACATCAGAATGCAAAGTAGCTTTTCAGGATCTCAAAACCTATTTGAGGAGGTCTCCCATAATGAGCACCCCAATAGATAATGAGGAAAAAATTATCTACCTACCAGTTAGAGATACTTCACTCAGCTCGGTTCTCAATCGACTTGAAGGAAAAATCAAGAAACCAGTCTACTTTATCAGTAAAACCCTCACTCCAGCAGAAACGAGGTACTCTAAAATTGAGAAGCTTCTTCTCACTCTTGTTTATACTTCATAAAACATAAACACTACTTCCAAGCTCATTCAGTCAAAGTCATGACGAACTACCCACTTCAAAAATTTTGTCCAAAAAAAGAAAATCAAGAAGAGTGTAACAATGGTCAGTCAGTTTGTGAGAACATGATATCTAGTTCGAACAACGTCATTCTAAAAAGGGTCAGGCGGTTGCCGATTTTTTGGTAGATTTTCCAATGGAAGATCCCGAATGGGAGGAGCACGATCCTGACCTTGAAGAGGAAGTTACAGAAGATCCACCCTCCAAGATATTCGAAGAGGGAGCTGAATGAATTACAAGGAAAGGGTGAAAACTTCCTACAGATAGATCAGCAGGACCCGCAAGGTCAGGAATTAGAATCGCATTGATCACCCCATCTAACAACAGAATTGAGAAATCAATCCGCTTGGATTTTGATGCCTCAAACAATGTCACCGAATACGAAGCTCTCATTCATGGACTCGACCACGCTCTTAAGCTCGGTGTCCCAGAACTCTCAGTTTACACAGATTCTCTACTCATCGTCCACCATTACTCTGAGCAATACAAGAAGAATAATGGCAAGATGATCGAATATACTACCTTCATTGCAGACAGGATGAGCAATTCGCGTAAGCAACTCTCAATTATCTTCCTCGAGGTGAAAACAGACACGCCAATTCTTTGGCGTATCTAGCCGGGGTCTTGGGACCAGAAGCTCAATATCTCTAGATTGAAGTAATATCAACCCCCAGTATTGATCGTATTTCTGTATGCACGATCAACACTGGGGGCGATAAAGGGGAAAACGACGATTGGCAAAAACCTTTCTTAGCCTATCTCGGTATCCAAAACAAATGCAAATAACCACTTCCAACAGATCTGAAGGAGCGTCAAAAGATGATTAACAACTCAAAGTACTACATAAAACATTACGGTGCCTTATACCGCCGTTCAGTCACGGGGCCTTACCTCAAGTGCCTCTCTAGACAGAAAGTGGACGAGATACTCCACGAATTACATAAAGGGACTTGTGGCTCACATGCCGCAAGTCGATCACTAGCAAACAGAGCCATTATACAAGGAGTATTTTTGCCCAGCATACGCAAGCAAGCAGAAGAGTACTCACGCAAATGTGATGCATGTCAACGACCTAGACAAATGAAACGCACCCCTATGCTTGAACTCCATGCAAGTCAGGTATTTTGGCCATTCAAATGATGGGCACTCGATCTTGTCGACAAATTTCCTAATCCTCCAGGTAACCACCGTCACCTACTCGTAGCTATCAATTATTTTACAAAATGGGTAGAAGCAGTTCTACTCTGTCGAGCCAGAGAAGAAGAGGTCATCTATTTTATCTTGGAACAAATCATCACTCGATTTGGGTGCCCCCACCTAATTCGTATCGGTAACGGACCCCAATTTGTTGGAGAAAAGGTCGTAGCTTTCCTTAACCAACACAATATCATCTACTCACCATCCAATCCCTACTACCCTCAAGGCAATGGCCAAGCTGAAATTACTAACAAAACCATCGTAGATGGGCTCAAGAAAAGGCTTCATTCACAGAAAAATGGGAATTGGGTTCGAGAACTTTCTCATGTCTTATGGACATATCGTACCACTCCACGTCAATCAATGGGCTGCACTCCATTCTTCCTTGATTATGGTACTGAAGCTGCCATTCCCTCAGATTACCATTATCCAGTCAGAGATTACGAGCTAACTGCCGAGGAAAACGAGTTTGAATTGGCCTACAACCTTAATTGGATCGATGGGACCAGGGAAAGTGTCATTGCTAACCTCGATTGATATCACCATATACGGGCCAGTTCGAACAACAAACGAGTCAGAAGTCGTACCTTCTAAATTAATGATCTCGTCCTCAGAGAAATCCCCCAACATAGAATAGAGCCTTAACCTGGGAAACTAGCAGACAATTGGGAGGGTTTATTCCTTATTACAGGTCTCTTAGACTTGGGATCATATTACCTCATGACAGAAGAGGGAGTTCACATCTCAAATCCTTGGAATACTAGGCGACTGAAACGGTACTATCGTTAAGTCCCCTCACTACTCATTTCATTTCTGTTCTTGTTTTTTTAATTCCAAAGTAAATTTTCATCTCCATCTAATATACATCCTTATCTATTCAATGAAACTTACAAGTTTTCTCCCCACACATCTCTCAACTTCGTAGATAATGCATAGATTAAAGCAGATAATACTAGCTTTCAATCACCTTTATACCAGTTAAATCCAGGATAACACTTAGTTTGGTCTGACTCTACTAAATCTCTATATTTAAATAAAGGTAATACTATTTTCAATCAAAGACTCTGCCAAACAAAGATAAAGCAAAGGTAAAACTAACTTCAATCTACCTCAATATGGCTGCGATATCATACCAGTTAAATCAAGGATATCACTTAGTTTGGCTGACTCTACTAAATCTCTACGATTAAAAGGAAGGTAATACTAGTTTTCAATCAAAGACTCTACCAGACATAAGATAAAATAAAGGTAAAACTAGATTTCATCTACCTCAATATGGCTGCGATATCATACCAGTTAAATTAAAGATAACACTTGATTTGGCTGACTCCACTAAATTTTTAACGATTAAAACAAAGTAATACTAGTTTTCAATCAAGACTCTACCAGACATAAGATAAAACAAATGTAAAATTAGCTTTTATCTCTCAAGCATGTCTGCAACTGCTACATTTTATTTAAGGTTACATATACAACCATTACATAGATTCTTTTTGTTGTTGGGATGTCAGCTACACTTTCCTCATAATAGGAGGTCGATCAACCATAATCTTGAGCTCAAAGTATTCACAATAATCGCCCTGCTCTATAAATTCAGCAAGTCGAGGGCCTAAATCATTTTTAGAACCCATACAATTTCCCATACAATTTCTATCTATATCAGCTCACAAATACATCCCTTGTCTGACAAATTTTTAAACAAGGTATCTCTTTCTAACTCAGGCCTTTTTACCTCCTCTAAAAAATAGGCGATCACCGCCCTCAACAAGTCTGAATGTGCTGCATGAGGGATAACTGCCTTATAAAAGTTTATTCTCGCTCGATGAAGGTGATCTTCCAACCTCGTATAACATTCTTTATGCCATACCATTTCACTATCTACTCGAGTTGTGAATGCAATGTTCTCTTCCGATTTCTTGTCAACTTTAGCTGATTCAGCCTGATTAATCGCCCTTAAATCCACCACTAAGCTCTAAGTTCCTCAATCCCCCTGTTTAAATCTTCCCCAGCTGGAATTTTTTGTAATAATTCGTCTTCTTATGTATCAAAATCTCCTTTCCTCTAATAGCCCGCTCTAACCCCTATTCCCTGGAAAGAGCAGCATCCAGTTTCCTTTCGCATTCCCTTAACCGCTCAACTCCTTTTCGCACATAATCTTGAGTTCGGGCTAGATCACCCTCTAACGCTCTTATTCGAGCTGACAAACTGGCTACATCCCCTTGAACAAGGGAAACCTTGGCATCATTTTTATTCTTCCTCGAGCGCTCTCAGCCTCGGTATTCCTAACACGCGAATTGGCATACGCCAATTTGGTTTTTAGTTGTGCCACCCTCTTATTCAACACATCACACTTCCGTTGTACCATCCAAAACTCTATATCTTTAGCATATAAGGCTAAAGACAACTGTTCAACTACAACTTTAGAAGCCAATAAATCATCCCGAGCATTCTTAAACTCGTTATCTTTGTTAAACATTTTCTTCTTCAATCGCTTCAGCTCGTTTTTAGTATTCGCTAGATCAGCTCGAATTCGCTCCTGATTGTTCATTTTATTGATCAAATTGCCTTTTAAACTGGCCGTAGAGTGATTAAATTTTTCCTCCGATCTTTCTAACGCCTGTATATGGTATCGAGCCATTTCTGCATCCCTACTCTTTGCCATTAGCGCGTCATTCTGACTTTTGAGCTTTACTGTATGTTCTTTCATCTCTGTGAGCTCTAGTTGCCCCTTATTAATTTTAACATCCTTCTCTTCAATCTTTCAAGCCAGGTTGATAGTAGTTTGGTTTGCCTCAACAAAATTGAAGTGTACCTTTACATGTTGATATTCTCTGTCTTTATTTGCCTCACTCATCCTGTAAAACTCCTCCACAAATTCTTGGTTATATTGGCGTGCCTCACTTTCGCTCGAGCGAACTAACTCCAATTCGACCTGCACATTACAAATACAATATATCAAGTTTGATTTAGAATACTCATTCAACACATATATCTCATTTCTAGCCAGATATCTATTTTATTGACATCTACTGTGTAAAACAACTTCTAAACTTAAGGTCAAAGTACAATCTCAGATGGATGCCCCATAACATATACTTCCAAGTCTAAGGTACACATTATCTATATTTTAATTTATCAATACTCTGGCATTACATGTACACCATTTCAGTACTATTCCCCTTAAATCGATAACAGGTTTTTGGTCTGTCTCTACACTTTATTTATTACTTTGTAGCTCTATACTAATAAAATATACAAGTTAAATATTTCTTGCTCTGATCTAACCTGAAGCTCCGCTTGCAAAGATAACAGGGACGCTGAGGCGTCTCTCTCCTTAGCGAGCTCAGTCTCTAATTTTTTTTATTCTGAGGTGCATGTCCTTAAGTTCCTACAACAAGACTTACAAAAGCGACTTAGCCTACAAAATTTTATCCAACAAGCAATATCCCATCAGTTTATAAACATTTCCAAATATTCATACAATCACAGAATCGTCATTATACTCTGCCTTATTATTTTTCCCCTCTAGGCGTTCATTGTCATCCCCTTGGTTGTCTTGTACCGTTTGGGGAGAGATACCATCCTGCCCTTCCACAACTCCAACAACAACATCTTCCACCTCATCGTCTTCCTCCTCCTCGACGTAGATGTCAGCCCTAATGGCATCCACCTCATCTTCAGAATACCCCTTCGATATAAGGTAGCGTCCGAGTCTTTCCTGCTCAGTGACCACTTTCTCCAAATTCAATCTTGCCTCCGCAGTCGGATTGTTGATCTCCACCACTTGTGAAGCTTCCAGGGCCTCCAACCGCTTTCCCTCCTTGAGTAAGTCAGCTTTCAATTGAGTTACCTTCTTCTCAAGCTTGACTTTCGCTTTCTTCAACTCAGCTTTCTCCTCCTCGACTCCAAGGCATATCCCCTTAATCATACGAACAGCCTACAAAACAAACAAAATCGGCCTTATTATTACCTCGAGTCGCAATACAAATATACATGACATATTCAAAGCATATGAACCTACCATTTTGCTCATCTCCTCTTCCCCATGGAGAGCTGCCATCTTATCCCTTTCCTCCACCTCTCTCAGCTCGTCTTCTACAACATGTTGATCTTCAACGACCTTCACCCCCAATGTTTTAGAAGGTTTAGCCCTTCTCTTTTTTGCCTATCCTACGATCTCACAACTTCCCATAGTTCTAAAGGTCGAAGGACGCTTCAACATTTGCTTCTTGGGAAACGTTCAATCTAGCTTGCTCGACGTAGTAGACTCTGGTAACCCCGTGTAGTCTACTCCAGGGGCCTTGGGTAAGTTTACTCACCTTTCCCCATCAGTTTCCTTCATCTTACTGTCATCAGCACCCGTCATTAGCCTCATTTTTTAAGCAAATATGATTTTTGTTATCTAAATCTTGAAGTAAACCATTGCACCAAATTAGATCCAGAAAGAAAATTTCAGTACACATTTCTCTTTAAAAAGAAACCTTAAATACAAACAAAACTGATAAGGTTTAGCTGGGATTTCCAACACTCAAACTATGGCATTAGCTGCACTTGCAATTCTCGGCTACAGATCAACACTATCTTTCCAATAGTTCCGGTTATAGTAGATGCCTTCATTTCACCCTTGGGATTCACTATCACTCTAGCATTATCTTCAAAATACATGAAAACCCCATCCTTTCAGCGCCATGGCTTGCGCTGCCTAACGATGACAGGTGGCATCACCTTCTTCCTTAAATCAGGCTTCCCCTTCTTCACAGTAGCTATAACCATGTCCCCAACACAAGCCGATGGCAATCAATTGAGCCGACCCTTGATCCCCTTCACAGAAAGATGTAGAGATTCTTTGCTCCAGTGCTATCATCACAATTCACAGTCGCTGCCACTGGTAGACCCAGTGACATCCAAAACTTGTTCCCCACAGATCCCCCACGCCCTCGTTTCGACATCTTGGACTCCAGATGAAGTTCTCACCAAACCTAGAATTCATCATTAGCCTCGTCGATTGAGACTTTTAAACTTTTTTGGATCGGCTGTTAGCACGTTTCTGCCTACTAATGCCAAGTTCTTCCAACACATCCTTGAGCTTTGTCCCTTCATGGGCAACTGCATCCAACGACGACTCTTTCCTCATCACCTGAGATTTAGGACCTGTCATTTACAACATATTATCATCAGCAGAGTAGCATACAATTTCAACATATCAATCTTATACATTATAAATTGCTATACTTACTTTGTTTTACAGTTCTAAACAGAAGTTCCATGGGCTTTTCCTCATCTCTTGAAAGGCAATCACCCTTCACCCATATCGCATTATCATTCCAAGGCTGACCTGCTGAGTTTAGATCGAATAAACGAGGCCGAGTCGAGCTCGCAAAAAAATATGCCCCTCCGCTTTCAAAAAACTTTTTACCCCATAAAACTACCAAAGATCCTCAGGAGATATCTTCCTCTCAATCTCATTTACCTCCCACAACTTTTTCAAAAATTTACAAACACTTATCTCCTCCCATATGTTCCCGTTCAACTGAACAGGACATGCCCCGATGATGTTTATTATCCCTTTTGCCAAATTGCTAAGGGGAAGACTCAAACCATACTCCAACTAAGATAGATAACACAAAAAATCTTCTGCCAGGTCACCCTGGGCATTCCCATCGAAGTACTCTAGAGAGATCAATTCTTCTATACCCCTATCTCTTCTCTTCTTCTCCAAATCAGCCAGCAGATAAAAATATTCCACTCCTATTGCTATAGTCTAACCCCTAAATTGTATACCGGCGTATTTTACACAACTACCCCATCTACCCCCTACAGAAGCCTTGGCTTTACAAAACTCTCTGAACACACCAAAGCGAGGATGATAGGTTACTAATCTTCCAGGGAAATTTAGAAATTTATCAACCCTTACTTCTTTCTCACTATCAGACATTACAATTTCAGACTCTGCCGATAGACCAGAGGTCAACGCCTCATTAACAGGTGAACTTTCTATATCAACTACAAATCTACAGACGAGGGTTTGATCCTACACAAACACTCCTCACGATCGACCTACATACAGGTCCAGGTATCAATCATTATTTATTACACATACATTATTAGCATACAAATATATTTCATATATCATATATTAAATAGGTTTTCATAAATTACTATAAATACTAATTTTTAGATTTGACTAAAAATAGTATATAATCTTCAAAAACACATACATACATCATAAATCCTCTACTAACCTTTTATATCGGAATATGAATCTGACGCAGCGCCATATCCTTCCATCACAACGCTGCTGTATAGCCACCTTTTTGCCTCAGTCTCTGTAACCCTCTCTCGCTTTGACTAGTGATCGCTTTCGATTAAATCCTTACGAGGTTCTCTGCTACTTTTGCTTTTCATCTTCCTTCCTCTCTCACTATTCTTCAAGTTTTTAGAAATTGAAAAACATTTGAATGACGAAGATGAAGCATTATTTATATTTTCTCTCTCTAACTTGTAGCAGTTATTGAGCCTCGTATGAGCCGTCCTCAGTTTTGGAACCAAGGCATCCCTTCCACTATCAATGTCAGATGTCTTACACATTTTTGGTGAAAATGCTTTCCCATCATTGCCCTTTGCCTTATATTTTAATCTACTTTTATCTCTCTTTTCCAAATCTCCCTCTGACCTCACCATACTCATGATGACTCACGCTTACACGCAATCGGGTTTTCACAGCTTTTACACAAATGATAAAATCATAAGCTCCCTACTTTTTTTATTTCTGCTTCTTCTACTTATAGCAGAACTGACATCATTTCCAAAGCTCTAAAAAATATTCAAATATATTCAAATCCATTATTTTTCAATAGTCACAAACATCATTCACAAAAATCGAGGATCGATTCAACTTTTATGCTCATTCTATGTCTTTTAAATTATTCAAACTTATATAATTACATACATTCTAGTCACCTCTATTTACATTCACTTTCTTCACCTCACATATAATTACACCTAAAATAGCCTTAATTCTCTGGGGAACCACATCCAATCAGATATCCTCCAGCAATCCTCACATCTTCAAATTTGATCTCCTATATAGCAAGTGATGTCACTGCATATTTTCGAGCTGCTGGATCCACCATGAGTTCTCGAAACATATCTTCATAGAAACAATGTTCATACTCGCGTTTTCTACCAATCCCATCTAAACCTTCAACTTGAACCTCTCTCACTGGCAGCTCATCATCATAATCCAACAGTCCAAAAATCCACTCCCGCACTTCAGCTATCTTTATCGCCAACCACCCCTCAGCGGCATAACGAATTCTCTCATATCGAGTCCACACCATTCTTATTTCATTCTACCTGTTTGAAACGCATTCCTCCCATATTTAAACATTTTTGCTACCAATTCTCCACAGCTCAGGATATTATCCTATTATCTCGTAACAGAAACTCTAGTATCTTGAGAAAAGTTATTTGAACATATCTCTTCTTATCGACCTCAGTCATTTCATCTTATTCCAAATCGAGTTTATTCTTTCCAAATCCAATATTCCAGAATGACCTCTCTGAGCTCGATCTAATTCTAAAATTTCTACAATTTTTTCTCCCCCAAATTTCAAGCCTCCAGGTCGAACATCGCATTTGACACATATTTTTACATTACAAACATATTTATAACAGCTTGATTATTGCAAATAGTGTACTTTCTAATCTCATTCTTTCTAAACAGCTCAATTTCTAGAGTTATTTCATTTTATATCTATACAAAGTTTGGATAACAAATTTTATTCATCTCGAATCAAATTACGGGTACTTTATTGATAATATATCTTTCGAGTACTTTTACAGATAATAAGTTTTTCAAGTGCTTTTACAGCTAATAAGTCTTTCAGACACTCCAAAACATCAAATTCTTCAGTTCGTTCTACATCATTGATGTTTCACTCTGATGCAAAGTAGACATTGGAAACAAAAAATCTCCTCCCTCCCATGAGTTTGGCCGAAGTCTGGTCGAACTTCAAATAGAAACTATGGAAGAGAAGAAATTTGTGCTTGAACCAACTCTTCAAACTGAAGGTCTTCTTAGCGCAAATGAACGATGGAAGTGCAGAAGCAGACTTTCATTCTCCGTCTTCCTCCTCCGCTACTATCGTTGCCTCTTCTATAACCACCACCCTCATAGAGTTAATAGAGATGTAGAGGGCCCGACATTAAAATTTATTCCAACGCAAGACATTAGCGCAACTGCCCCACATTACGCTTATCCCTGCATCTATCTCCCCAACCTTGTCCTCCGCAAGAATGCGGAAACAAACCCAACATTGCTCGCCTGTTACAACAACGTAATGAAACCTCTACATACAATAAAAATCCTCCTTAGCTCAGCCGCTTCATCTTCTGACATTCCTTGATACGTCGGAGGAACATGAACGGGAGTAGGCATCTCCAATGACTGATCCCCAAAATATTTCAAATTCAACCTCTGTATTTCAGTAGCAATTATCTCTTCAAGAACCATTCTCCGGGTCTTCACCATCTTCAAAACTTTAAAAGAATTTTGTAACAAAATAAGCGTACTTTACCACAAACCTCAGTATAGGTACAATTTATATAACCCTACATTTATTGTACAAGAAGATTTTCCCAAGCGCCATCATTCATTACAGATGAAACTCTACAAAACCTAATCGACGTATACATCCATATTCCCATCATCATTTAACGCAAAAATGTCCCCCCATAACACGCGCATTTTCCATGCAGTCAAATCCATATCATTCCGTCCTTCATTTTTAAAGTTCAAACCCGAATACCCATATAACCATATATTCTTTCTCAACTAAAGCCACTCGTGACTTCAGTTGCGTGGGGGCGATTGTAGGGGCCTACCCCTCGATCTTACCCAAATTAAGTTATCTCCAGTTTGAATTACCTCCATGTCAGACCCACACATTTTACACAAGACTTCAATAGTCAACATTGCCACCTACTCCACGAACTGATGAAGAACGTGGGTCGAGCTAAAACATAAATACCTAAATAAGTCAAAGATATCTGCCTCTTACTAACTCAACAGTTACTCAGTCAACCGCCATTATTCCCATTGTTTGGAGAACGTGCTTCAGCATGATGAAGAATTGTGGAGTAGGTCTATATAAATAAAAAGTTCCAGAATAAACAAAGACCCAGAAAATTATACGATAAATCACCAAGAAAACTACATTTTCTAGATTCTCAAAAATTTAAACTTCTTATTCACAAGATCAAGCATTTCTAAGTCAAGAGATCACTTGTAATAAGATATTAGCCTCAAACAATAAAAATTACTATTACAAAAAGCCTCAACTCGAGGTCGTGATTTTTTACCTATCCAAAGTTTTCCACGCTAAATCACCTGTATCATTTCTTACTTTCTATCAGATTTTTGTCACAAGTACATTGGTGTAAGAGTTAATTCCAAACCACTTCGAGCATATGGAATTAGGCCATTACAGTAAGTATAAGTTATCACAATTATTACAGCAAGCCCTTGTCTTCAAAGCACATGTTAAATGGACTAAGGTATCTGAAACATTGTGATTCATGTGAAACCTTTTTAACCAAATACTTTTAACATATACCCAATGATAATAATGAAAAGATCAAGAGACTTAAGTACACCTAAATCACCTATTTTTTCCCTTAATTTTTTACCTAAATCACCTGTATCACCTGTATCATTTCTTACCTATCCAAAGGTTTTCCACGCCAAATCACCTGTATCATTTCTTGTTTTCTATCAGATTTTTGTCATAGGTACATTGGTGTAAGAGTTAATTCCAAACCACTTCGAGCATATGAAATTAGGCCATTACATTAAGTATAAGTTATCCTTTTATTTCTCTCTATGTTTTTTCCCTCAATATTTTCCTGGAGCTCTGCCCTCTCTCTTCTCTCCTACCTCCTCTCTCCCCCATGTCACCCTCTCTCTTTAACCAGTCTCTCTTCTCTCCAACCTACTCTCTCCCCCATTTCACCCTCCTGCTATAACCAGTCTCCCTACTCTTTTCCTTCTCTTCAGCCCCACCTCCTTCCCTTTTCTTATCACCCTCTTTCACCCTTTTGCATCTATCTCAAGTTGCTGACCCATCTCATTCCCTCCATCACTTTAGCGTCAAACTTACTCCTCTACCCATTATCGACCCTAACAACAGCTTTTGTTTTCTTCAAACCCAACGTGTTTATACTCAACAAGGTCTTCCTTTGTTAGAGTTGCTCGGGCAGGGGTTTATACCTTTGTAGCCCTAGTGTCTCACACCACGCTCCTACCATGCAGGACAACGACAAAGAAAAACATAACAGGGACATTGCTAAACTCATGGGAGAGTGCTCCACACAAGACCCAACCCTTGTACTGTACATTGAATCGGCGAAATGGGAAACCCTAAAACATCGGTGGAAATTCGCCCACGCTTTTAAATCTGTATTACCCATCATACGTGAACAAACGATCCTTGAAGGCATCAAGAAAGAGTGGAGCAAGCTCATTACGAGTATACCACCTATATCCTACGAGCAATCATCAAAAGCCTATATTGCTAACTTTCAAAACGCGGAAGACTTCCATACCATCCTTAATACGCTTCCGGCGAATATACACAGATTCTCGTTTCTCCAACAACCCTTCAACCCCATCCTCCATCAGGCAGAAATGACGTTTACCACCTACCTAAACTGGATTCATATCTCAGGCATGCCATGCTGCTTGCTTGACCGTAATATGCTCCTTAATATCGGTAACAAAATCGGTTTCATTGTCCATGATGACCTAAAACCGGAGGGCACCGAGTTTTGTAAAGCCGGTTTTGTGCGGATCCTCGTTAACCTACTTACTCACCGGCCACTAGTGGCAGCCATTACTATTCCCCGCTCAGAAAATCACGGAGACGCAGTGATTTCTATGAAGTACAAAAGACTGGAAGGGTTTTGTCAGATATGCGGAGTTCTTGACCACCCCCTCGCGACATGCAAGAAATACTCTAGACTACTCATGGAGAGGAACGGACTCGGTATTACGGATAAACTTATCTTCCCTTTCGGCCGGCATATACAAGTGAACCATGCAAAACAACAATGGAAGTGTTCACGGAAAAACCCGACGTAGTGCAGCCAGAAATTCTGGCTTGCACTAACTTGGTTGTGACGAGTCCTCCCGGCTCCGGCCTCCCCTACCACACCCATCACCACAAATCGTCAGAAATAGAAAAGCTGACCCATAATGCCTTATATCAGATTAATACTTGAGCACAAATAGGCAATCTTAATTCTCTCGGTCTGGAACGAGCGCTGTCAAACGTTGGCACGTGACAACCCCATCAAGACCGTTTTACGGCCAGCTTTACCGGAACAGCGGGCCACATCCAATCACAAAACTGTTGCAATCTGACACATCACAACGGGGATGTCGGACGTATCCAAAAGAACTTTCCAATGAAAATTTTACCTAATCTATCTGTCAACCTCACCTGTCTCTATTATCTTCTCTCTTATCCTTCCTTTGCATAAAGATACTCAATAAAGTTGATTATTTTCAATTTACTAATCAAACAATTTAATAAATGTGGTTTTCCTAGAATTTTTTTGTCAAAACTAATATCCACGAGAAAATGATGCTTTCATTTTATTTTTTTGGCAAAAGGTAAGAAAAATTTATTAAAGGAGTAAAGAAGGGTGTAAACAGGACCTACAAGCCCAAAAAAGAGCCCAAGCTAGGTACAGACATGTCCTACACTCCAGTTTATAAAACCCTAATTAAATCTAAAGTACTCTTAAGCAGGATTTTCTATTATATGAAGGAAACCAGGTCTGCCTTCTATCCATAATGTTATGTTAAGAGACATAACAACAACTTGTTTTGAGCAAGCATCTGTACTGAAATTATACTCTCTCTAGTGTTTGAATCTGATGGAAAGTTGACTTCTTATAGAGATTCAACTGGATTGGAGGGTCCATGGAATCCAGTTATTACTGAAGGAATCAATTGCTGCTTTAGAGTCTGAAGTTAACAAATCCTACATCCATCTTTTATGTAAGGCTCTACTTGAAGCCTACTGATAATACTAGAGTACTCTGCATAGTATGAAATCTTCACCCCTATATTCTCCATATATACTCCTAAGACTGTCCCATTATGGTCTGCCTGAGATCCCAGGGTTGCCAAAGCTGGCCCCATCACAATTTATTTTAACCTCCTCAAACCAAGGCAGCTCCCACCTATAAGATCTAATTCTCTGTGGTTTTTTGAATTTGAGTGGGATACCCAATTTGTGAAGGATTGAAAGCTCATGCACAATATTTTTCATTATTCCTTTTGAGAAAGTAGCAGCATTGAGGATTGATTGTAATATGTAGACCTTGCTTCTTCTATTATTGACTGTTTTCTCTTCATAAATCAGTTTATTTCTTTGAGTCCATATGTTATCCATGATAGTAATGTTGGAAAATGTAAATGATGCTTTGGTTTTCCTTTTAGTTTGAATGGTAGAACTAAGTGTATAGTCCTACATTGGATATGAGGGAAGCTCAACTCTACAATATAAGTAAGTATAACACTTAACTTGTTGTGATGTGTATGAGAGTTTGTGGGTCGCACGCGCGTGTGTGACCCATGTGTGCAAACTAGCTTGGATGCATGGGCTACTCATGGGCTTGCTCGACCTAGGAACCCGGCTTATTATTATAAGTCTATGATTGGGCCTTGGGCCGTGGGCACATGGGAATGTTTTGGAACACTTAGTCACTTTTTTGGGTTTAAGGTATGAGTTGGGTTATCTCTAACAGACGCACCGTAAGGTGTGACTCTTGGGGAAGAGGCATTGACTTGGTGTGACCCATGGCAAAGATTTACCTATGCTCTATATAACCCAACTTCGTTTTCATTTATAATCATCAGTTTTTCAGAGTTTTTTCTTGAGTCATTTTCAAAAGAGAAAGCAAACGCAATCAAGGTTTGTTTGGCAGAGAGATAGAAGTATTTTCTTCTCTCTGTGACTGATCATTTTATCCTGGGAGACAGGGGCCTACATTCCTGCAAAGCACTATGGCAGGGGTGAATCTGTCTTAAGGAGATAGTGTGTATACACTAGACTCGATCATCTCCTTAAGAGGTGATGCTTGTTTATGTAGATTGAATAACAAGTAAGAATAACATTTCTCAAAAGGTCCTGCACATAGCTACTATCTTCATTTGTCAGTTTAAATAAGTTGGGGAAAGACCAGTTTGAGGCAGTATACCTGTAGTAAAAGATGTTTAGAAGCCAGTTCAAATATTTTGAACATGAGAGCAGTTCAAAAAGATGTGGTCAGCAGTTTCACCATGAAGAAAACATTGTTTGCATATCTGGTTAGATAATTGGTTACCTTCTTAAGCCAATCTTAGACTTGCCACCAATACTGTAAGGGCTTATTTCTAATCCTCATACTAAGTCTGATATTCGAGCTCATATAGTTTGAAGTTAGCACACTGGTAACTAGCCAAGGGCTGAAGGCAAGCAGTTCACAATACAGACTTCCTCATCTACAGTTCGGGGATGTCGAAGCATCCAATAACATTGCACTACAGAAAATACTTAGATATCTATCAACAGTTTAAATACATGCGAACACTATTAGAGATTGTATCTTCATCAACAGTTTGGAGAAATCAAAGCATCCTGTAACTTCGCACTGTAAAAGATACTCCTCCACTTAGCAACAGGTCGTATATATGCGAACAATACAAGAGATCGTATCTTCTCCAATGGTCAGAAACTACAGCTAAGAGTATTAATAGATCTGTTACAGATCAATAAGTATCAAGACGTTACAAAAGACCATTATGAAGACTCACCAAAACCTAATATTATAACGTTCCTCATCAATATAACCAACGGTCATATTAAAAGACCTATAAAAAGAGACCTGGAGATCAGGATCCAGGATGGCTATTATCACCTAGAGAACTCTTAGAGAAAGTCATCCTTACCAAAACTTAGATATTCAATCTCTTTCTCTTTGTAATAGCTGACATCTATATAACACTATTCTTTCAGAAATCCTCAGGAGAGGTCGTGGTTTTTTATCCATTCAAGGGTTTTCCATTCTAAAGCTCGTGTCAATTAATTTCGATTCTCAACCATTATTCTATATTTCATAGGTGTAAAGCACGTGGTCTCTATGAAAATAGTGAATGATGTAAAAACTGGATTGGAGAACGCTGAGTGTATGCTTCGGTTCCCACAGATGGAAAATCAAGACAAATCACACCACGTCCTGCTTTACGCTGCTGAAGGATTGACAGATTTGCAAACAACTGTGCAAGCTGAAGCCGAACGATGAATAAAGCTAGAGAAACTGCTCACCAGCATGCAAGATACAATCAGAGTACTTCAAGCTCAAATAACGACAAATCCGAGACGGCAGAACACTCTGCCTACAACCTCGAGGATATCAGTGCATGATCGCTTGGGACATCGAGGCCAAAATATATCACTTCCTCAAATCCAGCAAGAACCAGTTCTACCTCGGAGTCATATCAATCCACCATTACCCGCTGGAGCGGTAATAGATCTACAACAACAGGAGGAGAAAAATAGAGAAAAACCTCGAGTTTCAGTCTATGACCGCATAGGAGAAGCAATAGGAAAGCATAATCCTGTGGGAGGACCAACAACAAGATGAGCTATCACATCTCGCCTATATCTCACTCCAGAACAGGTGGACAGGCGCATCAAGGAGCTGTTAGATGCCCAAATACACACTACAAAAATAGCTATCCTAAACTATAGAAGAACCCACTCGCACAAGAGTTACTAGATGAGGAAGTGCCCGCCAGTTTTCATACTCCAAAGATCTAGAAATACGAGGGGGGAGATCATGTGAAACACGTCCAAGAATTTCAGGATTCTTTGGGACTGCATTCGACATCTAACCACATCCTCCGCCGCCTCTTTCCGACCAATTTGAAAGGAGAACCTCTACGATGGTTCCACACACTCAATGAAGGATCTATCTTTACTTTCAAACAACTTCGTAAACTATTTGTCAAAAACTATTCGTACAATAAAGACAAGGAGGAGAGTCTTTACCCTTTGTTCAGCCTCAAGCAGACACCAGATGAAAAATTAAAGACGCTTACCAAGAAATTTTTCGGACTAGCCCAGAAAATTGACAACTTCGACAAGAAAATCACAATCTTCGCCTTCACCAATGCTCTAATCGCGGATGGACAAGTCAAAGAGCACCTGGATCTCAACAAACCATTGACATTGGAGGACATGATAGAGAAGGTCAACAACTTTATCGACCTTGAACGACTGACAACTGAGAAGCCAAGACCTAAACGCACTACCCTACCAACAAAAGGCCATCCCGACGAACGAGCCCATAACAGCAATAAAGACTATGAGGGTAATAAGAAGCGATACAAATCCAATGACACTCAAGGACGCCAAGGGCGAAGAAAGCCAATTCCGTGTAAACCACAGTTAACAACTATTCTTGCAGACTTGTACCCGTTGAAACAAAAGGATGAATGCTTCAGAGCTGCCAATACTCTTATGCCCATACCAGGAAAGCCATACTATATTTACCACCAGATTCAACATCATGAAACTGAGCAATGTCTCGCATTGATATTTTTTCTCCATAATATATTTGCACAAGGTCGAATGCTAGAGTATATTGTTGACATCGAAAGTTACAAGGATGGCTGCTACAAGACTGACGCCAAGATTGTCTAAGTTGACAAAATAAATGAAGAAAAACACTTATATTTTATCGAGACTCAGACAATCAAAAACTTCAACAGGTCCAAGCGTAGGCGCGTCGGACAATGCCACGATCTGACAATGGTAGAAAAAAAAGCTTGTTTGTTGCCAGAATCCAACAATCGGTGAGCTGGGATATCTTTCGAAGACTGTGACATTCGTCACGTTAACTTTCCGTATCACGATGCTCTCATCATCATGTTAAAGATGAGGAACATAGTTCTACATATGATGATGGTAGGTACCGGCAGTAGCATCGAACTAATTTTTCATAGTACAATTGACCAAATGGGCTTAGCAGACAAGGTCGAACCAAGTGACATCAATGTCTCTGGATTCAACGACTCTATGGAAGAACGTGTGGGGAAAATTACACTTCCCATCACGGCCAGACCAGTCACACATGACGTAGTCTTTTACGCCATCAGGGCCAAATCTCGTTACTTAGGCATCATGAGGCGACCATGGTTGCATAACATGAAAACTATTCCATCCACATATCATCAGGCGTTACGATTTGACTGGAAAGGAAGGATCTACAAAATCAAAGGAAGCATGAAATTGGCTCGAGCTTGCGATAATACTATTTCCATTGAAATTAAGCTATCTATAACAACTCCTGCATATAAATTATAGCAGTCAATTCCAGCAGAGCCTCAGTTGCCCGACATTAAACCAACATAGTACGTCGAGATCAATGGCACACACAGAGGAACTCACATTGGAACTTTCTTAAGTACAGAAGAACGCTTGAATATAATATAATTTCTCACAGCGAACAGTGACGTCTTTGCATGGACGCTTCATAAAATGCCAAGGATTGATCCAGCTATAGCATGCCACAAGCTAGGGTTGAAAGATAAAGGAGAACCGGTCAAACAAAAGCAACAAACTCTAACACCAAAACTACGAGACGAAGTGAATAAAGAGATCGACAAATTGATTGAGGTCAGTTTCATTCGCAAAGCTATTTACCCGGACTGGATCTCGAACATTGTCGCAGTCCCAAAGAAGAATGGAAAAATTAGAGTCTGTGTTGATTTCACGGACCTCAGTAAACATACTCTAAAAGATAGCTTTCCACTTCCAATCAGCAATCACCTATTCGATTCTACAACAGGTCCCAAACTGCTCTCAATGATGGATGTCGCATCAGGATATAATCAGATACTACTTCTTCCTGAAGATCAAGACAAGACTGCGTTCATCACTGAACAAGGTCTATATTGCTATAAAGTCATGCCTTTCGGCTTGAAAAATGTCGGCGCCACCTATTATCGATTAATGACACAGATGTTCAAAGATCATCTCGATAAAATAATGGAGGTCTATATTGACGATATGTTATGCAAAAGTCTCAAAAAAGAAGGCCATCTTGCTGATTTACAAACAACTTTTGAGATTTTGTGATCTTTCAAGATGCGTCTAAATCCCGATAAATGCCAGTTCGGAGTGCAATCCGGAAATTTTCTAGGCCATCTAATCAGCAAAAGAGGGATTGAAGCTGACCCATCACGCATACGAGCTCTCTTGGCTATGCCGTCACCAAAGACAAAGAAAGACGTTTAAAAGCTAGCTGGGAAGATTGCAGCGCTAAACAGATTCGTATCCAAATCTTTAGACAGATATCAACTTTTATTCGATTTCTTAAAATAGGGTACATCACGAGGAAAATCAAAGAAGAATCCAGAGATCGAATGAACAGACAAGTGTAAAGCGGCTTTCCTCAAGCTCAAGAGTTATTTGGGCAAACCACCAGTTATGAGCACACCAGTAGAATGAGAAGAGCTCACAGTATACCTAGCTGTCACAGATACATCTCTCAGCTCCGTTCTCCTCCGAATCAAAGAAAAGACTAAAAGACCAGTCTATTTTATCAGCAAGACTCTGACTCCCGCTGAAACGAGATATACCAAGATTAAAAAGCTTCATCTAGCTCTCGTCTATACATCACTAAAGTTGAAGCAGTATTTCCAAGCTCATACTATTTGTGTCTTGACAAACTATCTACTTCGTGAAATCTTATCCAAGCGCGAAAAATCTTGACGTATTCAATAATGGTCTGTAGCACTCGGAGAATACGATATACATTTCGAACCACATCACTCCGAAAAAGGTCAAGCGATAGGCGATTTTCTAGCAGACTTTCCAGTAGACGATCCGGATTGGGAAGAAAAATTTATTGATCAGAAAGATGAGCAACTCGCAGAACAATCCAAAAATTAGTCAGATTAGGTAACAAAGAAAGGTTGGCGAATTTTGACTGACGGCTCCGTCGGTCCATCAGGATCAGGAATTGGAATCGTTCTTATTACTCCCTCCAATGATCGGCTCCAAAAATCCGCATACCTCCATTTTGAAGTAACCAATAATGAAGTAGAATATGAGGCCTTAATTCATGGCTTGGACATGGCAATCACACTGGGAGTAGCAGAACTCTCAGTCTACATAGATTTACTACTGATCGTCAACCATTACATAGGGGTATATCAAACCAATGGGAGAATGGTCGACTATACTGCTGCAGTGGTCGAACAAATGAACAAATTCTAGAAAATTTCTATGGAGCATTTTCCAAGGGGAGAAAGCAGACACTCGGATGCGCTCACTTACCTTATTGGTGTCCCTGGATCAGAAGCTCGTTACTTAAAAATCAACGTTATTTCTAACCCCAATATCAATACCATCGTGTCCAATTCCATTAATACTGAGGGCAACGAAGAAATTGAAGATGATTGGAGAAAGCCTTTCATTACTTACATCGGACCTTAAAATAAATTCGACGGGCCACTTCATGAGGATCCTACAGAGCGACGGAGATTAATTGACAATGCTCGAAGATACATCGTTCAGGACAATCTCCTATACAAAATTTCGATCACTGGTCCCTACCTCCTTTGTCTATCTGACAAAGAGGCACAACAATTCTTGCACGATCTACACAAAGGCACGTACGGTTCCCATGCAGTAGGACATTTTCTTACAAACAGAGCTTTAACTCAAGGAATGTTTTAGCCTAAGATGAAAGTACAGGCAATCGAATATGCCCGTAAGTGTGACGCTTGTCAACGGCTCGGACCTAAAATACGAGCTCCAACACTCGAACTTCACTCAAGCCAGGTCATTTGGCCGTTCAGACGATGGGTACTCGATCTCGTAGGAGAGTTTCCTACAGCATCAGGAAAACGAAAACATTTATTGGTCGGTACAGATTACTTCACTAAATGGGTAGAAACAGTTCTGTTGTGCCAAACCCGAGAAGACGAAGTCATCAGATTTATCTGGGAGAACATTATTATCCGATTCGGCAGACCACATCTCATCCGAATTGATAATGGACCACAGTTTGTTGGCTCTAAGATCATCGCATTCCTCATTGAGCACAACATCATTCATTCCACATCCAATCCTTATTACCCACAAGGAAACGGACAGGCTGAGATTACTAATCGAACTATTATGGATGGCATCAAGAAGTGTTTAGACGACAAAAAGGGGAATTGGGTAAACGAGCTACCGCACATACTTTGGGCCTACCGAACAACTCCTAAAACCGTAACAGGCCGTACTTCATTCTTACCAGCTTACGGGACTGAAGCCATCATTCCCACTCAGTATGATCACTCGATACATGATCACGAGATGATAGATGAAGAAAACGAATTTCAGATCGCATGCAATTTGAATTTAATCGAAGAAACACGTGACAGAGCCATTGATAATTTGGAAAGATATCATCTTACTTTATCCCAGTCATATAACAAACGTGTCCGATACAGAGAATTCAAAGTTAAAGACCTCGTTCTCAGAGAAATCCCACCACATCGCAAAATACCTAATGCTAGAAAGTTAGCAGACAATTGGGAATGTTCTTTTATCATAACTGGCACAAGTGGTTTGGGATCCTACAATCTCTGCACATATAAAGGTATACCTATACCAAATCCATGGAATACCCGCCGACTGAAGTTGTATCGAAGATAAACATGCTGTAATATATAATATTATGTAATAAAGTACTTTTTCAGCATCATTTTGCAAGTCTACTCAATTCAAGCATTTCTACTATCTCCGTTTATCCCAGAGGATAACTACAACATAGCTGATCAAATTAACTCGCTCTCCGAGGGTCGCTTATTGAGTCAATCAATTTGATATGGCAGAGATGCACCATACAGCTATCCAATATTATAGATGTCTCAGTACGGTCGCTTATTGATATGCTCAATTTGACCTGTGACTGAGACCTACAACATAACTGTTCAAATAAACTCGCTCTTCGAGGGTCGTTTATTGAGATCATCAATTCGATCTGGCAGAGATGCACCATATAGCTATCCAATATTCTAGATGTCTCGGCACGGTCGCTTATTGATGCACTCAATTCGACCTATGACTGAGACCTATTACATAGATGTTCAAATAAACTCGCTCTCCGAGGGTTGATTATTGAGGCAATCAATTCTATCTGGCAGAGATGCACCATACAACTATTTAATATTCAATGCATCTCTTTACGGTTGCTCATTGACTTGGTCAATTTGACCTATACAAAAGAGAATACGACATCAATCCAGTCATATATCTCTACATGGTCATCTATTGGTTCACCTAATTCGACAATTCATGGAGAAAAAAAAAATACTTGTGTACTAAACGTTTGACATTTTTTTTACAGCAAAGACATATTTATACTCTGTCTAATTACAGTTAACTATTTTTCTCGCTTCGGACGTACAACATTCAAACTTTCCCCAGGCCCCGACGAAAGTAAGGCAGGGAAAGGTATATCAACTTCAATAGGAGACGCGTTCAACAGCTTCGTAACTTTCGGCATCATATTATCTATATAAGATAACCGCATTAGCTGCATATCGTACTCCATACCATGTTCAGACGAAGCAGCCAAAATTGAATCATGTTCTTACCGCAATTTCTCTACATCAGCATGTAGCATAGCCATAGTGCGCAATGTAGCATCATCTGCAGTTAACAACATAGCTTCACCAAGCTCGGTCTTCACTTTGCTTAGTTCGTCTTCAAGATCTTGCATCGATCTGCCAACATTTTTTCTCATTCAGCAACGAATCCCTATATTGCTTCGTTATCTGCACACTACGCTTCATCTCCTCCTTCATACGTTTTAACTTATCACACACCTTCTGAGAATACCTACTTTTGTCGTCGGCAACATCCGCCAACTTTTGTGACTCCTTATACTTCACATGGAGTTCCTCGTAAACTTCATTACCTTGCAGACATTCTAGTATCAAGGGTCATTTTTCCCAGTCAAGATCGGCGATACGTGAGTTACACTTATTGATAGTTTCATTCAGTTCTCGATTTTTCTTGGAATATACATCCTCGTGAGTTTTGGCACGGTCACTTTTTCTCTTACAAGAGTCTCGAGCTTCATGCAAATCTCAGTTCATCTTTTTCAGACGCTCTCGCATATTACGAAGTTCAGCATCCCGCTTCTTTAACCGATTAGAATTATCTGTCACAACCAATTGATAATACAACAGATCATTCTTATGTTTTTCAATCGTACTCGACAGATCCAAGACTTGTTGGTTCACAGTCATGGTTTCCATTTTTTTCTTCTTTAAAGACTCTTTCCTCAACTTGGCTTCATTATGGGCAGTCAATATCTCTGCATCCTTACTTGACAACTCTACATTCACAGCATTCAGCCGACTCTGCAGCTCCAATATTTTAGCCTCCAGCTTCGAGTTCAACAAGGTTGTATTTCAACCGCCAACGAACATTGTTGCAATTCTGCGGTCAGTTCTTTATTTGAAGCAGAAAGTTCGTTCTGCTTATCGACATCAGCCTAGAAGAACAAATTACAAAGGACACACATCTATCAACAAATATTCATGCAAGCAAGAGATATCATTCAACAACATTTATTACAACATCAAGCTATGATACACAAATTAACTACATTATGCAGAGCATAATCATATGCCACAGTTTAGTTGGCTTATGATTGAGCCTTACTACTAGCATCTACTTACAAAGGTTCATTGAAGATTATGACCTCTTGAGGATGGGTCTTATGCCGTGTATGAGGTAATAGATCTTCGACCTCCTCCTCCTCCTCCATAGACTTTTCAACTCGTGGTTTCGATTTGAAGCTCCTCCACCCTCATTACCTTTTGCAAACCACATATTTTCAACCTTATCATTCTCTACCTTAACATCTTTATCACAGCTCAAGATATAACATCTAAATTCATTTTCCACTCTCTCGAGCTCTCCTCCATAAAATGCGATAACATCAGCTATTTGACGTTTGTGATCTGTTTTGCTAGCACGTTTTCCCCGCTTTGGAGTAAGATACTTCTTCAAGCGCGATAGGGACATTTGCAAACGTTTCTGCGTATCTAGTAAACGCGCTTCTAACAATGTCACTCTCTTATCCGAACTCTGCAACAACTTATTACACTTCACCTTTTCCGTCTCCAGACATGCATTATGATCCTTGCATAGCTCCAGTCCGTCACGACCATGCCTCAGGTCATTTTCTAATTGTGCCTGGACCCTTTTATCTTCCTTCTTTATATTGACGAAAAGGATCCTCATCATTCTTCACCCCTATAAAAGTTAAGCTCATCAGGCATTACACCTACACCACCCCATATAACTGATACATCAGCCCGAGCTGAGCATCTTTTTGCCTCTATACTATAACGATTACGCGCCTCTTATGCTAAAAATTTTACCCGAGCCGGATTTGGCACTACACCTCTCTCAGTCAACAGTTCTAAATAGGCCTCTTTCAATCCCCGTTCACTATCTACTTCGGCCTCAAAGTAAAGTGTCAAAGATAATAACGACCTTTGACACTCTAACTTATCACTCTCATCTATGAATTGTTCGACCAGACAAATCCCAAAATAGTTCTATCACCAATACAAAGGGAAAATTCGACCAGACAAATCCCAGAACTATGTTACAACTGCGAAATCAAGAATTAGCTCATGCTACCTCCGTAGTCATATCATCAGCCTCTGGAGGAGCCGGGGTCTAGTCAGAAAGGTGGTCAGCCACTGGAGAAGCATCCTCATCTCGGAAGATTATCTCACTATACTTCTTAAAAAATGCAAGAACGACATCATCTCTAGTCAGCCCCCAGTGATAGAATGTTCCAACCAGATTATTTCGATCAAGCAGCACCTTGTTGAAAGTTTTCTTTGCATCAGCTTCGACCTCTTTCTTCATATCAGCAACTTCTGCCTTAAACTGCTCCTTCTACTCAGCCTTCTCTCTCTCGAACTGCTCCTGTAGTAGCTTTCTCCTTTTCGAACTGCTCTCGCAGTGTAGTTTTCTCTGCATCATGTTGCCGAACAAGTTCGGCATGACCCGAAGCACCTGACATCAATACTTCCCAGGCCGATTCAAATGCTACAGTAGCCTGGACAACAGTTACAACATAGCAAAATTATCAATCAGGTCGTTTCTCAAGCACAAATAATCAAGCAACACTATACATACCTGAGCCATGTTGGATTTAAACTCAGCTTTCAGATGCTTTAGATCATGCTTAACCAGCTCCCGAGACGTCTGCCCAACCACATCAAGATCGAGCTCTATTGAAGAAGCTCGTTTAGGCTTCTGCCTCTTTACAGGAGGCACCACATCTTCAGCAGCATCCACCTGCGTTGTCTGCACAGGAGTTGTTTGCTCCAGAGGGGGCGACGACCTTTTTCTTCTGGGCCGTCGATTCTGTCCACTAGAAGTGCCAATTGCACAGGCAGGAATCTCTATTACCCCATCAAAAATAGACCCAAAAGTCGCCATAACTCGATTTTGATGAGCTCGTTGAACTTTTGGAACTACAGAGTTCAGCCGCTCCTCTCTACGGACACCTAACTCTCCAAGCACTTGGTCCAGATCGGTTCCTTCCCGAGATGCGACGTCAAACAAGCTCGATGTATCAGCAACACCTTTTGGATTAGGTTCTGCAAAATCAACAACATATTACGTTAGCAGTTTACAACTAGTTAAAAGATGAAATGCAGACAGAATGAAGACACTTACTCTCGTTAAAATTCTTATATAACAGCTCGAGCGTCGATTCCCCAGGCACTTGCATACAATTAACCCTCACCATTACAAGATGGTCGCACTAGGGTCTCCCAGCAGATTCAAAATCAAAAAAATTCGGCCTCGCCGAATCACTATACAAGTATCCGTTCTTCCGACCTTTCATATATTTCAACTTGTAATACTTCAAGACATCGTCCGCAGCGAACTGTCTTGCACTATCACCACCTCTTCATTTCTTGTTAAGGGCTTCGCAGACCCTCATCATTTCGAAAATATTACCATTCAATTGGGCAGGGCAGCACTCCAGAGCATTCATTACCCCCTTTTGGAAAAAATTCAAAGGAATTCTCAAGCCATAAACGACCTGGTTTATATAGCAAAGGAACCCTTCCTCTACGACCTCAACACCAGTGCCGTTATAGTAAGAGATTTCTATATCATCTTCTATATCCATATTTTTCTTCCACTGATCCAGGGAAGGCACTTGATAATGCTTTATTCTACCATCTGGTCTCACCATGGTCCAAAAACTCAACCCCGCATTCATCACATAATGCCCCCATTTTCCATCTAAATCCTTTTTATATTTAGAAAACGTCTTCCCTACGTCTGCATCAGCAGGATACTCAAAAAAGTCTCTAGCTTCAACTTCCTCTTTCAATCTCTCATTCACTTCAGATTGGACAACAACCGACATATCAACAGTTACCGTACCCCTCACCTCCGCATCATCTATAGTCCTACCAGACAACGATGAGTCATCACTGGAGGATACAACTATTTTACTACTGGGTTTCAAATTTTTGACACGCATCTAACACATACAAGAAAAGATTATTCAGTACTTTGCAATCAAACATGCTTTATCCCTTAGCCATACCCAACAAGTCATCAATCTATCAAGCAAGCCACTACAATCTAATATGGCATTCAACAGACACACTATCTACCACAACAGAAAAGATGGAAGCATAGATACTAACATGTACTAGTGGAGCAACAGTGGTCGACTCCGGTTACCACTTGCACTTCAGACGGCAAAACTTTGTTCTTCTTAGCAAGATCACACAACAATGGAGGACTTCGTTCCAAGTTTGAAGACTTTCTCTCTCTAGAAATGCTTATTCCCCTCTCTGTAAATGAATGTGGTCAATGGGAGAGAGAAAGGCAAGTTTTTATATTATTACTCGGTTTTTGAAACGCAGCTCTTTGGGACACACGTCAACATCCTCTCACGTAACAGGCACGTCTTTTCGTTGGCCCTCATCATAATTTATAGAGTAACGTGTTCTGTTATCACGTCTACCTCTCTCCTCTGCCATCATTAAATACAAGGACTCACTGCCCAAGAAGATTGGTACAATCATGTAGCACGATTACTTATAGTAATAACCTTCTACGGCTACACGATTCTACTACACTATTTATAGCATGAGTGCCAGTTCAAAACCCTAGTACAGTTTTTTCCAGCTGTCACTTACCTCATTTTTGGCCTGATAGAAGCAAAAAATCAGCATCAGATCCTGCTTCAATTATATTATCACAAATACAGAAAGTGATGACAAGACGACCTCAGCAAAAACAAATCATTTTATTATGATCAATCATCTGACCTTACATCCTCTTTAACAAGTTTATCCAACGCGATTTATCGAACTAATCAGAGTTTGCGACCAAGTTCCACCGATGATAACAAGTGTTTAAGTTGACAATGGCAATGCTCTAGCAACAAGGACTTATATAGAGAACGAAAGATATTATGCCTTCGTCATCTCCGTAGAGATAACAACATTATATCTCAACAAGGCCACAAATATATAACGACCTACACAGTTCAAATATGCTTCATTCAACTCAATAACAATTCGACCTACATATTTTCGACCTATGTCATCGGTGACTAGTTCGATAATTGTTCTATGGTATCCTACAACAGTTCTTCAAGCACTTACAAGACAAGATAATAAAGTTAGAATTTATTATTCAATATAAACAATTTACAAAGACAAATACTTCAGTCAGTTCGAAAATCAAGATTACAAGTTCTACAACTATTTCTTCTACAAAGACTAACCCACCTTGCACATGACAGTGCAACACTTGAGCAAAAACAATGGCGGGCCCAGCAGAAAAACTCAAAGCCCAAGAAGTAGAACTAGAGTGAGGTAGAGGACAAAGTTAATCCCGCCACTCCTCCATAACCCCCCTCCACTGCTGACGAAGGACCTCCTCCACCATTACAACACCCAATCCTTCGCAGGGTATCGGCAGTACTTCTCAAACGGTTTCCCCACCTTCTCATCCTCCGCCGCTACCGCATCCTCTGCAAGCATCCGTAGATAGGCCCGACAATGAGCAGCAAACAATACCATGTAGTGGAAGTGCCACATTTGATGATAATCATCATCTGCCTCTTCTACTTCTTCCAACGTCATCCCATGAAAAGTTGGTAAAATAGGGATTGGAGTTGGCAGTGAAAGACTTTGGTTACCAAAATAACGAGTCTACAGACTTATCATCTTGCTTTGAACTCTCTCCTTATAAGCCTAACGACGAGTAGTCACCATCACTACTACTTATACCAATCTGAGTGACTGACAAGGTTAACTAGGGTGAACAGTGATAACAACTATTTACCATGTTTTATACCAGCAACATTTAATATACGCCACCACTTCCAAGAAAATCATTAACACAAGTACACTTCTCAAGTATAACTTTTGGGAGACCCAACAGTCAAATTTTTTGGAAGCCATCAATGTAGCATTTAAAACGACTGGACTTCTCAACCAACACCACTCGCTATACACGTTTCTCCTGCTATTGGCTGAGATGTGGCAGTTATGAAGGCTTATTTCTAATCCTCATACTAAGTCTGATATTCGAGCTCATATAGTTTGAAGTTAGCACACTGGTAATTAACCAAGGGCTGAAGGCAAGCAGTTCACAATACAGACTTCCTCATCTACAGTTTGGGGATGTCGAAGCATCCAATAACATCGTACTGCAGAAAATACTTAGATGTCTATCAATAGTTCGAATACATGTGAACACTATTAGAGATCGTATCTTCATCAACAGTTCAGAGATATCAAGGCATCATGTAACTTCGTACTGCAGAAGATACTCCTTTACTTAGCAACAGGTCGTATATATGCGAATATCACATGAGATCGTATCTTCTCCAACGGTCAGAAACTACAGCTAAAAGTATTAATAGATCCGTTACAGATCAACAAGTATCAAGACGTTACAAAAGACCATTATGAAGACTCATCAAAACCTGATATTATAGCGTTCCTCATCAATGTAACCAACAGTCATATTATAAGACCTATAAAAAAAGACCTGAAGATCAGAATCCAGGACGACTATTATCACCTAGAGAACTCTTTGAGAATGTCATCTTTACCAAAATTTAGATATTCACTCTCTTTCTTTTTGTAATAGCTAGCATCTATATAAACACCATTCTTTCAGAAATCCTCAGGAGAGATCCTAGTTTTTTACCCATTCAAGAGTTTTACACGCTAAAACTCGTGTCAATTACTTTCGGTTCTCAACCATTATTCTATATTTCAAATGTGTAAAACACTGCTTTCACTCTCTACGAAAATAGGCTATTACAATTACCATTGTACAATAGTAGCTGCTTCCTCGTATTCAAATGGTATCTGACCTTATTCATGCTCATACTAGAACTTGGAATACTCTTCTCAATATGCAGCTTTTCACTACAGCTGAAACTACCTTTATTCTTCAAATGCCCTTAGCCCACTCACCTTCTAAGGACTGCTTCAAATGGATTCCTGAAGCTAATAGAAAATATGTCATTAAATCAACTTATAGGATCCTTCTAAGCCTCACTCATACAATTTAAATCCATGGCGAAAAGGTTTGACGCGATCACCGAGAGGTTTGAAAAATTCAATTGATTTATCGAGGCGTTCACCGCCAATGCTCTTAACACACCTCCTCCCCAACCAACCTCGTTGGGGCCAACAGCGATACTGCAGCTGATTACCGAATCAGAGAGGAGTCTCCTGAAGTACGATATAATTTTTGAGGACATAAATCATTTTGCCGCTTTACCGACCGAAGAAAATCAAAACCCTAACTTTGGAGTAGCTACAAGTAATACAGGATTTGAGGGTAGGACGTTCAACAAATTATCGGCAGCGATCGACTAATTTGCCAAAGAAGCGGAGCTTAGCAAGGGGTGATGGAGTTGACTCGGGAATGCTTACCGGTGTAATGGGTATGAATCAGATCGGAATTATAGGTGGTATTGCAGCTGGAGGTGAAACCCTAGTCGATCAAGTTGCACGTTTGGAGAGGTGCTAACTGAGTTGAGAGAGAGATTGGCATCATGTGTGACACACGCACGCGACCAACAGACCCACGTTTGGAGGAGAGCTGCCAACAGACTCACGTTATGGGTGCATGTCAAACACCAACTTCTCGGGGCCCACTTAACCATATATTTTATTATTCATATGCCACCTTCAATAACTACGAACCAACTTCTCTCTTCTATAAACACCCACCTAGAGGCCCTGCAAATACCTAACCCGACTCATCCACAGCCTCATTTCCGATCTCAGGCTCTGGTTACCTCTAGCCAACAACACTCCTTGCCGACACTACCCCTCCCGAGTTTTACCATGGTTAATCCGCTCCTTAACCGTATCGAAAACTCACCTATTTACATCGCACTGTTTACCAATATTGTCCAAGAGCTCAGGCCAGAGCTCATCAGGCCTGTACCGACTCCGGTTCCTCCTCACTCAGCACCCCCAACTTATGTTCCTAGTTCACAACACCGTCCTGGCACTAGCCCGAGACACGATTTTGCACAGGCATTTGTATATTGATATGGAGGATGATGAATTTAGTACACATTGTTGGATTTTCCATCTATACCGGCACTACTCTTTACTTTGCTGTCTGGTTCACGAGCACACATGTTAATAGGTCGTATAAGTGTTATTGGTTGTGCCTAATTGTTACACCAAGTTAAAGTTAGTGGGACCTAGTGTTACTCTTTATTAGGGCTTGAGGGTATAATGAGAAGACCACTCAAACCCAATCAATTTAAATAGAGAGGAAGTCACTCTTAGAGGCTACACCACAGAAAATCATTCCATTGAGGTCTGCAGCCAATCTAAGGAAAGACTCCACTCAAGAACAGGTGATTAAACAGAGAGTAGGAAATCAAGTTAGTAAAATCATATTAATCTTTGATATATTGATCATAGTGATTGTACTTTATTCCTACAATTGGTATCAGTCGCTAGGGTACATAATATCTACGATCAGTAATTGATAATCACTGTTCACGATAGAGAGAGTATTTTTTATCATTGCTTTATTAATCTCTCATACTTTATGGGATTTTTCCACTTATTCTCTCTCCCAAGTAATTTTTTTTTTTTTACTTTCGGTGAGACTCTTCAATTCTCTGCCGAATCTGAAGATTGGGTTTTTCAAAGGGTTCATGGGTTCAGATTTGATTTTGGGTGATTTGGTTTTGGTGATTGATCTATGATTATGGGTTAAATTGTTCAAAGATAATCTGAAAATCTATATATTTTTTGTTTATATCAAATTCTGCGAATCTGTAATTGGGGACAATCAATTTGTTGGGATAGTGGTTGTAGATTGTTGGAGATTAGAGGTGATAAAATATGATTTCTGTTGTTCTATGATTTTGGGTTTTGCTGTTCAACGATTGATTTAGGGTTCTTTGCTGAATCTGAGATTGCATCTGTTGTACTGTTGCCGAATTTGATTTCTGTTGTGGTTTTGAATCCTTGCGAATCTGTGATTATTCGGTTATTTAGGGTTCTAGAGGATTGGGTTCTATGAATCAGATTGAGGAGAGATTGGGGTTTTACTATACAGCTTCTACTCTTGTATTTGTGAATTATTATTGTGTTGCTTTCTAGCTGCTTATTATCAAGTTGTATTTTGGTTATAGATGCACTTATGATGATGCATATTAGTTCAACATGATTTAATAACTGATTATTGTTTAGTTGTATTATCTGATTACAATGAATTATTCACGTTTATTATCAGTTGGATAATATTATCTGGCTTTAGCCATATATATATATCATTAATGCATTTAGGGCGTTGATGCCCAATGATGTCCAATGGGGTTTAAATGAGATCAAGTAGTCGTTAGGAATGCGGGATATAAAATGGGCAAATACGCCCAAATGAGTTTTGTCCATGGAGTTGAACGTCTCTCCTAATTTTGAGATTATCTCGTAAAGTCTCATTAAGATTACTTTGCACTAATTAAACTTGAAACTATTAGACCACCCAAAGGAGGCTAAGAAACTTCTAATTAATTAGTGGGTCAAGATAGGCTACACGGTACTGGGAGATGAGGATAACCCTCTATCCAAAGGTGAGGAAGTGTCTCAAATCAAACTGTAAGTGGTCAGTCTAGTCTTGAGCGTAAGTGATCACCAAATAGGGGGCAATGTATGTCAAATCACCGCCCAAATGAGGAATTTGATGATATATAGCTGTACCCGCAGAGTGAATAATCCATACCATAAATAATATATGCACTCTGACTCGACCATCCTAACCCCAGATACGATTGAGATTAAAGACATCAAGTTATAGATCTTTTACAGATCAAGTTAAACGTGCATAAAAAATTATTTTTTCACGCCCTAATATAAGTCATTGGTTCATGTAGCTATGGACCCTATGATCCAGAACTAACTGACTCATATTGAGACCTTGACGGACTCTAACAACTCCAACTGGAAGCTTAAAATCCAGATTGCCCTAGGCTACATTGATTTTGATTTCGTTCTCACTGAAGCCAGGCCCGCAGATCTCACGGATACTTCTTCTGATGTTGAGAAAATGGCTTATGCTAAATGGGTCAAAGCCAATAAAATCGCAAATCTCATCATCCGTTCTTCCATCGATCCTATTATGCGGGGCGGTATCGCTGAGAGAGGTACCGCAAAGGAACTGTTAGATGTCATTAAGAAACAGTTTGAGGGTTCCGTCAAGGGAAGGCAGTACTGTAACTTATCTCAGCTTTTATCATTAAAGTATGACAGCAGTGGAAATGTGCGCTCGCACATTCTTAAGATCTCCAAGTTAGTTCTTACTTTGAAAGAACTCGGTCTCACTATTGATGATACGTTGATGGTTCACTTAGCAGTTTGGTCTCTTCCACAAAGTTTTGAGATGTTCCAAGTTCACTACCAGAATCAGGAGAAGACTTGGGAAATGAATGAATTGATTGCAGCATTGGTCTCTGAGGAAGAACGGCATAAGAAAGGTAAAGCAAAGTTGGCTCATCTAACTACGTCCATGAAGCACTTGTCCATCAATTCTCAGGGAAAGAAGAAGTTCAAGAATCAAGGTTCTACGAAGAATAACGGCTCCCACTTTGGTCCACGACAGAGTTTTCGTTCAGGGAATGGGAATGGGAACGGGAAGCAGAATGCACCTTCGTCAGCAACTACCTTATCAACTATAGAATGCTTCTTTTGCAAGAAGAAAGGCCATGTGAAGCAGGACTGTCATTCCTACAAAACTGCTAAATAACAAGAAATGAGGGGTTCATCAGCAGGCAACCGATAAGGCCT
This sequence comes from Kingdonia uniflora, assembly GCA_014058105.1. Classification (NCBI taxonomy): domain Eukaryota; kingdom Viridiplantae; phylum Streptophyta; class Magnoliopsida; order Ranunculales; family Circaeasteraceae; genus Kingdonia; species Kingdonia uniflora. The sequence continues at coordinate 133,385 of JACGCM010002757.1, forward strand.
AAGGAGCAAGTTTTCTCGGGTGTTATTTTTAATTTGACATGCAATTTTTTCATAGATAAGACGATCTCTAACTTTAGTTTCTCGGTTGTACTCTTTTATTTATTTATTTTATGGGTTATATCGTCTATCTTTTGGCATTCCTTTAGGCTTTACTATTCTCTTCTAAGGCTAGTACTTCTACTTCTAAACGCTCTCGTGTTTTGAACTAACTTCGCATGATGGTTTGTCTAAATATTGAAATGACATGTGTCTGGTAAACACATGTTGCAGGACACTAATGGAAATGTACCAGCACATCATTATGGTGTACATTTGCCATTCACACGCTAAACTCTACCAGTAAAGAAATTATACTTGAAAGCTATTGAGATTGCTAGCCTGATGTCCACGATATGAATTAGGCATGTGCCCAAAGGCCTGACCAAAATTCGTCTGTGAACCGTGTTAGTCATCTTTGTAGTCGTAGAGTGACAGTCAAGTTCGATGTAACATTGCCTTCGACAAATTATCATGTGTGGTTTTAAAAAACAAAGGATGGCCATACAATTTTTATAAAAAAACTGTGAATAAGGCTAAAATTATTTTTCTTAAAATCGAGTTAGTGTCGGGTGAGAGATTGTTAGATTTTCCATCTATACCGGCACTACTCTTTACTTTGCCGTCTGGTTCACGAGCACACATGTTAATAGGTCGTATAGGTGTTATTGGTTGTGGCCAATTGTTACACAAAGTTAAGGTTGGTGGGACCTAGTGTTACTCTTTATTAGGGATTGAGGGTATAATGGGAAGACCACTCAAACCCTATCAGTTTAAATAAAGAAGAAGTCCCTCTTAGAAGCTACAAAAAAAACCATCCTATTGAGGTCTGCAGCCAATCTAAGGGAAGACTCCACTCAAGAACAGGTGATTAAACAGAGAACAGGAAATCAGGTTAGTATAATCATATTAATCTTTGATATATTGATCATAGTGATTGTACTTTATTCCTATACACATACCATAGGGGTACCGACAGGGGCGATCGTTTCATAGAGTATCCTGAGTTTGATGGTAAATCAGACACAGATGCATGCATTGACTGGTTGGACAAAGTTAAAATGATTTTCGCCTATAAACGCTACAGAGATTCAAAATAGGTAGCGATAGTTGAGTCTCGACTTGCAGGATACTCCCTCACGTGGTCAACAATCTCGTAGGTCTCAGGGTTATTCGATGATTACGGAGTGGTCAAAGATGAGACGTGATATGAAAGAATAGTTCATCCCAATGAACTACAGTGAGATAGTTTTCAGGAAACTTTAATATCTGAAGATGGGGCTCTCTACCATTGACGATTGCACCGACCAGTTTTATCTCCTTGAGTCTCGTGCCCGTCTTTGTGAGACAGAACAACAACGAGTTATGATTCAGGAGGATCTAGTCGAAGACCCAAAATTAGTAAAGACGTTCGAACGAGATTTAGAGTCGTTCGAACGACCTTTTTTATACTCACTGGAATTTTGGCCCAGAACCATATTTCGTTCGAACGAGTTGAGATTTCGTTCGAACAAGTTGATAACTTTCTAGGGTTTTAGACCAATTAGGCGTAAAGTCGTTCGAACGACTTCTTAGTTCTTTCGAACGACTTTGGCAGTATTTTTGATTCTCAGGCGTTGTTTTGCCTCGAGATCCATTCTTTTATGATTTTCAAGTTTCTTAGTATATAAAGAGAACTTAGGTTATTTTCAAGGTTATGTTAGATCTGAAAAGAGTTATGAGAGAAGCCTAGAGTTTGAGAGATTCTCATTGTAATTACTTCATTTTAGTAATCGAATTATCTATTTTTCCAAACCAATTGGTATTCTTTATGTTTTTCTACTAACTAGAGTTTCTCAATCGTATTGTGGATTAAATGGTATAAGTTTTCCAATTACGATCTTCGGGGGTTGATTGTGGTTTATGGTCTTTACACGTGACCGTCTCAAGCAAACGAAGGAGAAGCTAGTGAGTCCGTTGATAATCCATCGCAAACCTAATTCGAAGAATAAGAACTATTTGGAGATGGGCGATTTCGACGATCGACTTACGATTTTGGAAACGACAGTTTCCGACCTAACTTTTACTGTAAGGGAGTTGGTAGAACAATTGCGTCTCACAAACCTCGCGAAGGCTTTCGCTTTGGCGACACGACGAGGCCGCTCACGAAATAAATGGGTAATGGAGGTGGGTGGAGATGACGATTTTGTGGAGATCGATAGTGATTCCAGTGATGTCGAATCTGACAAGGAGCGATCGGGTATTGGTAAATCATCGAATCCTATAGGTAATCTTCGTATCAATTTTAAGATTGAAATTCTGGTATTCGACGATTCGATCGATGCCAAGATATTGGATAACTGGTTAGATAGGTTAGAAACTTATTTTCCAGTTTACGAATACTCCAATGCTCAAAAAATGTGCTTTGCAGCGTTAAAATTCGCAAGTCATGCACTCACGTGGTGGAAATCTTATCGGAAACACCACGATGTAGGAAGCTTGGGTTAGAAAGAATTCAAGGTATTAGTGCGAAAGCAGTTTTATCCGATTGGGTATGAGCAAGAGAGATTGTATAAATGGCACAATTTACGCTAAAAGTTTGAGCAATTCGTACAGGAGTACACTACGGCATTTCATAACCAAACTTTGGTTTTAGATATTGATGTGGACGAGTATGAGGTGTTCATGAAATACACAGGGGGGTTTGTCGGAGTCTATTAGAAGAGAGTTGAAGCTCTTTACTGTGGCCAATATCGAGGACGCTACCGTAAAGGTAATTACTATTTATGGCAAGTACTTGAAGAGTGACAAAGAAGACGATAAGATCAAGTAGGGGTAGAAGTCCAGTTGGAAAAATGAACATAAGGGAGAGGCTAAAGGAAAGAGGTTTTCGTCCAAGGAGTTTCATTGCAATCATTGTAAGGCGAGTGGGCATATTTTTTTATTATTGTTGGAAAATTTACCCGGAGCTTAGGTCGAAGGAGGAGAAGAGCAAGAAAGATAAATATGTACTAGCCGTAGAGGTTGTTGATATCCCAAATGTTGATAAACTGAATCTTAAGCTTACACTTATGTTTTAGCGGACTTTGACTACCGAGGATGAGAGTCGGGAAGAACTTTTTCATATCAGTATTTAGGTAAAACAGAGTTTAGTCAAGGCCATTTTGGAGCCAGGTAGTCAGAAAAATTTGATTTCTGAGGCGTTGGTGAAGAAGATGGGTTTGACGACTACAGTACATCCTAAGCCAAATGGTTTAGGGTAGATTCAGAAATATGTGGATTTGATGATCACAAAGCAGTGTACATTCAAGTTTACGATCACTGAAAGGTTTATTGATGAGGTGACGTGTGAGGTGGTTCCTTTAGATGTGTGTCAGGTCATCTTGGGTAGCCCTTATCTTTGGGACCGAGATGCGATTCATTACCGTAGAGCTCGCAAGTATCGTCTTGTAAAGGAAGGAAATGAGTTATATATCAATGCTTGTAAGGAGCATGTCACTACGTCTAATTTAGTAATGACGACTCAGGTGAAGCGGTTGGTTAATTCGAGCTGCAAGTTTGTGTTATTGGTTTAATCAGTTCAAGAGGGTACGTCAGCTAGAGTGTTGTCTACAATGACAACGTCTTATAAGCAACAAACTGATATGGGGAAGCTGCAAGAGGAGGTTGTGGTACATACTGATCATAAACCGTTCTAGTTTTTAGTTACACAATCCAAGCTACAGCAAGCTCGCCATATGAAGAGGTTATTGTATCTATAGTAATTTCCCTTGATTATACAGTATAAGAAGGGAGTGGACAACAAATTGGCTGATTGGTTATCTCGACCCCCATTACCAACTACTTATGCTATGTTGGCTTCTATGCAGATATAACCTTTTGTTACGTCAGGATATGTTGCAGGATATGATGATCCTAAGGGGTGTAAAGTGTTTTGCCAAAAGTTGCTGCCAGGCAAGACTTGTGGTGGTATTGAGTCGTTCCGAGTTGGGAAGAAGGGTCAGCTACTTAGTAAGTCAAAGTGGTATAACAGGGACATGGGCAGCGCCACATTCTCACTTCTCCAGTTCCAGCTTGAACAGGAGCTCAAGGCTCTTAAATGGGGGAGCCATGATCCAGGAGGATCTAGTCGAAGACCAAAAATTAGTAAAGTCGTTCGAACGAGATTTAGAGTCGTTCTAACGACCTTTTCATACTCACTGGAATTTTGGCCCAGAGCCATATTTCGTTCGAACGAGTTGATAACTTTCTAGGGTTTTAGACCAATTAGGCGTAAAGTCGTTCGAACGACTTTGGCAATATTTTTCATTCTCAGACGTTATTTTGCCTCGAGATCCGTTCTTTTATAATTTTCGAGTTCCTGAGTATATATAGAGAATTTAGGTTATTTTCTAGGTTATGTTAGATCTGAAAAGAGTTTTGAGAGAGGCCTAAGGTTTGAGAGATTCTTATTGTAATTACTTCGTTTTAGTAATCGAATTCTCTATTTTTCCAAACCAATTGACGTTCTTCGTGTTTTTCTACTAACTAGAGCTTCTCAATCGTATTGTGGATTAAGTTAGTAGGTACAAAAATCGTCTAATAAAGAAACTTCAGGAGATGATAACCTTGCAGCCTGTTTACTGTTTATCAGAGATCATACAGTTAGCTAAGCAGGCTAGCGAGTTCCCGCATAGACAACTACATCTCCAACTATTTCGATAGCCACTGCACCGTGTACGTATGTTTTAGGTAACTGTTACGAATGCGGGAAGCCCAGACACCAAAAACGTGATTGTCCAATATTTGCGAAGAAGGTTGGGTTGGTCGTAGATGGTATGCGTGAGAGTGTTATAGCGACTGATCAACGAGTTCTACTGGACTAGGACAAAGATGAGGATGGGATACACACCACATTTGTGCACAAGTCTTTTGGAGCACCGTCTCTTTGATTTCGTGGTCGAAATCTTCCAAAGATGGAGGGTTTGATGTGAACATCTTCTATGATCGTTTCCCACATGCATTTGGGTTATTCCTATTATGTTTTATGTTTTACTGGAGCTAGTCTTAGGAGTTTCTATTATTTAGGTTTATTTCGATTTGGAGAGATATTTTAGGGGAGATATCCTAGGGGAGGTTCTAGGATATATAGGAGAGGGTGGTGTAATATTTTACTTAGTTGTTACTAAGAGAAAATTAAATAAACTCTAGTTTTATAGTTTTATGTTTGAGTAAAGTAGAAAATCCTAATTTCACAATTAGGTTAGTGTAAAATCGTATAAGCTTTGCTTACGAGCTTTTGATTTACACTATTTTAACATACAACTTGGATGGGGGGCTTGGGCTTGGGCTTGCGAGTGGGCTATAATATGCAACTTCGGGTTGAATCCGACCCAACAGTACCACTTAAATCCCTAATTTACATCTCCTTCTATGGTTTCTCTTTGCCCCTTTCGTTCCCTCGCCGAGACTGTGATTTATCTCTCACAAAAGTATAATCTACGCTCGATCGAGGTAAAAACTTGCCATTTTTAGGTCTAATTTGCGAATCATTACTAATTACTATGTTTAATCGAATTGCGTTTTGGGAATCATGATTTGGTTTTAGGATTTAAAGGGTCACTGATAACCACCTTTTGGTACTATGGTTACCTCCATTTTTCAATTTTTGATTGGTTTTGTCGATTTACTGGAACTTATTAGGTTAATTATCACTGGGTTTTGAGTAATTTTATGATTGGTTTGCAGTAACTGTAACAATGGCGATGGTGATGAATCCACCAATGATGAAGCCCATGAAGACAGGTTACGAAGAACCCCAGGAGCAGTTGCACCGTATTAGGATCACCCTTTCATCCAAGAGTGTTAAGAATCTCGAGAAAGGTTCGGTTCATCATTATTAGGATCACCCTACTTTGTAGCAATAGTTTTATTTGTGGGATATGTGTGTAATGCTATGTTTGGTTTTTGTGATTGACAGTTTGTGCTGATCTTGTGAATGGGGCGAAGAGCAAGTTGTTGAAAGTGAAGGGGCCGGTGAGGATGCCTACTAAGGTTTTGAAAATTACCACCAGGAAATCTCCTTGCGGAGAAGGTGAAGTTCTATAATCTTATATTTGTGTACGTGATAAAATAGTTGTTGAGTAGTGTAGTATAATGAGCAGCTTTGTATTCCTTTTGTATGTACCCTTATAGAGTGTCAAACAATCTCTATGGTTACCATATGTTAATTAATTAGTAATTTATCGAAACAGCCTATGATGATATATATCCATGTATTTGAGGTGTAGTGAGCTTCTGAGACCCTGTTTACAGGGAGAACCCCTCAGAACTTCTACATTTAAATGAGAATACTGGATCTTCTGAGGCTTTTATTTTGTAAAGTTGTGATAATGTAGTGAGCTTCTGAGACCCTGTTTACAGGGAGGACCTCTCAGAACTTCTACATTTAAATGAGAATACTGGATCTTCTGAGGCTTTTATTTTGTAAAGTTGTGATAATGTTTAATAATAATAATAGCAAAGCGTTGTAGGTGAAATTGAGTTTCACTAATCTCGTGCTTGATTATAAATATAAAATGAGCGTAGAGGCCGAAGAACTCATATAATGTTTTTTGTGTTGTCATCAGCATTTTCTTTTGTATATTTCTGAAGTTAAATAACAACACTACATTTACTCATTGAAGAAGAAAGTAAACGAATTGTAATATTGGATTGTGAGACTGTATTGATATATCAATTGTGTGAAGAAAAGACATTAATACCGATACAATAATTTGTGATACGTACACATCTGACATTGATTATTATGATCGAAGACTTGGGTGAAGAACATAATGAAAATAATAAAGATAACAATTTGGAAGCTCCTTGTACTTTTCTCATTTTTGTTTTAATAAAAGATATGGGTTTCCATGACAATTTGAGAAACTTGTTATGCAAGGTACTTATTACAGTTTGCTAGACAATAAGGGGCATCCATTTGTAATAGTTCTGTTCCTATTTTTGTATACTTATTTGTGATCAACCATAACAGTGTTTACATATGTATTGCGGGACCTTAATTTTAACTTTGTTTTTTGCAGGCACCAACACCTTTGATCGCTTCGAGCTGCGTATTCACAAGAGGATCATTGATCTTGTAAGTTCTTCTGAAGTTGTGAAGCAGATCACTTCAATCACGATTGAACCTGGTGTTGAGGTGGAGGTCACCATTGCTGATCCTTGAATTAACCTTAGCTCATGGATTGGTTCTGCCAGTTCTTTTTTTTTGGTAGAGGTGGAGTAATTTATAGGCATTGGACGAGAAATTTATTTGCTAGGTTTATCTTTGGTTGAGCAAATTGTAATAGTAGTTAATATTTCAAGGTTTTTTCTAATGTTTAAAGCCAATATTGGTACTTTTTGGGGTATGTTATATAAATATTGTTATCTGGATGATTTATTTATTTATAGTTCATCTTCTGATCACTGCATTCACATATGACATAACTAAAGATAATCAGGTGCCTTATTTGTTTGGGTAAAGTGTGATTCTTACTATGTTTCTTTTTAGTAAACAAAAGATGATACAGGAGGAGTTTAATAGTTGAGCGTTCCCCACCTTTGTCCTGTACACAGTTTGGTAATTTCGAGAGTTTTCAACTCGTCGGTGCTCTCTCTCTCTCCTTTAAAAGTAAACAGAAGAGATCCCACAAACCTTGAGAGAGAAGAGAGAATCAACAATGGCGGACGAATCCGGATCATCCCCATCACCACCTCGTTTGAAAACAGCACTAATCACAGGCATTACAGGCCAAGACGGATCATACCTAACCGAATTCCTCCTCAACAAAAACTACCAAGTCCATGGTCTCATTCGTAGATCTTCAAACTTCAACACTCAACGCATCAACCACATTTACATCGACCCTCACAACTCTCTCAAAGCTCATATGAAACTCCATTACGCTGACCTATCCGACGCATCTTCACTTCGTCGTTGGCTCGATACTATCCTCCCTGACGAGGTTTACAATCTCGCTGCCCAATCCCATGTCGCTGTCTCCTTCGAGATCCCTGATTACACTGCAGATGTTGTGGCCACTGGTGCTCTTAGGCTACTAGAGGCGGTCAGATCCCACATTGCCGCCACAGGGAGGGATCATATTAAGTATTATCAAGCTGGGTCATCTGAGATGTTTGGGTCTACACCGCCACCACAAAATGAGACAACCCCATTTCATCCTAGGTCCCCTTATGCTGCGTCCAAGGTCGCCGCTCATTGGTACACTGTGAATTACAGGGAGGCTTATGGGTTGTTTGCTTGTAATGGGATTTTGTTTAATCATGAGTCTCCGCGAAGAGGGGAGAATTTTGTGACCAGGAAGATTACCAGGGCGGTGGGGAGGATTAAGAATGGGTTGCAGAGTAAGTTGTTTTTGGGGAATTTGCAGGCGTCCAGGGATTGGGGGTTTGCTGGAGATTATGTGGAGGCTATGTGGATGATGCTTCAGCAGGAGAAGCCGGATGATTATGTTGTGGCGACCGAGGAGTCGCATACGGTGGAGGAGTTCTTGGAGGTGGCATTTGGGTATGTGGGGTTGAAATGGAAAGATCATGTTGTGATTGATAAGAGGTATTTTAGGCCGACCGAGGTTGATAACTTGAAAGGGGATTCGAGTAAGGTCAAGGAGGTTCTTGGGTGGAAACCGAAAGTGGGGTTTGAGAAATTGGTGAAGATGATGGTTGATGAGGATGTGGAGTTGGCCAAGAGGGAAAAGGTTCTTGTTGATGCTGGATTTCTCGATGCCCAGCAGCAGCCCTAAGCGAGATTCTCCGGTATAATTCATCTTTACTTAATTTGTTTGTTTTGATCAAAATTTGAAGCTCTACTATTGTTTGATTGTTATAGCTGAATTGGGAAGATTGCTACTTTTGTTGATGTTGTCGTTTTTACGTAATGTTCTGTTAGATTTACAGATTGTTTGGTCTCGTAATGGATCTGATTCATTTGATTTTAGTAATTCAATAGCGTTCTATCTCTTACATTACCCTGTTTTGCTATAGTAATTCAACTCCATTACTGGGGCATTGCTACAGATTTGGTCTTGATTATTAATAATATGCATTCTTTTATGAACTTGTGATGTGTTGTCTCTGATACATCTTATACTCGGTTACTAATAAACTTTTTAGTGGTTTATGAATGATTGGTTGTCTGATTGAGCCCTTAAGATATAAGGAGAGTACATTGCTTCAGTTCTTGATCAGGTCCATAGTTTCAAGTGACCTTTTTGTCACCAAAGTTAGACTAATAGCACTCCGTAGGTTTTGTAGTGGTTCAGCTGCAGAAATGAAAGTTTCTCAGACAATGCAGAACACTTCTTACTTTTCAAGATGGTAGGAGAGGGGAGGAAGAGTGGTCTTGAAGGGAAATGGTTTTTGAGTTTCCTTCAGAGGAGAGGAAGAGGGTCTAGAAGAAGTTGAGGACAATTGGATTCTCTGCAAGTGTTGAATGGAGAGGGAAGGGGGAGACTGAGAACTGATTGTAGGATATCAGAGGTGGAGAAACAAGGAAAATAGAGGGATTGTTGCAGAAGGATGAAATACTGGAAACTTGATTATAAGGCAAAAATATCTGTTTGTTTGATTGGAAAATAGGGTTTCTTCTTTTTCTATTGCTTATGGCGTTGGATATTTTAATTGGGGCTAAGTTTGAAATGTGCAGATGATCTGTTCAGTTTCAGAAATTCACTTTCCCTGCCATATATCTTGAAATGAAATGTGCAGAAGAAGAAATGGTTCAATATGAAGTTATGAACCATTGCTTAAAGCTAGTATATTGCTTTAGTTCTTGACCAGGTCCATGTTTCAGTAGGTTTTGTAATGGTTCAGCTACGGAGATGAAAACTTCTTAGAGAATGCAAAACACTAATTATTACAATACAGTAGTTGTGATCTAATGGGAATTGTGTTCTCTATTCAAGATGGATTAGTGGAGGGGAGGAAGGACATTCTTTCTGGAAGTGAAATGGCTTTTGAATTCTTCAGAGAACTGAGACGATGAGGTTCTAGGAGAAGTTGAGGACAATTAAATTTTCTGCATGCGTTGAATGAAGAGGAGAGGAAGACGGAGAATGAAAACTGGCTGTAGGGGATCTTAGAAGAGGAGAAACAAGGAAAAAAAGAGGTATTATTGTAGAAGAATGAAAGTCTGGAAACTCAATTGTAAGGCAAACAACTCTGCATGATTGTTCATTCAAATGTAGGGTTTCTTCTCTCGTCATTGCTCATGTTGTTGGATGTTTGAATCTGGGCTAGGTTTGAAATGCACAGATGATCTGTGCAGTTTTCCAAAATTCCCCTTCAGTGCCATGCATTTAACATAAAATGTGCAGAAGAACAAATGGTCTGTTATGAACCATTGTTTATTTTTGGAACTAGTAATTAAGTTCATAATTTCTTCTAAATGGTTTATTGAGTCACTGAAAAGTAATATCCTGTGATGAAATTGCAAGAGATTCCAGGCATTCACAAACATCTACGCCAAATATTTTGTTTAATTATATACTTTTTTGAATAAGATGATAACAAAGCTAGGATTTTAAAATCAAAATCCTGATACGAGGTCTGAATACTACAAGTTCTTTTCTCTAAGGATATTCTGAATAATTACAACAGGCTAGTCTGTTTTCCTGATGTTGGTTGATTCAGAGAGAATCAAATTTAAGGTGTTCTTTTGGTACAGCAATAATCCGCTTAAAGAACATTCTCAGGTAAGTACTCTTACAGGAACTTACAAGAAAAGAGTTTACTGAACTACCTTCTTTTTGGGTTTTATACATTAGAAGATACTGTTTTCTAATTAACTTGAAGATTTTTAATCACTAACAATTAACAGGCTCTTGTTTAGTAATCAAGACCGACGTTAGGTCTTTTTTACATTAGATATGGTGACCAAAGGGCAATCTGACGTCAGCGGGCGTCAGTGTCTGGTGATTGGTCGTGTTCATTGTCAAAAATGCCCCTATAATTTTTAACTTCTGAAACATAACATACAAGGTTAAAGTTGTAATCTTCCATTCATTTCTCCAGGCTTCTTCTCCTTCTCTCTAGATCTCATTCCTCCCAATTACAAACATGACTTCTTATGTGATTCTCTCTCGAATGGCGACTTGGAGTGTTTGATTTCGCAAAGCATTTAGGGTTTCAACCAATCTCGTCTTTGGTAAGCTCTTCTACTCAAATCTCTTATTTTTGATTCATTGCTCTTATCTAGGGTTTATCATCTTCTTAATTTAGGGTTTTGATTGAAATATTTTTCTGTACCTGGGGTTCTAAAATTGGTCTAAAATAGCTATTGTTAATTGATGAATCGTGTTAGTACAGTTTGTAGGAATCATGTTATAGTGTCTGCTTGAGAATTGGTAGTTAGAAATGCCCTTCATTGCTACTGTTTTAGAATTGTGTCTCCATACTTCTGATATAAGTTAAAACAAAATTGGCATTGATTGCCATTGTTAGACAACTTTATTTATGCGTTTATATATTAAATTCAAGTCAAAATGAAATGTGGCCAACATTGTAATTGTCAGGGTAGCTTACGGATAGCGAAAAATTATCGAAGTAAATGACCTCACAGGTGGCATCGAAATCTCCTCCTAGCATGCCACATCTGTTTTTGCAAAAGTTTGAAAAATAAGTGAGTTTCCCCTTCTGTATGATTTTGGAGGATGAAATACTTCTAAGATGTTGGAGGAAACCAAATCTAGACGTTATCAGACCGACATCAAGAGGTCTTTCCTAAATTAGTATAAACAGATGCATATCGATGGGCTTTACAATTGAAGACTAAATCCTTTTCTTCATTTTGCCTAAATAGATGTACCTTTGCAATTGAAAATATTTAGCGAACTTCTTGTGAAATTTTATATTTTCTTTGATCAATATGTTGTCTACCTCTTCACAAAATGATCGCTACTCAATGGAAACAAATGACTCTTGGGATAGAGCATCAACAGACTCATTATTCACAAATGAAGTCCAGTCGGAGCAATATCAAAATCCTGTCAGCCGAAGGAGGGCAAGGCCTGAAGAGTCAACAGAAGAACAAGTTGAAAGATTGTCATTTGATAATGCCCGAAGAAGGAGGGCAAGGGCTGAAAAGACACAAGATGAGCGAGCTGAAAGATTAGCACTTGTTACTGCCCCAAGAAGGATGGCTTGGGCTGAAGAGACACTAGAGTAGCGAACAAAAAGATTATTAATTGGTTTTAGAGATAAAAAGATTGGGTAATGCATCAGGTATGATGTTGGTACACAAACTGATGATTCTTAGCTGTATAGTCTCTATATTCAGTCTTAATGAGATTTTACCAGAATTATGCAATCTTTCGATGATTTTTTCGAACCTTGTCCCCTTTTCAATGAACTCTACCCCCGTTACTCTCTTGTTTAACTTTTGAATTCCTCTTAGACTAGTTCTCGAAGTTAACACATTTCATCAGTCTTCAGCAGACAAGCAATTCACAATGGGCTTTTTGTTACTAGAAAGTTAGGGGCATTACCAAATAACCTTCATTTGTCGTTAAGGCTAAGGTTAGCCTTGACAATATTTACTATTGTATCTGGAACATCACATGTGAAAATATAGTAGAAAGTAACTTAGCAAATATATCAGTGTTTAAGTAGTCATTATTTTGACGGACATATGAGTTTCTAATCATATGCTGGCACAAGAGCATCATCCTAGCTATCCTCTTCCTACTATTTTTTAGATCAATAGAGGCACTTTACTTCTCGGCCTCCCTCATCAAGTTCCTCGATATTGGTCTTATACACACGGAACGTATCCGGGATCCCCGCAATTTTCTCTCACTTCGTTACCAACCTCCCTGCTTTCCACCAAGTCTTGGTCTTCCTCTGCATGAAATCTGTACATGTACCTTATGTTAGACCAGAGGAAAGGTTTCTCGTGGGCCGTATAGGTGCATTGTTCGATATGGGTACCAAGACATTCACAAAGACGATTTGGAATTCGAAAATTATCTTATTTGCGGTATAGCAGAGTTTATCCGATCAGGAAAAACGGAAGAACCTAATGGAAAACTAGAAGACTCTGAGTGACGAGAGAATGACAGTTGTGGGAACATCTTCAACAAATACAGAAGGGATCCATATTTGTGAAGATGATGTTGCAGGTCCATCAGAGCGGAGAGAGATACAAGTTCCACAATTGGGTCCAAGGAAATGAGTGAGGTTTGTTTTGCCAGAGACGTCTTTGCACAGGAGGAAATGCAGGAATTGATGAAAGCGAGGGAGGCAGGGATGACATTCATTCTTGGGCACTCATATGCAGATCCAGCTTAATGAAGAAGATTGTGATTGATTTCGGGTATGGTTTTTTAAGGAGGAATTGCAAAGGTCCAATTCATGCAATGAGCAGGTGGGGATGGTCTACCATGTTTAACATGTGTTCCATAGTACAATGGTGTTATCTTCATGTAATGTCCATGAAGTGAGCTCTAAGCCATACCAGATGGATATCAAAGATTGACTTGATGGAATTAATGAAGGTCATTAAAAATGGGCTTACCCAAATGGAAACTTCAAAAAAATTGAAATTGCGATTCTCCCGTGATGTTGTGAAACCAAATGTGGAAATGCTTGAATTGAATCTCCATTTGGAGAACAAACTGATATTGCCTCCTACGGAAATTGTAAAAATGACATTCCAAAAGTATATCTAATGTAGATAGGGTGGAAGTACAAATTTCACAAGATCGTTCAAGTGCTAAACTCTGATCAAACTTTGTGGAAAATAATCAGCTATTCGTCTCACATGGTATGAGCTCTATGTAGGGTTGCTGCTATGTTGTAGCTTATAATGGTGGAAATCTCAGTGTGCGCCCCCAGTTTATTCGGGGAAAGTCTACGGGATCATATCAATCTTGTAAGTTGTTACTCTCGATTCATACCATGCAACCTTTAAGTTCCACCGCTCTCAATGTCTAAGAGCATCAGTAATGGTGGCACTTCAAAGTCAAGGCTGAGAACTGGATTGCGTAAGTGCCTTTTTTTAACAGGGTTAAACCTTGTCAGTAAGATTAAATCCAAAGCTTTTTCTGCAAATGATATTTCTCTTCAAGAAGATAATAGATCATTTCATTGAGTATAGGAACATCCCCAACTGGAGATGCTATGGAGGTTATTGGAAGATAAATCAAAGAAGTGTCGGTGCTTAACTAAGGAAGTGAGACTTGCGCCTTTCTCTGAACTTGCATTTCCTAGTTTTCGTGTAAAACTGAACAATACAAATACGTTACTAATGTAATCGCCAATCGGTTTATTTACTGACAATTAATTAACTCAATTAATTAAATGTATAATTTTGCGTTTCTAATTATGAAAAACTGTACATCAAAGAGTTATTTGATATTATAAAAAACTTAAGACATGGCATGAAAGTGTTTTTGTGCATATTGTATGATGTAGTTGTGTTGAAGATTGTTATACAGGTTTATAAATGATTTGTATGTTATTTATAGTCTATGAAACTGGAGAAGTGTTGCCAATTTTCTGTGATTGTTATGCAAGTTTATGAAATGATAGTCTATAAAACAGGGAAAATGTTGCCCAATTTTTTTTGATTGATATACAAGTGTATAAAATGGTTTGCAGGTGGTTTTATAGTCCCTATAAAACTGGGCAAGTGTTGCCAATTTTTTATAAAATCTACCGATTGTAAATTTTCTTGTGAAATTGAATGAGTTTCAAAGCTAAAGAGGTGTAGTGCCGAAGGCACGCCTTTTTAGCTCTTAAAAAAACATCACGTCGGTCTCCCTACCGTTTAGCGGTATTACTAGTATGAAATATCGCTATCTAACAAGATAAAAATCATATTTATTTCCTTTAATCAAAAAGTACAAGCATTCCGGTAGATAGCTCTCTATGGTTCTTAACTTTTGATCCTCGCCATTATAATTGTTCACGCAATAGTAACAACACAAAGTATTGCACACCGAAAGATTCATATGCAAACATCCACCAAGTAAATTTTTTGATATTGTGGATGTCTGAAGATCTTACAGTAGAGCAAAATCAAGCTGAACAGTTGTTCAAGTAGTAGTAGTTGTAGTGGTAATATATAAGTTTCCTATTAAGGCACTTGGTATAGATGAAGAAGAGCTCTGACCATCAGCCTCTATGGCAGCAGAAAATGGCTTGATTGTCGACCTGAGTGATTCTGGACCCTCCAATGCAAGTCTCTTGCATAATGCATCACAGTTGCTTATTACTTCAGTAAGTCTCCCTTTCAGCTCTCCAACCTCAACCTGCAATGGATGAACTGCACAAAATTTCTGATATCAAATTAAGCATCCAAATATTGCACAAAAAATAAATTGATAAAGTTTAGTTTTACACAGTACAAGTATTATCCAGATCGACAGAGGCTTATGTTTGAATAATCCTATGCTAAACAAATTTCATTTCAAGTTGAATTTTCATTGCAGAAAGGTTGGGGTATATCTTGAATTTCGGGCACAACCTAAAACTTCATTAACGAATGTCTAATATATTGGCAGCATATCACGGCATATAATGTACAATCTGGGATTGCAATACAACATTTATTGGGTGCAGATATTGCAAATGTGCAGATGTGCTGAAGTTTGCAGCTTCAATGAAAGTATAAGAAAGTAATTGTGGCATTTATTCAATATCACACTTTTATGTTACAACTTACGAAAGGCTTGAATATAACAGATCAAGAAAAATAGCCATGGTATAAGATTCTACAAAAGAAACTTTAATTTTGTCTTATATACATTGGTTGCTCTAGAGAAGATGCAGGTAAACTACCTTCTGACAGATGATGAACAGTTGTTTTCATAGCGGATACAGAGTAATTGAAACGCTGTTGAAGTTTAACTGCCAAAGCATCAGCGACTTCTATTTTGTTCTCAATCTCCTCCTGTAACATCAATCCAAATAGTTTCATATATAAACATACATTTTTCTTGTTGAAATCATAGATACAACAGTCTAACATTAAAGGGTGTATTTGGTTCGTGGAAAACGGCAAAAATGGCGAATCGGATTTCCATTAAATATGTTTTCCACCGTTTGGTTTGAGATGGAAAGTAATTGGTGGAAAATGGGTTTTCCATGGTTTTTGAAAATAGAAGAAATGATGGAAAACTCAACTTCCTCTTCCAAATTACAGTTTTTTGATTTTCCATAGTTTTTTGATTTTCCATTCCCAACCAAACAATGGAATTTAGTTCATGGAAAATGGGTTTTTCACAAACCGAACACACCCTTAGTTCAGTGAAATAAGGCAGATAATCAAGGAAATTCAGCTACATTAGCACAAATTCCATTTAACTAGAGGGATTTAATTTTCTATAGAAGTAGCCTAATGACTCAATGTTTAGTTCTTCTTGATCTAAGAAACAAAAAAATTCACTGTTTTACATGTGTTCATAGCTAAGGGCTAGATGTCTAATAGATAGCAACAAAAATATTTTCAATCAGGGCCCTATATCTGAAGCTTCACAACTCTTAACTTAGCAATAGGGACATGTTTTTCTCACCAAAGTAACAAAATACCATAATTTCCCCCGAATATTGTTGCAAACATGTGATATGTTAATAAGATAAGAAAAGTAGATAGGGCAGGGTTGACATGGCCAAGCGTTTACAAGTAAAAACAAAAAGTAGGATTAAATATAGATTTACCTGTCTCTGGCTAATTTTGTGTGTCTTCTCCTCCTGCCAATCCCGATACATAGAGAAGAGCTCTAATAACACTTTGGGATCTAGAGTACCTACAGAAACAAAACAGAGAATCAGATATTAATTACTAACGATGAAAAATCACATTGGAAGAAAATGCAATGGCTAAACATTTGGTGCTTATAGCATATCAGTCAAACTAAGTAATACATAATTGTTTGCATCCTAAGAAAACCAGTGTATTGGGGTTATTGATAATTGCGTAAGATTTAAAATTGTTATCATAACATACTAAGGCTCTGCTTGTTACACCAGAATATTTTGGGATCACAAACATTTCTAAAGCATTAGAATGATCCAAAATTTAATTATAAATAATCAATGAATCAGCTAAATCGGAGTAACCCTATGAGGCTCACCTGGAATCGAAGACGAAGAGGGTTTTAACAAGAGAATATCAGTCAAGCTTGCTTCCGTCGGCGGTGGCGATGTTAGTATCGGTTTCGTCTACCATTAAAAACAATAATCAATGAGTAAAATTCATCAAAACCTAAATTAAGAAAAACTTACGATTTTGAGGGAATTGAGACGTTGTAATATAGGATCAACTCCTTCTATCCTCTCTGAGATTGTTGTGATCTGATCGACAGGCTTTCAACAAAAATGGCGGGAAAATTAATTAAAATTTGGGGATTTATAATCGGAAGAGAGAGAGAGAGAGAGAGAGTGAAACCTGTGATGAGTCTTTCGAGACTGACGACTCTGAGGCGCCCATTTCTACGCCGTATTTTAACCAACTACTTTGAGCTGAGAGGGTGAATCATCACTCTGCTCTCTCATTGAAAACGTTAACGGAATGCAAATGTGCAACTGGGTCGACCCGAACCCGAACCCGAACCCGAACCCGAATTCAGAGGACTCATCTAAAGTCCAAACTGGGTTTGAGCCCAGACTGGTCGATGATTGTACATAGGCTACACTTCGATACGCCGGAAAATGTTACCGATCACAAATATTTCAGGTAGGAGCAACCCAGACTTAGAAGAAGTGAAATGAGTATCTTCTTCTCAAAAATAAACATGAAAATAGCTGTATATCTTCATCCAAACCCAATAAAATTTGGAGATCACTTCTGAAAATGAGAGAAACCTAGCACTGTATCTAGAAGAAACAGTTATGCAAATCCCATGGACAGATTTTGTTACCCTGACTATACTTTGTGTTTCTAAACTAGACAAGCAGCAATGAAGTGAAAAGATAAAGTTACCCTGATACCAATCAAAAAAAAAAAAAAATGAACTGAAAAGATAAAGAACCTCCATATATTTATCACACCCACAACTCAAAAAGCATTATCTTTCTGAAATATAACTCAAAAGTCTAATACAAGCCTCCAAATCAACTAAGTCTTAACATCTCTGGAACAAATATCATTAATCTTCGGTTATACACGACCATCTAATATCACTGAAAAAAAACAAAACAAAACAAAGACAAATAAACTTGTAGACACGACTTCAACTTCAGGACTATTTAATTTACATTCCACGGTCTCTCCAGATGCTAATGAGTGAGAAGCCACTCCAGTATCAGCAGCATCCTTGGGATCTGGCGATGGTTCACCTACTCACATCATCTCTGCCATTTTCTCTCTGAATAACCAGAGTTTACGGTGTTAGAAAAAAAAAAACCTATGGCAATTTAACATATTGAAAATATAAGAGTGGCTATTATGTTTACAGCATCCAATATGTGGCATATGATAATTTTCCGTTATGACCTGCCTGTATATGCATATATTGGTATATAGTGATATTTTCGAGAAAAATATTGCAGTTTAACAAACAATTTGTGATATTCTAAAGGCTAAAATATATCACAAAGTTCTATATACTACATAACATCGCTGCACACCAGTGTCCAAATTTTTTGTTCAGAAATAAAACAAGCTTGGCTTAAAAAAATTGTCAATTGTTGAAAAAAGAACGGGCTGGAAAAAAAATCCGGCGCTCTGTGACCAAAGGAATACTCCTGAACACTAAATTACGACCCCCCAATCCCACAAAGAGTAACTAGACAAATAGAAGGCTACTAAACAATAAAAACAAAACTACTGCTGTTATCTATTATAGTTTACAAGAGCATCACTAGTTAGTGTTTCCCTAATTAATTTTGTACTGCAGGAAACAAAACTAATCTCATTTTAATTCTTTTCTTCTTTTTTTGTTCTAGAAGTGAGGGCCATCGCCAGTGAAGATTATTCTTATTTATGCTAATCAGTCTGATGCCAGTGAAGATTTTTTATTTATTTAAGCTAACTAGACTGCATTCAATGAAGAACATCCCAAACATTTAGGATTCAAGGAAATATGTTGCTCATACATGCATATTAATAAAACTTGCTTCAATAGTACACACGTGAAAATAAGGTAAAGTTACCTTGAGTAGGAGGAGTTCCATTTCCTTTTGCCCCCTGCTGCGCTTGGGACGTTGACCTCTGCATACGAGGGGATATCTGCTTTCCATTTGCACCAGGAAGAGAGTGCCGCTTCTTGATGTAAATATCCTTGTCTTGGAGATCTGGAGTGGACCTAGGAGAAGTGTTCATAAGCGCCTTGGCCTTTGCAGATTCTGTAGCTTGCATGTAACTGGGAATAGTACTACTACTGTCCCTTGACTCCTCCTCACCAAGATCTGGTCTCGCGGAACCAAATGAGCTTCGCCGTCTCCCATTTTTGGATTCCTTCAGCAATTGCTCTGTACTACTTCTCGCATCTAAGTCTTGGTTTAAAATCAAATGAGGTTTGTTACCTGCAGAATGAGATTTTATTTTTTTGGTGGGGCCACTTTTATCCACTTTATTTCTTTTGGCCTTCACAGACACCTCACTTGATGGTGTTCCATATGCTCCTGAGGCAGTTATATGGCTTTCTGGAGATCTGTTTGGTGACGACTTCCATGTTTGTGGATCTGTTATTTTTTCGAGTTGGTTCGGCACATCTGATTCACTTCCATCTGGATGCTGCTCTACTTCTGAAGAATCTATAGCTACGACTTCAGTATCAATGTTTTTGCTATTGGATGCATTATCATTGTTCCATTGCGTCCAGAAGTCAATTCTCCCACAAGTTCACTTTCATGCTCCAATTTTCCACCATAAACTTGATTTTTATTTGGTGAATCAAGAAAGGAAGAAACAGAAATTTCAGTACCACCTTCGGAGCCCCCAACAAGGCAGCTTGGTTTTTTAGTGACTGAATTTTCTGTCAAGCGATCAGATTGAGATGAAATATTTCCCAGTTTTGACTCTACTTCAACATCTCGAGACGTAGAAATTACCGGCTTAACTGATTTAGCTGATGAGGAACTGAGCTCTTCAAATTTAGATTTCACGGCAACAAATGTTGGATTGCATGTCTTTCTCGACTCAAAAACTGTATTGTTCCCTTCATACTCTGGTTGCTCTGAGGCAACCCTTTTCAAGGAACGTTTAGGCTGTTCAATCACCGAGTCACGATTCTCAGACATGAAACTGGTCCCGATTTGACGTTTTTCTATAACTGAAGAGATCTCTTGTGATCTTCTAAAACCTGCATCGTCAAACTTATCCGCATCATAACTGACTGAACTCTTTTTACCATCAACCGACATTATTATTTTACTAACATCAGCCTCCGAATCCACTTGCTCACAATCATTAGTTGCTACATTAAGAATAGAATTCCTTTCAATTTTTCCCTGATTTTCTGTAGTGTGTGGTTCTGCAGAGTCAGATGACAACACAGCCATCCACCTCTCCAACCATTTCCATGAAGAATCTGGTCTTGATGGATCACATTTGATGTGAATTTCTTTCTTTGGTGTTGATTCCAATAGCTTACATCACAATAGAAAACACAAGTTTCAGTACAGACAAACTACTTGCATTGAAAGTGTAAACAAAAGAAAGGAACCATGTTACTACACCTGACGAGCAAACCCATTGCTAAGCCATTTCTGAGTAGAAGAGTAATTGTTCGCATTTGTTTCTAAATTTTCTTTTCCCTGAAACAAAAGAGGATGATACTAACACAGTTAAGAAAGTTGGCACCAAATCCAGGGTTGACTACCATGTTTCAATTTGTAGCTATATCAAGCTTATATGAAACTAAAGTACTTTAGAAAAACCAAAATTTCTAGCCCAGGCATAATTTACTTTTCATTAATTATTTTACTAACTTGTAAGGTAAATTTTAATCATTCCAAAGAATTGGCAATTGAGGTCTCTTAGGAGATAACACACTTAAAAATATGTACATTACCAAGGGTTTCCTACTCAGGCCACCTTTGTCGTGCTTCCTATCACACTTCTCTTCAATATCTGAACCTTGAATTGACGCACAAGCATACCGAGCACGAACGAGAGACTGCATTTTGACAATTGCTTGAACACAACGTAGAGAGCCCACGGCCTGCCCCCTGACCAAATGCCCACGGACAGCAGCTTGCAACTTAACAACGTACTTAAGCTTCACAAGTTCTTTTTTAGCCTGGCAAAACCATAAATAAAAAGCTGAGAAATAGATACACGAGAACAGAGTTTCAGAGAAAAAAATAAATTGAGTTGGAGAATTACCAAATATCCTCTAATGGCAGCTTGGATGACAATAGCAGTAGACTCCTGCATTTGCAGATTTCTCTCACTTGCATCATCTGGGCTAATATGGAAATTGTTTTTAAAAGAACTCTCTAGGGGGTTTACGGGGTTTACAGAATCAGTTTTGTGGTCATTCTCTATGGTAGTTGTAGCCTTAGGTTGTGTAGAGTTCATTACAGATGAAAATGAGGTTTTATCAGGAATAGTTTTACTCTGTACAGAGAAGCCAATACTAGTTGACTCTGGGCTAGCCTCAGTTGCAGTAGATGGGGTTCCCGAGGTTACGGTGTTGCTTAACACACGATGCCTAGTAGATCTCTTTCGAAAACTCCACCCACGCTTGTCCATTGAACTTTTGCTCTGGATATAGGAAAAAATGAAGAAAAGACAGTACATGTCATAAATGATGCTCCTTGCCTTCATTTTTATTTGAATAGAATAACCAAATTACGTAAATAAAATATCTTTTAATATGACTTATGTTTAAGTAAAGATGTTTCATTTCAGCTTTTGCATGGCAGTTAACAAGCAAGTGAGTTTTTCTCATTTTAAGTAAGAAGTGAAGGGACTCAATGAGTCGTAAACTCATAGTAATTAATAATTACTGTGATCATAAGTGCAAGTGTGCACAAAATTGCATGAACATTCTCATTCATATACTACTTCAAAGGGTCAAAGTACATACAGTAGTTAGTAATTTGGGATACAACTAGAACTTGGTAAGAACTCACTCACATATGTTTGGGAAGATCAAGATTCAGGAAAACTCACATAAAAACCACATAGATAAGAAGTTGAAAAATATTAACTAAAATCATGAAGAAAATAAACATTCTCAAAAAAAATCTAAATTTTAATCAATACAAAGCACATATAGATTTTTTATAACAAAATAAAGAATCCGCCCTGGACCATCACTATATCAGCTAAACTACCACTTTCACTGCAGTTTCTTAACTTTCTACTCTTACGGCCTGTACAATCAATATTTTATTTATTTATTTGTTTATTGGGGGAAGGAGGGTGGCCTAGTTTCTGTCACAGAATGGAGTGAAAATTTAGTTTTTTTCCAAAGTTTGCAACCACAGGTACAATAGCTATGGGTACTTTGATAGTTACAAATTTAAGAGGCCATTTATTTTTGTTTATTAAGGGAGTCGCGAGACAAATATACCAATTAGAGATGGTAAGTGGCATGAGTAACCAATCATACCAAATTAATACAAATCGAAGATGATGCAAAAAATATTTACGAAAATACATTTAGTATCTTGTTTAATTTGTTCAGCCGGAAACAATTATATTATACCTAACAAGTAATCAAATAAATCGATCTATTACTGGTTACTCAATGCTTTCTTAATTCGGAACTATTCTAATTTTAGGCATAGAATGGGAGTGAATTTTTTTTATTTTTCCCAAAGATTGCAACCCCAGGTGCAACAGCGAGAGGGGTACGTCAATTGCTGCAAACATAAGCGGCCATTTTCTTTTTTGGATAATTCAAGGGGTTGCGAGTCAAGTATTCCCAAACTAAATTTGAGATGGTCACTACCTCTCTCTAAATCAAATCCGATCTCTCTCCTATCCATCTCCCTCTCTCGAAAACTTGTTCGATCTCCTACCCAAATGCCAACAACAAATCCCTTATTTCTCTCTGGATCTATCTCTTTCGCCTCCTATTTCATCTCCCCGCCTACTCATTTTTTCCTATCCAATTCTTCCAGGTATCAATCATGATTTTACTTGAATGGGCTCAGATCAGAACAGGTTTTTGATGTGAAAGGGTCTCGCTCGCTTAGGGGTTATAGGTTCCAAGAAGAACTCCTCACAAAACATATCCCTCTCTCTCTCTCATGGTGTTTAGCTGAATTGAGAGAACGTGCAAGTCGAAATGTGATGCAATTAAAAAATGATCAAAAGGATGTGGTTTGGGTTAACAATATCTCAAGGACTCCTTGGTGGTGAAATCACTTCGTCCAGGTTGAAGTATCAAAGCTTGAAGAATCTTACAAATCATTTCTATTTCAGTGAATTGAGATTTTGATTTTCGGCATTTCACCAGTAAATTTGGATTGTCTGCATTTCCCTGTAAATTTACTTGGTTACAGTGAACCGATAAAAGAGGTTTGAGTTAATTTCGTATTTTCATTTGCTCGAAATCACTGTGCCTTTTTCTCTGAAGCAATTAGGGGTCCTGTATTTATTTTCACAAAGTGAGCTTGCATTTGCTTCTATGAAGGAAGGGATTTTAATTGATTTGTGTTGATCAAAGTACTCTATTGGAGAAAGGGGCTTGAAACTATTATGGGAATATGGGTTCTCTATATTGTACTAAAGATTCACTTGCATAATCTTCCATCTATAAAACATATCGTTAAATGGCTTTCCAATTTAGTTTACTATTTCGCTGTGCTTATGAAAACCTTTTATGGTATTTCAGTTTGTCATAAGTGGGGCTCCCAAATTTTGATTAGAAGAGTCAAAATCTGTACGAACGTATTTCTTAGTAACCCTTTCACAGATTACTTACAGCTTTAATTACAGTCTAATAGATAAGTTGGCGAATTCCAAATTGTATTTATAAGATAGTCACACGTGTAGCACATAGAAAGGAGGAGTTGCGCGCCCGCAGCATGTGCAGCTTCATATGTATGTCTTTTAATTCGGCCAAGCCGCCAATAATTGCATAATACTTGTCAAATCATAAACAAACAGACCCATTACCAGTTACTTTGTCATTTTCCTAATCCGGTTTAAGCGGTAAATTTGGAGAATTCTTGTGACAGATGGAACAAAATTCCAACTTAAAGATCACATAAAAACCCGCCAATTACCGTACATAATAAACAGCAAGAAATAATTCAAATAAATCACGTGAAACCGTTGATAACATGTTATTCACTCTTTTGCTATTTCTACTAAACAAACACTATGATGGGATCCAAACAACGACCTAGTCGGTACTAATTCTTCATCGATCAGTCTAAATTATACGTTTCAGCTACTTTGAGTTACTTGTTCTCACAAAATCATCACTAATCTACCAGAATTCTAAACCTAGATCTTAATTAACAGCAAAACCTAATTAGATCTCCAACAATCAGGCTAAGTGTGAACACTAATAACTTAACAATCACACATTTCAAACCCCTAATAACAGAAATCAAATTCTACGAGCTCTAAATGTCAATCAAAGTACAGAAACAGATCAAATTAAACATAAATTAAGCATAAATCAAAACCCTAGAGAAATATTTATACCTCGTTGAGCTCAAGATCTTCATTATCAACAGGAGAATCACTGCCGCATGTGATGATCTTGAAACAAGAGTTCGAAGATCTTACCATATCTCTCTTTCTCTCTCTCAAGAGTTGAGTTTTTTTTTGTTCTCAACTGATGAGACTCACTCTCTCTCTCACAGTTACAGTTTCTCTCTCCTGTGTGTGTGTGTGTGTCTGGGGCTTATTATCTGTAAAACACGGGACTTAATTGACTCCTTAAATGTAGCTTAATTTAAACTGAAGTCCGCCATTTTATCAGGTTCAAATGCCCCCCTGTTTTTTGTGCCCTACGCCCCCACCCCTAAGTAACTGAGATTATATTATGCTTGCATGACCTCCCGGTGGAATGTGACTTGTATTTGTCATGGAAAAGTTATGTGTGCTGTTTTTTTTCTTCTTTTTCTCAGGGTATTAAGATGATACTTTTGGTATGAAAAGACTATGCAGTAATGGCTCAAGGGAGTTGTTAAGAAACAGACGTCCTCAGTTTGATTCACGACCATTGGGGCTAATCATCAAGATTTATCTTGATTTACCAGACATGTGCATTGGCGAGGTTCTCACGTACTCCAGGATTAGTCTCGCTAATGGTGAAAAATAATGAACTCGAATCAGTCAGGTTGAAAAGAAAAGAAAAAAAAAAACGCTAATTAAAATTGAGGTGGAGGTTGACCCGAATCATATTTGCCGACAATTGATAACCCCTGGAAATCCTATGGGGCAACTGGGATTGTCTTGAATATGAGCAACATATGTAGTTGTTATGGATTACTATAATTAGGACCTTCATAATTCATAATAGTATTCAACAACTACTTGGACATAGCAAGCAAACCATTAAAAAATTTGTTTGCAAGCATATAATTGATTATTTCACAAGCTTAGAGTGGGGTCTTTTTAATTGTTGATCAGCAACTGCAACCTACAATTTCCTCGACATTTTACTAATCTAGCTTAGAGATAATTATCTGCAGGAAGGAATTTGAGAGAGGGGGGATGTTTCACATGCTTTTTTAATCACGTAGATTTTATGAGTAAATGTGACAGGGAGGGCTTGTCTCACCCGGTAACGAGATGTTCAACAGAGAGTCAAGGATGCTTGCATGAGTCACATAAATTTTGAGACGAGGGAGCTACTTTCAACCAAAATGTGTATGACTGTATTATTAAGGGATACATATCATATCGTATTGCAACCACATCAATTTTTTTATTTTTTGTGTCACTTTCTCTTGATGGCCACTTTAACTTCGTTAAACTTTAGAACGAAGCATTATTTGCATCACCAAACATTATTCACCGTGTCTAGGCTAGCAATGGGTCAGCTTTGGGGCGGGTGGAGTAATACCATCCCCATACCCGTCAAATTTTCCTAATCCCATTACCGTTTAACTTAAATGGGGAATACCTAAACCCACCCTACCAAAATTTGCCTATACCAACCCCGTCCAACATCCGTTTATTATAAGTAGGAGGCTTCAAGATGAAAATTTGATATAGAAGTTTGAGGCTTAGGAACAAATATAAGATGAAAACCATCGATTTAGGTTGAAAATCATTGATTTAAGATGATAAACGTCGATTACTTGAGATGATTTGAGATAATTCTTATTTATAATAGGTTTAAAAGAAGAGGGAGAGAGAGAGAGAGAGAGAGAGCATGATGTGGATGCATGTTTGATATGAGCTTATATATACACTACAAGAAAATATACATTTAATAGCATTTATGCTGAATGTTATTAATAGAGACATATTATAGCAGTTTAGGAACAATCGCTATCATACCACATCTTTCCATGTTAAAACTGTAGGGACATGTCCCTCGAACTGGGATAATATCGAACTGACCCAATACCAGACTCACGCAACATACACATAACTTACACCATCAACAATGACATCGGGACCACGAACTAAAAAAAATGCGGCTCGAGCTCTCCAAATGAAATAGAACAAGTCAAGGACACCTGTTTCCCACGAACTGGCAGTTACAAAAATAACTTCCACTCTTCCCCCAATTCAGGAGAACATGCTAATGCATGTAAACGAACTGAGAGTGAGGACTATAAAAAGGATGAGTTCTATAGGAGAAATGACCAAATATTTGTAGCTAACAAAATCATCAATTGTAATCGAAATACCAGTCTCAAGCAATAAAGTTACAGTTACTAAAATCCTCAAGCCGAGGTTGTGGTTTTTACTTATTCAGAGGTTTCCACGCTAAACCCGTGTCAATTTATATTATCTATTCTATTTGTTGTTACAGGTACATATGCTGTAAGAGTCTTTCGAGCTATTACGAAATTAGGCCCTAACAAAAACAACTCTTACGATGGGGGAATTCTTAACAAATACTTTTGATAACACTTGTACATGCTATTATCTTTCGCTTGAAATTGGTGTTAAACATTGCTATTCATGAAACAAAAATTTCATAACCACCCACTTCCTCGAGTCTAACATCCCAACCTACCATTTTCTCTTTGATAACCAAATTCTTTTCTTCTTTAGCCTTCCATTAGCATCTCTTCCATTATACAATCTAGAATTTCCTTAAAGCACGTTCCTCACACTTTTTTTCTCTCACAGTTTGAGACTTCGATTCATCATCTCATCGAGAGTTCTTGTTAAAAAATATGATTCTAATCGGGTAAATTTTTATTGCTTTGATTGATTGTAACATGATTTAAACCAAACTTGTTGATTGCTAAACCCTATTGTAGTGGCAAATTCCTCAGATTCGATAAGGACAAACTACAATAGAGTCAAGTCGAAGGTATATAATCATTCGAAAAGAAATTGTGGGAGCATGCTCCCCAGATTTGGCAATGAGAAGCTAGCAGAACCAAGTCAAAGATACTCTATCAGTCGAGAAGATGTTAAGTCCATAACTATAGATCTCGACCATCTACAGTAGCCATTACACTTGGTTAAATAGAGCCATTCCAAGAGATTCGTGAAGTTCGCCTATTACCCATTAAGATAGAAGACCAATTATTTGTAACTTCCCGTATACGTTATAAATACAGGCAAATCACATGCTAAAAGGGACCTGAGAACTCTGTTTTTCACAACTACTGGAATCTGTTTAATCTTCTAGTAATTGTAATAACTAGCACATATTAGATTTCACCATCAAACCCTCCTCGAGGTCATGGTTTTTCTCAGGTTTACTGAGTTTACACATAAAATCTAGTGTGCTATAGATTAGAATTGCAACCTCCTTGCTGAAGTATTGACGATGTTTACCACCAGGGAAAACACGCCATTACAATTAGCATCACCTGTGGGAAAATCCACTTTTTCTTTACCAAATACTCGTACTGCCCAATCATTTTCATAACCAACATGAACCTCAGAAGTTCCTCTAGTACTCAGAGAAACAATGAGGACATTCCAGTCATCGTCCAGCCAGAAACCATTAATTTCCACAATGATAATTTCGAGCTTAATTCAGAAATAGATGGAGTTTGACAGGAACCAACGAATGGAGGATCAAAGGATTCACGTTCAAGCCCTCCAAGTTGAGAGGGACGAGAGGAGGAAGGCCCTAGAACAACAGAGCTGAACTTATCAAAAAGAAAAGGAAATTTTACGAAAGTAACAAGATCGACTCACTGGTTGGCATGGATCACCTCCACAGGCCCAAGTTATCATCGATTGCGAGCTGTACAGAGGGAAAGCCTACTAAGGGAAGAAAGAATGCAAACTTCTAGATCTCGATCCATGAACCCAGACAAGACATTTCGACCTTACATCGTCAGCATCGATAACTCAAAGAAGTCGACAAACACGTCATCAAACCCCCCACCACCTCCAAGACGACTAGTTAAAGAACGATTGGGCCCAAAAGGATAATAAGATTTTGATCCACAAGTAGTAGCTGAATCAAACGCTCTCCAATAATTCATTACCTTAAACGGCTTGAACAATAGGATTCAAGCCATACATCCAGACAATCCAAGTTGAAGATTCGCTCTAGATAGAATTAAGACTAACCCAATTTCTGCTCTTCTCGAAGTCATGCCAATTCTATACAACTTCCACATGCCAAAGTTTTACCAATTTACAGGCCTCACTGACCCACGTCCGTCACTTCAAAGCAGTCGTTGGCCTATACTCTAAACTCGACCACATGCTGTGTTGTCTGTTTAATATGAGCCTCAAAGAAGAGCCTATTAGGTGGTTCCATACCATTCCTGAATGTTCGATAACCAGCTTTACCCAATTACAATGACTTTTCGAGTCAAACTATTCTTATGCCAAAGAGCGCGAGATAATAGTAGACTCTCTCTTCTTTTTTGAACAAGGGGCAAAAAAAACTTTTGCAAACTTTTATAAGCGTTTCCTGCAAGAAATGAGGAAAATTGGAAATTCAGATCCCAAGATTGTCGTACTTGCATTCACCTCTGTTCTCCACATCGATTCAAAAGTTTGAGAATAACTTACACTCAACAAACCAAAAATCGTCACAAAAATGATCGATATAGTGAATAAGTACATTGAACTTGAACGATCCAAGAAAGACAAGATGAAAATTTCTTCGGTTATACATTCCAACGACGAATTCTCATCCCCACACTCAAAGCTGGCAATAAATGTTCTTGTTAAGCAGTGTGGGCGTTTGAACGACAATGACAAACACAGATATGGGAGAAAAGATCGACCTGTCCCAGTCTTACCTCCTATGACAACTACCCTATCAACAATCTTACCAATTTTAAAGGGGGATAAACTCTTTTGAGAAGCGTAGGAGATTCCAGACTTCCCAAATAAACCTCTGTGTTAGTATCACAATGTTCACAACCATGAGACAAATAACTGTTACTCCCTGATATGAATTTTCACCATATTGTACTGGCAGGGAGTCTCCATGAGTATGTGATCGATGTCCAGAAGTTTCTCGCAGAAGAAACAAAAAGAAAAGAAATCGAACAAGAGCAAGGCCAAGGCTAAGCTCGACATATTTACATGATCGGAATTGAGAAAGGCAAGAGCGAAAGAAGGATGACAGAATGACGTCTTTAGAAAAATTTGCCAAACTTCTGACCAGCTTCAGCAAAGTCTAACGGCCATATCACATTTCCTTCAAAGATTACAACACCAGCCATGTAAAATACCCTCATGACGATCTATTGGTGATAATGCTCAAAGTAGGACATGATTATTTATACACACTCCCCGTTAATACTGGAAGTGCAGCTGATGTACTCTTTAAAAGTGTGGTTGATATTCTAGGCCTCAAAGATTTGGTCAAAGCCTCAGCCACAACCATCACAGGATTTAATGGTTCAAAGGAATTGGCCTTG
This sequence comes from Kingdonia uniflora, assembly GCA_014058105.1. Classification (NCBI taxonomy): domain Eukaryota; kingdom Viridiplantae; phylum Streptophyta; class Magnoliopsida; order Ranunculales; family Circaeasteraceae; genus Kingdonia; species Kingdonia uniflora. The sequence continues at coordinate 163,331 of JACGCM010002757.1, forward strand.
GGAGAGATCACTTTTGTCAAATTCATTATCAAATTCAAAGGAATTGGCCTTGTTCAAGTAGGATCAGAGACCACGTTCGTCAAATTCATTATTATCGATGCTGAATTGAAATACTTAAAAATCTTAGGAAGAAGTTGGTTCCATTCCATCAAAGTAGTACCTTCGACATACCATCTGGCATTACATTTTCCAGCAGATCATGGTGTCTACGAAATCAAAGGGAGTCAGGCCATGGCACGAATATGTGAAAATACCACCATAAACTCTCATGTATCTAAACTTCTGAAAGTATAACAATTACAGCAAGAACCAACTTCAACGCTCGAGCAACATGATACCGAAGCAGTAAAATCCGTAGAGCTCGATGGTTCGAGAAGAAACACTTTTATTGGAACTAAGCTCTTATTAGACGAACAAGAAACCCTACTCTAGCTTTTAAAGAAGAATGTCGACGTCTTTACATGGTCTTTTCAAGAAATGTCGGGAATCGATCTTTCTACTGCATGTCATAAGCTAAACCTTGTATCAAACAACAAAGCAATAGTACATAAGTGTCGTAACCTAGCCCTCAGGTTCTGAGAGGCAGTTGATGATGAAATCGACAAGTTACTTCGTGTTGGATTCATTCGAGAAGCTAAATATCTAAAGTGGGTCTTGAACATTGAGGCAGTCCCGAAAAAGAATGGAAAAATCAGAGTTTATGTTGACTTTACCGAACCAAATAAGTTTACTCCCAAAAATATCTTTCCACTTCCTTTGATTCCTCACCTCATCGACTCAGTAGCAGGACACGAACTTCTTTTAATGATAGATGCAGCTTCAGGATATAACCAAGTCCCTCTTACCGAAGAGGATTTAGAAAAGACAATATTTATAACAGAAATGGGCCTTTACTGTCACACGGTCATGCCCTTTGGTTTAAAATACCAGTGGCTCGTTATAATAATGTTCAAAGATTACTTGGGTAAGATTAAGGAAGTGCACATTGATCATATGATCTGCATGAGCCTGAAACAAGAGGATCATTACAGAAATTTACAAACCATCTTCGACATCCTTCGAACATACCGCATGAAGCTAAATCCTAAGAAATACTAGTTTAGAGTTGCATCTGGGAATTTTTTGGGGAATTTAGTTAGCAAGAGAGGAATATAAATTGATCTAGTGCAAATCAAATCACTTATGGCCATGACTTCACCGCGAACCAAAAAAGATGTCCAAAAACTTACCGGAAAGGTTGTCGCTTTACACAGATTTATCTCAGTTTTTTGATCGATGCAAACTTCTTTACCTCCTTCTTCGGGGGACCCATCACCGATGACAAAGAAACAACCCAAGGAAATCGTGTGGACCTCAAAATTTGAATTGGCTTTTCAAGATCTTAAAAGATACTTGGGGCGTCCTCCTATAATGAGTACTCCAGTTTAAAGTGAAATATTAACAATATATTTGTCGATAACATATGACTCCATCAGTTTTATTCTTATTCTAGAAGACAATGGGGTGGAAACACCCATTTATTTCATTAGCAAAACTCTCATGTCTGCAAAAAAAAAGATACACTACCACTATAATGAGTACTCCAGTTTAAAGTGAAACATTAACAATGTATTTGTCGATAACATATGACTCCATCAGTTTTATTCTTATTCTAGAAGACAATGGGGTGGAAACACCCATTTATTTCATTAGCAAAACTCTCATGTCTGCAAAAAAAAGATACACTACCACTGAAAAATAGCTTCTAGCTCTTGTGTATACTTCCTAAAAACTTTGACCTTACTTCTAGGTACACCCAATCAAAGTCATCACCAAATTCCCCCTCAAACTAGTTCTTTCCAAAAAAGATAAGTCCAAAAAGGTCTTGTAGTGGCTTATTCTGCACCTCGGACTCATGCTTCATCTTCGACCACCATACGAACTTTCGACCTCATTAACATACACATGACACAGTAAAAGACGTTTCATGATTACATAGCTCTATTCATTATTTTTGACCTATAACTTAACAGTTCGAATCAACAGACGTAACGTCATCAATGAAGCCGTTACGAGATAACAAATTCAATCTGTTATACAATAAGGTTAAAGACTATCAAATGTATATACTCTGTAACATCCATCATTAGGAATCTTAATGGTCGTCAAACGGTCATATTATAAGACCTATGAATAGGGCCATAAAATTTCAGATGAGGGACGGATGAATCCAGACTCTAACATTCCACACTCAAATACTCAGAACACTCATTGTAATAGCTATAAGTCTCAATAATATACCTCTATCTAAATTCCTCAAGAGAGATCGTGTTCAATGGTTTTCCAACTAAAATATCTTGTTAACTATTACTTACTATTCTTGAGTGCTATAAACACATCTGGTATAAATGCTAAGTTCAAATCCCAAAATTAGGCTATTACATTTGGCGCCGTTTATGGGAACCGTAATTCTTAATCCCATTGTCTCAGAATCTACTGAATATCTTTTCTCAAAATGATACTTCCAGGACAGATCACGTCAGTTATTCTAGCAGAGGAAAATGTTGCACTAGCAGAGCTGCAAGCTAATTTATATTCCAAACCAGAAAGGCGTGCCACTCTAGAGCAACATCTAGCAAGTGTATAAGATGCGCTGAAGGTTCTGCAGGGTCAACAGGTCACCATCTAGAAGAATAAAGGCGTACAACCAGAAGGCTCGCGAATATCCGTTCATGACAGATTAGGACCTCCCACTAATAATTTAGGAGGTAAACTTTGGTCTAAGCATCTGCAGCTGGAAGTCGAGCCTATCCTAATCCTGGAAGTCCACTAAGAAGTTGATGGTGGCCTCGCAGAAGTCAGATAAACAGAAAATCCACCTCAAAAAGTTCGAGTTCCAGCAAAAGATCGTTTAAGTGAAGGGAGTGGCGACTATAATCCTCCAGAAGGATGTGTCACACACCCAACCATCACAACTCAGCAATATGTGACTCAGGAACAGGTTGAAAAGTGGGTTAAAGAATTGCTCGAAGCTCAGGCTTAAACCGCTAAGGGAATTCACAACAGATTATAGAAAATCCCAATTGCTCAAGAACTCTTAGATGGTGCAGTTCCCACTGGTTTCCATACTCTAAAAATCCTCAAATACAAGGGGACTAATCTCGTGGAACACATTCAAGAGTTCTAGGATGCATTAGGGTTACATTCGATATCCAATCACATTCTATGTTGGCTCTTCCCTACTAGTTTGTGAGACAAGCCCTTGCGATGGTTCTATTCACTTCCAGAATGATCTATTGCAACTTTCGAACAATTACGAGAACTTTTTGTCAAGAACTATTCACATAACAGAAATATGGATGAAAATATGTATTATCTATTCGGTCATAAGCAAAGTCCAGGGGAAAAGCTCGAGACGTTTACTAAAAAATTCTTGGAGTTGGCCAGAAAGGTGGACCGACTTGACTAGAAGATCACCATTTTTATATTTACGAACGTTTTGCTCTTGGATGGAAGACCAAAGGAATACTTAATTCTGAACAAACCAACGACCTTGGAGGATATGATCGAAAAGGTCAATGGGTATATTGATTTCGAGAGAATGGTGTTTGAACGGAAGCAAACACAGAAATCGACCTTGACAGTACGAGATCAATCGATAGAGCATGACTGTAATGCTAATAACGTAGGAGACAAGAAACGTACTAAGTCTAATGATGATCGACCTCATAAGGGGAACAATATGCCTAAGCCCTGCCTTTCTAAACTTAATGCCACAATAGCCAGCATATATCCCTTACTCCAAATGGATAAGTTCTTTTGTAATGCTCAGTACCTCCAACCCATTGAAAACAAACCATACTGCATACACCACAAAGTTCAACATCATGACACGAAATGATGTTTTTTTTAAAACGACTGTTAGAATATATTTTCGCGGACGGATGTATGGACGAGTATATAGTGGACGTTGAAAGTTATAAAAATGGGAGTTACAGGCTTCCTATTGAGATCGTATAGATAGAAAAAGCAGTTGAAGAGAAACATTTATATCACATTTCTCTCAGCCACTCCATCGAGAATCAAACTATTACCAAATTGTCTAGAGGAAAAAGGTAACGTCTCGGCCAATGCCACGATTTATCCATGGTAGACAAAGAAGCCCGTTTACTCTCTGCATCTAGCTCACACCGCACTGGGATTTCTTTCAAAGACTGTGATGTATGCCATGTCAACTTTCTTCATCATGATGCGCTCGTAATCATGTTGAAAATGAGGAATATTGTCCTGCACACAATGATGGTGGATGCCGGTAGTAGTATCAAACTACTCTTTCTAAGCACAATCGATCAAATGGGGCTGACTGATAAAGTTTAGCCTAGTGATGTTGACATCAGTGGATTTAACAGGTCTATAGAAGAATGAGTAGGAAAGATCATACTTCTTATCACTACCAGACCCATCACCGTTGACGTAGTATTTCATATTATTAATGTAAGATCACATTAATTGGGCATTATGGGACGCTATTGGCTGCATAATATGCGAGTTATCCCATCGACCTACCATTTGGCACTTCGCTTTATATGGAATGGAGGGATTTATGAAATCAAAGGTAGTCAGAAGCTCGCTCAAGCTTGTAAAAATTATGTTACCACGGTGACAGAACCATCTATACCACAGCTCGTATAGCAATTTCAGAAAACCACAGGGAACATTGTAGAAAACTTTATTAAAAATAAACTGCCAAATGCAGAACCTATAGAGTACATCGAGATCAGTAAAGATAAATGAAGTACCTTCATTGGAACTCTATTGCCCATATCAGAGAGTAATACTCTCATTTAATTTCTCAAAGACAACAGTGATGTCTTCACGTAGACATTCCATGAGATGTCAGTCATCGATCCAAGATTGGCGTACCACAAGTTGAATTTGAAAGATAAAGCTGAGGCAGTCAAGTAAAAATAGAGAACTCTAGTACCAAGATTCTATAAAGAAGTCAACAAAGAGATCTACAAACTTATTGAAGTTGGTTTTATCCGAAAAGCTAACTACCCAGATTAGATCTCAAATATCGTAGTAGTACAAAAAAATGGCAAGATCAGAGTATGTGTGGATTTCACGGATCTTAATAAACATACTCTAAAAGATAGTTTTCCACTTCCAATTATCAACCATCTGCTCGATTCAACCGCAGGGCACAAATTTTTTTTCATGATGGACGCTGCATTAGGGTAAAACTAAATACCTCTATTGCACGAAGATCAAGAGAAGACTGCTTTTATCATAGAACACGGATTATACTGTTACAAAGTCATGCCTTTCAGTCTTAAGAATGCTAGAGCTACCTATCAAAGACTGATGGCACAAATGTTTAAAGATTACCTTGGAAAAATGATAAAAGTTTACATTGACGATATATTGTGTAAGAGTTTCAAGGAGAACCATCTAGCAGATTTATGCACAACTTTCAAGATTTTTCGGTCTTATAAAATAATACTAAACCTTGACAAGTGCCAGTTCAGGGTCCAGTAAGGCAAATTTTTAAGACATCTAATCAGCAAACAAGGAATTGAGGCAGATCCAGATTGTATCCGCGCACTGTTATCTATGCCTTCTCCAAAAATGAAGAAAAACGTACACAAATTAACAGGAAAGATCACAATAATCAATCGTTTTGCCTCAAAATCTTTAGATCGTTGTCGATGGTTATTCGACTTACTATGCCAAGGGACAAAAAAGAAGAAACCTAAAAAAGATCCTGAGATCGAATGGACTACAGAATGCGAAACAACATTTCAGGAATTAAAATGCTACCTCAAAAAGCCACTTGTCATGAGTATACCCAACGAAGGAGAAGGAGAAGAACTTACAGTTTACCTTACAGTCACTGATGAATCACTAAGCTTGGTACTCATTTGACTTCATGAAAAAATAGTAAAACTTGTCTACTTCATCAGTAAAACGCTAACTCCTGCAGAAATACGGCACACAAAGGTTGAGAAACTACTTCTAGCTCTCGTCTATGCATTATAGAAATTAAATCAATATTTTCAAGCTCACTCAGTTTGAGTAATGACAAATTATCCCTTACTGGAAATCTTATCCAAATGAGAAAAATCCAGACGAGTTCAGCAATGGTTATTTACGCTTGGAGAGCACGATATACATTTTGAACCATGTCATTCTGAGAAAGGGCATGTAGTAGTATACTTTCTAGCAGATTTTCCAGCAGATGACCCCGACTGGGAAGAAGATAATACGGATATCGCTGAAGAACAGTTCTAAGAAAAATCAGATTAGATATCCAAGAAGGGTTGGCGCCTTCTCACTAACGGTTCTGTCGGGCCAGCTGGGTCAGGCATTGGGATCGTCCTAATCACACCTTCTAATGGCAGAATTGAGAAGCCCATATGACTCAATTTTGAAGCTACCAATAATAAGACTGAGTATGAAGCGCTCATACATGAACTTGATATGGCTCTAGAGATCGGTGTACCCGAACTGTTCGTATACACAGATTCTTTATTAATTATGAACCACTATGCAGATAAGTGTCAGAAAAATAGAAAGAATGTCAACTACACCGTAGCAGTAGCTGATAGAATGAGCAGATTCAAAAAAGCAACTATCGAACACTTGTACTACTAGAATCAACGTCAATAGCCACTGCCCTGGCCGTGGCTAATACCATTTACCACGGGTATACCCGTGCCCAGGGTCGTGTCAACTGGTGGTGTGGCTAATGCTCAAGCACGAACCTGACCGTGGCCAATGAATCAAATATAGCCACGGGTAGTACCGTGGCTATTTCGTGGCTATTAATGCACATTGGATACATTATAAACCATGGCAAATGGCTTCATTGGCTACGAACTTTCCCACAAAATTTCCTGTGGCTAATACCTGTCAATCACCACTATAATATTTGTGGCTAATACTTGTTAATTGCCACTATTTCATTTGTGGCTAATACTCGCTATTAACTACAAAACTAGCCGTGGCTAAAGTCATTTTACAAAAAAAAATAAAAAAAAATAAAAATAAATATATACAAAACTAGCTGTGGCTAGTCATTTTACAAAAATAAATAAATAAATATTTTACTATTGTAAATGGCCGAAGCCACAATTACATAATTTCCAAAGAAAGATAAATTATAAAAATTAGCAGTAGCAATCAAAATGACGTCGTGTAACCGCGTAAAAAATAGATGCTCTTGGAGAATTATTTCTCATGTACAAAGGGATGGTAGAGAAGATACCACATACTCTGTGCTTCATATTCCTTTGTTTCTTCCTGTAACCAAACAAGTAAAACAAAACAAATGTGTTAATATTTTTGAACTCAATCAGTAAAAGACCTGGACATTATGCAACATATTATTAGCTAGGGGGCAGTGCAATGATATATACAGGAATCTAAAATCCCTTATGTGTTGTTTTTGTACTACCCTCGTTTATATGCTCATACCACCTTATCTATTTAAGTTTTGAGTTTTGAGGCATGCTTGGCCTTCTTTTCTACATTTTTTTTGTGTTTTAGCAAATTACAGTCATGAATGCAAGGCATTTTCTTCTTATTAAGTCTAATCACTTGTAAAATACAAATTTATGCAGTATCTAGAAGAATGCCTCACCTGCTAATAAGCATGAAAGCATATCCCAGCAACGAGCGCCTTGATGTATACGTCTTTAGCATTCAAGCCCTATACAGAATGAAGTGAGGCTCGATCAACCATTTAATGTGATGGCTTCAGATTAATCAAGCAAAAAACATTTAAACATGTACTTACAAAAACTTGCAGGTAGGTGGGGGTAAACTTGACACCCTCCATAGATAAAGCTACAGGGGTTAAGAGGAACAATGACATGATTGTTATTATTGAGAACAAAGTTATATTGTCCATAGATTTCTGTTAAGAGGAAAGGAATGGTTAGAAATCTGTGAGAAAGTAGCCACATGCATCTGTAACTGACATTGATATATGAGTTTGGTATATCAGGTAGATTCATCAAAATTTATATATTCATCGTACCTTTTTGTTGACCATGAATTTTTTGCTGAGTACATTACGAGATTGGAATGTCACGTTAGATGCCATTGCACTCCAAAATCCAATCTTGAAAGTAGAAGAAGATAACAAAGGGGGGGGGGGGGGGTCAGATACCAAAACGGTACACTTTCTAACTTTCTTAAAAAAGTTTTAAAGCTTTTCTTACCAATTAAAAGAGGCTTCAAAAATTGATGCCAATGCCACACCACCAACAATTAGTACAAGGCATGAAACTACCCAGAAAGTAGGCATCTATATGCATAATGTTAATTTGTAGTATTTTTCCATTGTTCCTGCCATGGCCAAGTTTTGAATAAGAAGAGCAAGTGCATCCCCAACCAAACACCTAACAGTTGCTGCATCTGCTGAGAGCCTCGTACCAATTGCACCGCCAGAGTTCCGAGGTTCATCAAACCAACTAATCTCCATATTAACCACCTTTTCAAAATACATCATTCAGATCCTTTTTACTAACCTACACCTTGCTACAGCGAATAAGTATGTTCTTGCTGGAGATGCTACAAAGGATACAAAGCCAAGGGCAACAAACATCAATGCCCAAAATTTTGAGTCCTTTTGAAGCTGGCTTGGTGGCTCATAAAATGACTTTATTATACTAGATAGGAGAAGACTAAATATCAGAAATACGACTCCATTGATAGCTGCAGATATAACACCAAGTAGTATAACTAGGATCTCAGACTTGTTGAGATATACAAGCTGACTAAGTGGAACCCCCTATGCCTTTTCCATAGGTGTTTCAACTTCTGCCGGTGTGGTTTCTTGGATGAGTCCTGAAGATATACCAGAAGAAGCTGAAAAAGAGTGGCGACTACTCTTCCCAATTCTAGATGACCCTTGGCTTATTGATCGTTGGAAGGACATGTGTTGGCTTGAAATCCTATCAAAATCAGTCGTAACATCTTCATCGTTGATTGCTCAGCCTCTTGTTATTTCTTATAAGCGTATGAGTTGGCGGTATGCACCATTGGGAATCTTGACAAGTTTAGAGTGTAAAACTGATGAATCACAAACATAAAGTAAGCAAAATGGAGATGGTACTTTGAAATAATTTTTCCATAAGAGTGTACACTAGAGACACTCATGTCTACGATATACTAAGCGTATCACTTATCAAGTCAATTATTTGGTGGTTAGTATTAGGAATGTTCAATGACAAAAAAAAATTGACAGCAGATAAAGTCAACGCGACCCTATTTCAAAAGAAATATCCTTAAGGAATTGGAAAATACTGCGATTAATGAAGTGTAGTCATCCACATATCACCAAATGGTTTGTCTTACGATACTAGGATAATACTTTTTAGAACATTATTAGTTCCTAATTGGGGATGGTGCACTCATCCACCTAATAAAGTACTTTTAGGGGTTTATAGATATAGGAGCAGTTCCTCTTTCAACAATCTTTCCTCGATGGATGACAACGATCACATCATGTCTAATAGTGCTTAAATGATGGGCAACGATGACAGTGGTTCGGTTGATCATAATCAAATCTAATGCCTCTTCCGCAACGCGTTCAGACTCAGCGTCAAGTGCACTCGTAGCTTCATCTAGAAGTAGAATTTGTGGATTTTTTAGAATTGCCCTAGCTATTGCAACTCTCTGCTTCTGCCTCCTAGAGAGTTGTGCTCCATGCTCCCCAACAGAGGTTTCTACCCCCTGTACAAACAAAATATAGCTTTGAGAAACTTGTTTGTTAAATGTGACTGGAGAACATTAAGTCTTTTATTTTTAGACAGCCGAAAGAAGAATCTTGCTTTTCGTATAGCCAATTCATGTCTTATGTTTTTTTCTGGGGAAAGGAGGAAAGCTATCAATGCTTTAAGCATCAAGTGATCCTCTCCTTCAAACAACTTATCACCACTAAGAACATACATTACAATAAATATTGTGATAAGGAGAATTTGCAAGAAAAAATGAGTTGAATTTAGCCTTTTGAACTGGTTTGCATAGAATCCTGCAAGCATTAAAAATGTAAGTTTGTTAGGCATAATATCCTATTACACCAAAATGGTAGAAATATAAGAATGTTCAGAGGTGTAAACATTATAAACCAATGGAGGAGAAAAGTAGTAATGTATGTATACCTAGAGGATAAAAGTTTAGAAGATCAGTAGCATGGAATTGAGTTGCAAAAATGATGATGATGACGAGCTTCCATTCATGTATTGGAAGGACCAAGATTACTCCTACTATTGGAAGGATCAGTTATGTTGAAACGACCAACATCCCTGGAGGCATTACCAGAGGTTACTCCATTTTTTGTTATATAACAAAGGAAAAAATAGTGGCACAATTAAAATTTTGAAACTGTTAACAATTTTTTTTTTAAAAGTTCAATATCGTACAAAAAAATGGTAAAAAAAGCATATAAAATTACCTTACCAGTCAAATAATTAAAATTCAAGACTTCTATTGAATTACACCAAGGAACCCAAATTACCAGTGAATCCTAGAAGCATTATCACACACTACAATGCACTTATAAAAAAGTATAGCTTATGCTAAAAGTGTAAGAATTTTTTGGTTCATACCAACAAGACAAGAAAGCAAGGAAATAGTGAACTTAATACTCTGGATAAATTATTTAACCAAGCTTTGTATTCTGAGTCTTCTCTGGTGTATAAGAATATGAACTTTTTGGTTATTTTAGGTGTACGTCTCATGAGGCTAGTACTCGCTAGTAACAACTGTTCAAGATGCAATATATAATTGTAGTTTAGTTTCAGGCTGTGTACATTACTATAAAATGATATTGGCATATCAGCCAAACTTAACCAAAAAAAGGTCTTTTTAAATCAAGCATGTGCATGTGCATGTACATGCATGCGATAAAACTTTAAGCAAGTACCACTAACTTGAATTGTTCTTTTACACTAATCACCAAATTTACAAAGTAAGAAACATAGCAAAGCATGTACCATCGACTACCACGCAACTCTATGTACATCAAGCGAAAGTTGCACTAGGATGGGTGGATACAAAAATATACTACAACAGATTAGGGAAGAAAAACTATGTATAAATTTCAGACTGGGAGTGATTCTGGTTGTACTGCTGGTTTTAAAAGAGGAGCATCTAAGCAGACCAAAAAAATAGTGAGCTTCGTCTAAACTACTTTTAAAGAGCAATATGTAGAATTTTAAAAGTGTATCAAGATCTTTACTCTTATTTAACTCCTTAGAGCTTTATGAAAAACACCTCAGCCTTGCTTTAGAAGTCAGCTGATAGCGCCAACTATGAGCTAAGGCTCTAGCCAAAGAGTCTGAGGGCTAGGCAGGGCCACTAGCAACAAAAGTACGAAGCGTAGATGTCACTACACTGCAAAGCGGAGACCACGTCGCAGCACAGCGAGTTAACAATCTTTTTTTTAACTCCAGTATATGTCTGACTGCAGGTACCTATAGCACTTGGGACAGATAGCACTTGGGACAGCCTCTCAACTGCTCCACTTTTGATTGCTTCTTACTTCCTATCCGCCTAGACCAATTTTGCTCTAAAACACTTGAGCTAGGTCGGACTTTCAAAGCCTTTGGGGCCTGTAGACGAGACTTGGAGTCAGGCTTAAGTCTAAACTCCCACCTCCTTTTAAAGTTTAATTTTCAGCACTAGTTGCTGCTAAACTACAAAAACAAGCTTCCTAGCTTGTTATCTACTTCTTTAAAAAATGAGTCTCACTATTATGAAGTACCACAGCCACTTGTAGTCTGAAGAGTCTTTAAAACACGTAAGGCAAAAGGAAGGACAAATGAGACGAGAGATAGGGCCACCAAGATGGAAAGAGTCGGAGATTAGCTTGTCAGTAGATACAACACATAACTAGCATGACGTAAAAAGGCATTGTTGGGACCTTCTATTTATAGACACGAGCGTTATTGATGGCTAAGTTGACAAGAACTTTTCTTCATAGGACTCTAGGTTGCTTGCACTTCGAACTTCGGAACCCTACGTGATAGTGGTCTTTCTTTGTTAAAATACTGCAGGTTTAGAGAATAGCTTAGCCACACGCACCGAAGGCCCATTTCACCGTACTTTGAATAGGGCATTTCCTCTTTTGCCTCATAGCCTTTATAGCCTACAGGCGCTCCACTTCGGGTCCAAGTAACGCACTTTTTGATATGCACCATCTAAACGCCTCTCCTCTTGAAGTCATCTACACCTCGCTTGCCTCTTCTAACTTCTCCAAGATTAAGATCCTTGACTTAGGCCAAAAGCGACTACCTCTTGCCTTTGGCTACCCTACCCCTAATGATTAGGACACCTAACCAATAAGCTGAGCAAAACGACATCCCATCCTACCTTCCCAGTGGTTTTTTCTTGGGGCAGCTTTTCACCGCATTGAAGTTACTAAAGAAGACTGGAATTTGAAGTGTACCTGGTCTAGGCTTTTGTCTCATCTTTGCTACGTTTTGTCTACCACTATCCTCACTCTGGTTTGTCTTAAGAGAACTAGAGAGAAGGAAGCAGTCGAGTGAAGGGGAGATAGGTCTGATGCATTTTCTAGCCATAAACCAACTATGTATAAATCAAAACAGGGCCTTACCATATCAGTACTAGTTAAACTACAAATGACAAACAATTAGCTACAAACAAGACCACAAATCTCAAATACCACCAAACTAGACTGTTACGAAACATGGCTACAACCTCTAACACAACTCCCATTACATAACAAATGAGCTCACAACTAGGTTTTACAAGAAGTACATAACTACAACTCAAATAGTATGCAATGCAAAATCAGTATATAAAATAAAAAAAATTAACACAAGATTATAGTACTCACAATGTTAAAACATGATCTCAAGCTGAAGAATTTAGAATACCTGACCAGTTGTAGCTACCTCCAATGTTCCAACATAGTAATACTAAAGATGGGACATTATATACAACTCTTTTGAATTCTCATTGGGCCCACACTGTACAAATTTCAAAATCTTAATCACATAATTAAGCTAAATAGGAACTTATAACCGATAAGAAAATTGCAGAAACATACCCAACGAGTTCATCGTGTCTTATGAAAGTCCATCTCCAAAGATCCATCTATACTGAGCATAGAAAGAGAAAAATATGGGCCACATTTAACATCTTAGAGAGAGTCAAGAACTTGACTTTTTTTCTTGTTCGCACGACAACCGCCTTCTATGAGGATGTTGTTTAAAGAATACGAAAACTAAGTTAAGTTCAAATGTGAAGACTAAATTAATTTGCCTTAATTCAAATGTTAAAACCAAGTTAAACTATATCAGTTAAAGGGAGGCCTTTTGCACATGGTTACATTTTCTAATTAATCAATTCAGTTGAGGCTACAATGATGGAATACTAATATATTTCTAATGACTATGGAGTTTACTCAAGGGTAAAATGTTGCAATGTAGATAACTTGTTGAATCCATATCCATAAATTTGTGTGGTTTCATGTCCATATCCATAACTTGTTGAATCCATATCCATATCCATAACTTGTTTTCGTTTAGAAGTAAAAGAATCTAATTGAAAGTAAAAATGAAATGAACTATGCTATTGGGTGGTTTCATGCAAGAAAAAGTGATGAACTAATTGAAGGGGTTGAGAGTTAAAAATAGTCTGGATATTTTCCCCAAAGGTAAAGGAGTGGATACCCTCATAAAGAAGATGTTGGATTCAACTTGTGCTATAATTGTTCTCTATCCTGGATCGATCACAGAACCTAGTCCATCTTTGCATAGTCATTATCATAATAGAATGTGGTGGTATTAAGTTTCTCATTTCAGAGATCAACATGTTTTCAACTAAACAAACCAAAAGTTACTTGCAACTGACTCTATATATACTAAAATACCTCAGTACTAGCTAGCCTAAGAATAAGTTGGGATATCATAATAGAATGTGGTGGTATTAAGATTCTCATTTCAGAGTTCAGCATGTTTTCAACTAAACAAACCAAAAGTTACTTGCAACTGACTCTATATATACTAAAATACCTCAGTACTAGCTAGCCTAATAATAAGTTGGGATGAGTTGAAAACTTATCTCCTACAATAAAAAAAAATTGCAAACAAAGCGACAGGTTGCAATATGTTCTCTTCAATTTCTTTGCTTAAAAGATACTCAAAATGGGAAGCTACGTAAGCATTACAACCTATAGAGCTTGGAAATAGTTGGATCGATTAAACAAGCATTGCAAATATAACTTTTCCACCAAAATTATTTACATCAGGAAAAAAAAAAAGGATCATAATGAATCATAAAATCCCCAACTACAATCACCACTTGAAAACCCACATCAAGCACATGATCATTCTCGAATCCTAACTTACACCTAGAGAAAAATTAAGAGAACCCAAAGAAAAAACAAATTAATAATTAAATAGTAGTTCTACTCATTAGTAAAAATAATTACCCAAATAATTTGAAAAATTAGTACCCAAGATATTAATACCTAGAACTTGAAGACTTCAATTCCATTAGCAAATTCTAGGATTCAATCAGCCATGTGAGTTCACCCGAAATAAACTGATTTTGAGATAGAGAAATGCATTTCAAGAGCTACATACGGGAAGAGAAAGAGAAAGATCTAAATATTAAAACTTACTAAGAGATCTAAGATTTAGAGAGAGAAAATTGAGATTAGGTCTGGATTATCATGGAGAACTTTGACTGCTCAAACTTTAGAAATTTGAAACCCTTCTAATTTTGTAGATCCCGCATTTCTAATTGCTATAGCCACGGTTTGGGCTACGAACATGAATATGTGCCACGAACCGCTAAGAGTTCATGTCTTTAGCAACAAATTTTTGGATTTGGCCACAGTTTAGGTTATGACGCTTTACCACGGTCCTTACCGAGCCGAAAACTAATATCAACCGTGGCCGTTGGTCAATTTTCTAGTGTTTACATGGGTGGTTGATTGTGATGGTGTTAAAATTGATTGTTTTGTGGGAATATTGAGCATCTTAATGTTATATTTGGCCATACTTGAGCGGTCTGGAGCTGTTTGAAAAAATTGTAAAGCCAAGGTTTAAGATTTTGATGATCATAATGGGTAATGTATGGCCGATAATTGGGGAAGTTCACTGAAATTCACTGCTATCATGAAAAAAGAACTTAGTTTTACTGAGCATGCTAGAGTATTAATTGATAATTACACCTCTTACACTTTGGTTCTGGAGTTAGCTCTCTACTAAATGTGTACATCGAATGCATATTTTTCAATCAGATGAGGGGTCTGAGTGATCTATTGACAGCTCTAACCTCGGTTACAGAAGATGCTCTTTAAGGTTTGTAATCTAGCATAAGCTGCGAAAGCAAGAGACTCACATTTATTTATCTACCTGACCAACACTAAATGTTGGTCAACAAAATCAGCTCTTACTGTAACTATGTCTTACATCAGCATTATATTTCTCTACTCTATTGTACTTCAACGATCCCCAAATTAAGTTTTTGAATAATTAACCATAGATATCGGGTCGCAATGTGACTCCTGCTAATTTAAGAAGTTGACATTATATCCTAAATCACTATGGAACATAAATATCGTAAAATTGACCATACCTTAAGATAACCCAAAGAAACAAAATATCTGCTTTTACTCTCATCTTATACAGCTTCTTCAAAAAATACCATCCACCAGCTGCGGGTCAGACAATAAAGTAAGAGTTGATATAATGTTATCTGGTACATTTGTAAGGACTGTCCACTCCCACACAACAAGTTTCTTCTCAAAAATCCTGACGATACGCTTGATAGTCGTATCTTCATCCTTCCTATGTTCCCCATCAGAAAACCCAATATTAGACTATCAGATTACTTTCATTATAATTACTAATATTCAAATTATCAAATGCACCTAGATTCCTAATTACTCTAATAAATCAAAGGGTATGATTATTAGTTCTCATCAAATATCCCAATATCAGAATATCAAAGGGGAGGAAATTTTAATTTCTCTAATAAAACAAGGGTATGAATAATTATAATTTACCTTGGTAGCCTGTAATGGCAGAAATCGATTCCAAGTCCAAGGGCATCTGCAAAATCAAAATCAAAATTAAACTTGTTAATTACAACAAACAAACCCCAACAAACAAACCCCAGAGAGAGAAACATATAAACTGAAAAACAAAGGAGAGGAAATGAAATACCAGAGAAACAACTCACGGTAGAGGTATAATGTATATGAAAATCAAATTCTTAACCAAATGAAGAAAACAGATTGAAACATGAGAGATCGATGTGAAGATCGAAAACAAATTTAACACCAATGAGAATTCCTATGGCCATCTGCGAACACTAATATAAATGACAGACTTAGTATCAAATTCAATGAGATCCCACGAACTAGGCCTATTTGAATTTGCTTCATGAGATAAGTACTACGATCTTGTATGAGCTTGGTTTGTAGAGGGAGAAGAGACAGAAACCCATACCTTAAACCCTCAACTTGATTTACATCACGATGACGAATGAATCTCAATTGCTGCAACGAGAATCATCCAACATTGGTTGATCATCCATGTGGTAGTGATGATAATCAAGCAAATCCTATAAAACTTCTTCTTCATCTCTTCCATGAAGAGCAACAACAACAACAAGAGAGATTAGGGTTAAAATGAAAAATTAGTCTTGAGTAGAGAAGAGACAGAGAGATCGAAAAGAGATGAGTTATGAAAATATGTTAGCGCCAAATTGATTTTGGGTCTTAGAATCCTACGTTTCCCTTTTGTTTTTGCCACAGTACGGTTAGGCACAAAATTTGATTTTTGGTCACGAAACCTTAATGTGGGAACTTTTTGGCCACGAATATTTGATTTTAGCCACGGCTTGGTTTGTAGCAATTTGCCACATACACAACTGTGGCTAAAACTAAATTTAATAGTGGCTTTTGGTTCATTTTCTAGTAGTATTGCCTCGTAGAGAAAATACATACTCAGACTGGAGTGGTAAAAGAGATATTTGAAGATTGAAGTGGTATCTAACCCCAGTTTTAACATCATCAGCTTAAATTCTGTTAATACTGGGGTTGGTAAAAGAGATGAGGATGATTGGAGACAACCTTTCCTCACGTACATAGGCCCCAAAAATGAGTTCAGTGGAGAACCACCCAAGGATCCTACTAAACGAAGATGGGTTGTGGATAATGCAAAACGTTATATCGTTGATAAAAACTGCCTTTACAAAATCTCGGTCACAGGACCACATCTTCGATATTTATCTACTAAAAAGCTCAGAAATTTCTACAAGACCTTCATGAAGGTACTTGCGGATCACATGCAGTAGGACGATCTTTAGCAAATCGAGCTCTCATTCAAGGAATCTTTTGGCCTAATATGAAATCTCAAGCCATTGAATATGCAAGCAAGTGTGATGCATGCCAGCGACATGGACCCAAAATTCAAGCTCCAGCCTTGGAACTCTATTGTAGCAAAGTTGTCTGGCCATTCAAGCGATGGGCCCTCAACCTCGTGGGCGAGTTCTCAACTGCACCAGGAAAACATAATCACCTTTTAGTAGCAACAAACTACTTCACCAAATGGGTAGAAGTAGTCCCTTTATGTCGAACCCGTGAAGACAAAGTCATCAAGTTTATATGGAAAACTATTATAATACGTTACAAATGCCCTCACCTCATCAGAATTGACAATAGACCTCAGTTCGTCGGGTCTAAGATCGTTGACTTCCTCAATCAGCATAACATCATTTACTCTCCTTCAAATCCCAATTACCCACAAGGAAATGGACAAGCAGAGATTACTAATCAAACTATAATTGATGGCATCAAGAAATGGTTGATAGAAAAGAAGGGTAATTGGGTACAAGAATTTCCATACGTATTATGGGCATATCGCACAATACCCCATGTATCGATTGGTTGCACGCCGTTCTTATTAGCATACGGTACTAAAGCAATCATTCCTACTCAATATCATTACCCATTACGAGATCATACCATGACTGACATAGAAAATGAGTTCTAGTTGGCATATAACATGAATTGGATCGAAGAGATAAGAGACAGAGTAGTCAAGAACTTGGGAAGATACCATCAGGATTTGGCAAGGTCATATAATAAATGAGTTTGTCATAGAGAGTTCAAAATTAAATATCTCGTATTGCGAGAAATACCAAAACATTGAAGGGAACTCAATGCTGGGAAGCTCACAGAGAATTGGGAAGGGCCTTTTATTATCATTGGCAAAAGCAGACTTGGCTCTTATGACCTCGCCACTGAACATAGAAATTGAGTCCCTAATCCTTGGAATACACAAAAATTAAAGTTAAATCGCAGATGATATTCTATCACAGTGTACTCTTCTATTTTCAATCTATCATCTTGTACGTCAGTCTTACATCAATGAAATACTTATGTTTGATCGTCCTATATCTAAGTACAATCTATTGCATACATTACTGAATCTATCATCTTGTACGTCGGTCTTACATCAATAAAGTACTTTTGATCATCCTACATCTGAGTACAACCTATTACATACAATACTGAATCTATCATCTTGTACGTCGGTCTTACATCAAAGAAATACTTATGTTTGATCATCCTACATCAGAGTATAATCTATTATATACAGTACTCAATCTATCATCTTGTATGTCGGTATTATATCAATGAAATACTTATGTTTGATCGCCCTACATCAGAGTACAATCTATTACATACAGTACTCAATCTATCATCTTGTATGTCGGTCTTACATCAATAAAATACTTATGTTTGATTGTCCTACATCAGAGTACAATCTATTATATACAGTACTCAATCTATCATCTTGTACGTTAGTCTGACATATACTTATGTTTGATTGACCTACCTAAGAGTACAATCTACTATTGACTACCGTACTCATCTACTATATCTAAAACATCCCAGTAATTTTCTAATATATCATGCAAGCACTTCAATATATATATTACATAACCAGTTGATGCACCACATTCTATTATATTATAGATCATTTGTTGCTTCAAGCCAAATATGATCTTCTATTTTATATTTCAGATCGTTTATTGTTTCAATACAGTTCGATCCTTTATCTCAAGTATTTGTTGCTTCAGCCAAACCAACCTCTTATTATATGACTAAATGCCAACACGATGACAGAAACATAATTGGTTCATACAAAGGTCAGTATACATACATACAGATCGCTAACACTACTTTTTAAATAGTTTTATATCTATTATAGTCCTACAATCATTCACATCATCAGTCACTATTGCTCGAACTATAGATCACATCATCACCTCTCGAACTCTCCCCATGCCAATGCAAATGCTTATGCATAAACTATGGCATTCTCCCAATAACAATTTGTTTTCCTTCCCTAATCATCCTATTTTAAGAGTACCAATTCTTACCACCATGCGATCTAAGTACTCTGATCGTATTAACCGCATCTCACACTATACACTTTTGGAAACCAAACTGTCATATACAGTTTTACTCTCTACTTTCAATCTATTAAACTCAGATACAAAAAAGGAGAGCACTGCTGTCATCTCTTTCTCATATGCATTATCTACCTCACTTTTTATTCTATCACAAAAAACAAATTCACCAAGTTCTCTATTTGCTTCCTTTAGCGTAGCCTCCAAACTGTTGTAACGTTCTTCCATAGCTTGTTTTTCACCCAAGGCCGCATCATTTCGAGTCTCCGACACTATCATAAATTCGCCCATATGGTAAATCAAAGATATTGACCCCTCTATTTCAGCTTCACGATTACCACTATTTACCTTAATTTTGACAAGACTTATTTCCACCTTCAAAAGGTCAGTATCTAACTTGGTATTCACATCACATAATTTTACGTTTTCTGATTGGTACTCCAAGATGACTAACCCCAACAACTGTATGGTATACTCTAGAGTAGATACCTTGTTCCAAGCCTAATTATTATATTTTCATTCTGTTTATTACGGGCCTTTTCCATCTTTTATATAACCACATTAGCAACCAACCACAATATCTTGTATTTTCAAGCACGAGCTTATACCTCCATAATAGTTGCTTGCATATCTGTTGTCTCCAGCTCCAGCACATTTACCTGATATTACAAATTTTTCACAATAACTTCATCTTTTTTCAACACCGCCAACAAATCTGTTATTTTAGTAGACACTACACCTGGCTGGTTAACTCGCCTTGCCACATCCCGAACCCCCATATCCTTTATTCTTACCTCTTCTTGTAGCTCCTCAATTTTTCTCAGTACACTGGATAATTCAGCCTCTTTATTCTTCAATTGATCGGTCATACAAACTACTATATGTTGCTCTTATGCTATTCATCTCGTCTTTTAATTCAGTCACACTCTTTAGTGTTGACTGACACAAATCTAGTTCCATGCTCAAATTTCATTTTGAGCACGTAATGCATTACACTGGTTTAGAGCCTCTACCAATTCAACCTATAACAACAGTCAATATTTATACTAGTTCGTCTAAACAAACATATGACATCATAGTTTACAATTTTTACTCAAAAATATAATACTGGAATACTATCCAATCACAGATAACATATTCTATTCACAATATGCAAAATGCAACGCATATATCAGTTTACAAAGATTAAACTACTTTTACTTTTCCCTCAGACTATGAGAAGATTGCCATATATCTCTTGGTCTCCTCAGCCTATCTACTTGTACATCTACAAGAGTTATGAAAGTCACCACTTCCTGTTGACGCCGATTTTGCCTAAAATGACATATCAAACTTTTGACCTCTTCATCACTCTCTTATGGTAAATTTTTTGCCGGTAGAGGAGTTGTTTCTTCAACAACTTTTTTTCTTCTCCTCCTTTCTGGTAGAGGAGTTGTTTCCTCAACAACTTTGTCCTCATCCTTGGTAAACCATAAATTCCTAGCCTTTTCATTATCTACATCAAAGTCTTTTCCGTACCCCATCATAAACTTCCTAAATTCATTCTCCACCCTTGACAACTCTCTTCTATTAAAATCGATCACACTTACTAGATGACGCTCATGTTTCGTTCGAGCTACAATTTTTGCTTGGGATGGATACAAATGCTTCTTCAACTACATGTGCGCCTTGTGCATGTATTTGCGCATTTCTTTTTGCAATGCGCTTAACACCCTCACATCACCTTCTACCTTCTACCTTCTTTTGAACATATATTTCTTTCGACAATTGAGTCGCCAATGACATTTTCCATTTTATATGTTGCATTAATTCATCTCGCAACTCCTTTACTTCAATCTCTAACTTATGTTGAATCCCTATTTGTTCTTTCCTTATCCTGGAAAATACAATCCTCATCGATTTTAGATCCTACATAAAACTAAAAGCATCAGGTAAAGGTTCTACGTCACCCCATATAACGGACACCCCAGCTCGAGTTGAACATTTTTTTGCCTCTACACTATGACGATTACGTACTTCTTACGATAGAAACATTACTTGAGTTGGGTCAGGTACTATACCTCTCTCCTTCAAAATCTCTACATAAGCCTCTTTTAAACCCCGTTCACTATCTACTTTGACCTCAAAATATAATGTAAGAGCTAGTAACAGACTTTGACACCTAGCCTTATCACCCGGGTCGTTAAAACATGACAACTTTTTTGGTTTTCGAACTAACACCCCCATCTCCTCTTCTTTCATTAACATCTCATCTCGTTTTATTTTTTATCTTAGCATATTTACACTGAAGTTGAAATAATTCTTTAAAAATTTTCTCTGAGTTAGACTTAAACTGTCTTCTTTCATACTCAGTTTTATTAAGTACCTGTTGTAGTCAAGGCATCGAGTCCCTCACTCTACCCAACGATCTCTCCAGGTCGGAAATCATTTTTCTAAATTGCTTTACCTCCTACACATATTACAAATATTTTGTTATCATACAAACATTCAAACATAATATACTAAAAAACGTCTATGAAACTTAACAGTTTATGACCACACAGAGTACTTTTTTAATCGAACAAAATAGTTTGTAACACAACAGAATACCACAGTGGGATTAAAGATTCTTGCTGATTTCTATCTTAGATGGAGGATCCACAATCTTCTCAGCGGCCAGAGTTGGTTTAGTGGGTGGAGTAGATATATTGGTTGGACCCACAATATTAGCCACCACTTCGTTCTTTATGTCAACAACAGTCAATCCAAAGTTATAATAAAACTGGACAAAGTAATTTCTTTCCACCAGCATCGTATCGCAAGATCGTTACATAACGTCATCATGCTCAGACAAAGTTCTATACCGCTCTTCAGCAACCTTGGCATCTTCAGCCCTCCTCTTTTTCTCTATCTCGAGCTCAGCTTTGAGCTCCCTCATCCGAGTTAATTATGCATTCAGCCTAAGAGAAAAATCTTTGAACTCCTGGTTCCTCTTCTTCATAAGCATCGTCGCCCCCGACATCAGCAGTGAGAGCTATCAACCCACAGATACAAGTTCAATATTTTATATCATATTTCCAAATACATCAAAATCAATAATTTCATAAAAATATACCGCAAGAGTCTGCTCCTGGAATGCACCAGCGAGCTGCTGAGGATTAGTCTCTGCCATCATGCAGTATTCTTGTTTCAGCCCTCTCATCTTGGCCGTAGCCTGAGCGTTGGTTCGAGCACTACCCTCATCCTTGTGCCATTTTCTCATCAACATGCTCTTCTCAGTCTCTGAAGGAGTAACTTCACACACTTCATGCTTCTCCTCAACATCTCTAGTAGCAGTTTTGTTAACCTCTTACTCTGAGACTACCATAGCAGCAGATATTGGTAGAGTTGTGTTTCTTGACTTTCGAGTAGTCCATTTCATATTGATATTTTTTAGTAGAGGAAGAAGACTAGTGACATCATTCACAGACAAGCGAGCTTTCTTCTCGGCCATGGCCCAATTCTCATGAGCACGCTAAACTTTGGGCACTATAGAATCTACCCTCTTATCCTTCTGGATACCTAACTCACCAAGAACTTACTTTAACTTGACCTTCTTGCGAGTTATGCAGTCAAACAGACTGGTATTATCAAGAGCGCTGAAGTTAGGCCCTGACAAACAAAAAACTAGATCATTATTAATGGCTCGAAGACACAATAACGAGTGTTCGAAGATGACAAGTGTTACTTACTCGGATTATAATATTTATGGTTCAGGATGAGTGCGGGGTCATCTGGAACCTGCATACAGTTGCCCCCACCCATACAAGGTGGTCCTTTCATAGCCTACCCATAGATTCAAAATCAATTTTTTTTTGCATAAACGAGTCACTATACAGGTAACCACTCTTTCAACATTTGACATACTTCCATTTATAAAATTTTAAAATGTCATCAGCTTCGAACTACTTGGCAGTCTATTCCATCATCCATTTCTCATTCAAGACTTTACATACCCTCATCATCTGATACACATTCCCATTAAGTTGGGCAGGACAGCACTGCAATACATTCATAACCCCTTCTTAAGAGAAGGTCAGAGGTATTTAAAGGCCATAAACGACCTGATTTAGGTAACATAAAAATCCATCACTCGGGCCACAACCCAATGCCATTATAATAAGAGATATTCACATCCTCCCCAATCCCTTTTTCCTTTTTCTACTCCTTCAAACAAGGGACTTGATAGTATACTGCCTTCTTCCTCTTTTCTGGGATGTAAGCTATGAACCAGCGACCTTGGTCCATCATATAGTTACCTTATTTCCCCTGTAATTTCTTTTTGTATTTTAAAAATTCCTTTCCTACATCTACTCCCTCAGGATATATGAAAAACAATTTATTTTTCTCTTTTGTAACCTCTTTTTCTATAACTTTCTCTACTTTACTGGATTTACCAATCTATACACCTACAGTAACGTCTATTTTATCTGCAGTCTCCTCCATTACACTACAGTCATCCTCCCTCCCCGACGATGATGTTTTCTCTAAACTTGATGATACTACAAATTTACTCATGGAATTTATAGGTTTTGAACGCATACTGGACCTACAAATATATAAAATATTTTGTCATTATGATATACCCTACACACAGTAAAAACAAACCTACCCATGGTACTACCAGTCAACACGTTTCATTTCTAATTTTCTAAAAACAAACAATCATTTTAATTTTCTCCTTTCTTTTCCAAAGAGGTATTTTCTCTCTCTACAATCTATTCATATCTTAAAACTTGTGTACTACAGCGCATACATGTAATAACATAGCATCTTAAACCCCTACATTATCCATTATTGTATCCCTCAATCAACAACGATAAACATACAATATAATATATAGATTACTCGCAAACCAAAATAGATAAGCACGCCACTAACCTATACTCGACGAACCGCAATCTTCTACTTTACCGAAACGTTTGGTAGCACTCAACCGCTCTTGTCTTTTCTCCAACAATCTTTTATCAACAAGCAAAGATTTTTTCACCAAATCACACTAAAAAACCAAGCGTCTTTACTTAGGGATATGAGTTACACCACTTTTTTTTCTCTCTCTATAACTGTAGATAATTTATGAGGGAGAGAGAGATAAGTTTTTATACTCTTCCTCAGTTTATGAAATGACGGCTCCTTCAAACACATGTGAGTCACCCTATTGTCTCCACAGGTATGTCTTTTCATTTCACAACATCATCATGACTTCTATGATAGCGTCTACTGTCCTTACGCCTATCTATAATTTTTGCCATTAAACAATTCTTCCCTTTTTCTTAAAGCAGTACGAATGACCAATCACTTTATTTTAAACAAGATCGTACCATTATATACGACATTCTTAAAATAACTCAATATTTAAATTCAAAATTATCTACACAGTTGTCAGATCAAGCAGCTGTCATCCACAATATCTTTGCACATGCTGTTAACAAACAAATTGCTTTAATTCATTTCAGTTCGCATATTCAATATGATTTATTCAGAATCTAACAGATAATAAAAAATAGATTAATGCAAATAGATTACTTATTTATTGCGAACTCTCACAGTTTGATCTTACATACTTCTATTGTTACATTTAAAGCAGCCTGGATGGTTAACCTCCACACACGGAATTATCTCTCCTCTTACTGTCCTTGCATCCTCTTTCATAATTTTATCACATGCGAGCTGTCGAACTGTCATTTCTCATACCATTGCATCCAGTAACTGTCATGCCCCTAAACCTAGTAATCGGTAAGTAGACCAATTACTGAGATTCGAGGATGTGCAAGTCGGGGAATCCAAAGATTCTCCCCACGAACAACCGAGCCGTAAAAAATTCTAGCCCAGTCATTCATAATAGTATCACAGCGGAGTAATAAAGAAAAACAGAAACAGCGGAAGACTAAGAAATAATATCTAAACATAAGATTCTACAAATCTCTACGCAGCAGGCTCGACAGTAATAACTGGAGAATGAGCCTCTAGCTCAGCTCCCAAAGATCACCACAGTAGCAACTAAAACCTGAAATAACCTGCCACTGAAAAGTGGATGCGAGAGTAAGCAAACAACGAGCTCACTAACTCCCAAGAATAGCTAAACGATTATACTAACCATTGAGATGGATATAAATATTAATGATAATAGAATTTAATAATATCTAGCGATAAACAATATACATATATAAATATACCAAGGATGTCTAATAGGTATCTAATAGGTATATAACTAGTTTAATGATTATATGAAACTATAATATAATTATATATATACATATCGAGAAAAGGGGTGCTAAGGCCATAACTACACTCTAGTCCCAAGGGCTACTAACTACACTCTAATCACTGCCGTGGCCCCTAGCGCCACAAGCAACTAACCTACCTCAGAAATACAATCACACACGAGGGTAAACACCCTCGGCTCATAATAATCTAACAGGGTTACCTAAACCCCAACCAGGTATAACCCCGAAGCTATCACAAGCTAAACGAGATCGCCCACAACCAAATACCAGCCTAAAGCTCACAACAACCAACCAGACTAATTAACCTAATAACTTAATTAGATACAGAAGTGGGAGGGAAAAGATGCAGAGAGGAGAGAAGTATGTAGAAGGAAGATGAATCTAATTACACTACAAATTAATTAGGAGAAGAGGAATTAAGATAAAGGGAGAAGAATATGATGAACTAGGATAATCCCATAATTATCCTAATGTAATAATATGTTATGAAAATGATATGATGGGAAGAGATAATCTTATGATTATCCCAAGTGCAGAAGATTCTATATTAAACATAATACAGAAAGGGTTAAGGGTTTTTATCAGAAGAACCTACGAATAAGGAAGTATGCGGAGATGCAATGATATGCTTGATGATGATGATATGATAGATTTAGCGATGTCAACCAAAGGGCTATCCCCCAAGACTAAAGTGGGATGACAACTGCTAAAAAGGGATTAACCTTACCGGATATTGTTGGATACAAGGGTATGATGTACTGCACTAGCTCGACCAGACTAAAGGATATTACATCAATCTATCAAATCCCACGGAGCCAACATCCGAACTATATATACATTCTGAGGCATTTTAACCTCCCGGATAAGCCCTGTACCGGATAGTAAATAATGTCTCATACCATCCCACACTTCCGAATGGGTGACAAGGTATAATAGTATCCATCCTGGACCCACCTTCTATTTTACCTGATTTAAGGAATCCCTAAACTTCTCGAGGGTCAGCCGATGCGGATATGTATCCAATCACAGTAAGATAAGGAGAAAATATATTATCTATGGATGTGAGCAAAAATCCTAAAGACTGAAACACAACCACTGCTAACACAGCCAATACACAATAAGATAACCACCTGCCTGAAAGTGTGGCAACCAAAAATAACACAGATGCCCTCCTGTGACTCAGTTACACCATCTAAACCTAGATAAAACAACAACTTAACTGTCACGACATCTAAACAACATAAATCTCTAAGATTTCTCAAAGCGGTATGATCACCATCAAATACTACAGTACTCTAGCTGTCAACATAGACTAGTACTCATGGGGTGACCTACAAGTGTCCAAAAAGTAGTCAATAATCTCCAATAACAGAACTGCCTCACAATCCTCCTAATCATGTACATAAGTCTCCAACACGGATGTATAGGAACTGGATTCAACAAGAGGTTTCAGCCGCATTCCAACATCTCGAGTGACGTACAACTTCATAAACCACCTGGCTCAGCCGCGTACCTCACTGAGCCATGCTGTCTCACTGCCTCCAAGATGACGGAAGGGAACACAGCCCTAGCAGCCTCATTCTGGGGAAAGAAGGCTTACGGGTAAGCTCTATTAGCTCAAAGAATCATGAGGAGAATAAGTGTCACAATACGATAAGCAAACAATCCTAAGGCAAACTATCAGAAGTTCAACATCCACAACGAACCACCACGGACAAGTCGTCTGCTCACCATCAACAACTAACAGTCCAGGAGATACCACACTCCCACATGGAATCTAACATTCTAAACAACCACCAACCACAATGACAGTGCTCAAGGACCAGGCCTTGAGAACATAGAGTACACCTAGACTAGTCCTAAGACTAACCAAAACAATAGCAGGCAAGAGGACGAGCTCCGAATCGAAGACCATGTCTTACTGAAGCTATGTCGCCCCAAGACTACCCTGGAACCAAGTCCAGCAACCTAACTAACCGAGGTACTATAACTATAAGTTGAGAACTATAGTCTCTGAACTACACTATCTCAGAGAAATGGCGGCTAAACCACAAGCCGTTCGTATATCTCCACTAATCGCCAAACCTAGTTACTAGTGCCTCGAAACAAGCTGGGTACCCTAATAACTAACCAATAATACCATACTCAATATATTATATATATATATATATATATAGCGACGTTGAGGCATCGCAACACACCGAGAAATGCCTTTGTTCTCAACCTCAACGAAGAAAAGATTTGCAATAACCATCTACGATGAAATCGGCCTAAGATGAATCTCAGGAGTCATCGTCACATCGACGACAACAGAGAAATAACTACCTATGACTAACCATAACCTACAGGTTCTATATAGTAGCTAAACTCACATTGTCGCAAGTTTTACTAACTTATCAAACCCTTAAGTACTCTCGTCTAAGGTATGCTAAACGGATAACTAGTAAATGTGTCCTAAGCAATTAACCTATATACTAACATAATCACGGTAATAAACATGATAAACTATGTGATACAATAACTTACAAATCAATATAATGGTTTAGTTATTTAGGAAGATAAAACTCGCCTGATAAAACAACTCTCGGAACGGCAATCTCGGCAAAACTGTCCAAGCAGCACCCCTACGGAAATGTACTCTGCGAATCGACTTCCGGAACTCCAAATCAATCACGCAAAGGACCAGGAACACCACAACATCAACCACTATCAAGGCCCTTAACCCAATCGCAACTCCAACAAAGGATACCTATTCGAAACTGTGTTTCAGATCAGCACTACAACTGAATTCTGCAACACTACTGCAGTAAAAACCCACAATCCACCATGCTGCGCTACACCACCCTGATCACCCACAATCACATTAAGATATACCACTCTAACCCCACCAAATCAGCCGTCCAACAATCACATACCCGGTGTTCGAAGAGGGTAAAAATCGTCAATCCAATCCGAACACGCTAGCACGACCCGAACCCAACCTGCTATAAATGGGTTTGGGTTGACCCTTGGGGGGTTCAGGTCATAAACGGGTTGACCCGCTAGATATGACAATGAAACAGGTCGGGTTAGGGTTTAATTTTTGGCCCACGGGTGACCCACTAACCCGTTTAATTTTTGTAATTTAATTTATGTTAAATGGCTTTTTGGTCTTTACCCACATACTATAAATATGTAAAAACCTTAATCTAAACCTCAAAAAAAAACCTCCTCGCCGCTCCAGCCTCCACTCCAACAGCCCTCCCCCTCTCTCAGTCTCTCTCACTCTTCCGCCGCTCCAGCCTCCAGAGTCCAGCCCTCCTCTCTCATGTGACTATATCAGTATCACTAATTCACTATTAGAGATTCAGAGTATCAGTTCATGACATCAGTTCATCAGTCTCTCTCTCTCTCTCTCATTTAGTTTATCAGTTCATCAAGTAATCAAATTTCACTCTCTCAGTTAATTTACAATTAATTCAGTTCATCAAGTTTAATTCCCTAATAATAGTTGATTGATTCAGTTCATCAGTTCACTCTCGATTTACAGTTGGTTCAGTTCATCAGAGATTAGTTCATCACATCACTCTTACACTCTAGACTTCAAGTTTCAACAGACTTCAAGTTTCATCTGTTGACTCAGTTCACCACATCACTCTAGATCAGTTCATTAGTTCATTAAGCTTCAACAGACTTCAGTTCAGGTTAGTACTTTTAAGTTCACCAGTTTGTCAGCTTACTTTTATCAGTTCATCAGTTCATCAGTTTATCAGCTTACTTTTCATCAGCTTACAAATCTTTTGTATGATAAATATTAGACAGTAATGTTGCAAATTTTACAATTGGTCTGCTGCTGTCTATCAAAATTTACAAATCTTACTATTTACATTGGTCAGCTTACTATTTACATTGGTCTGTTGCTCTCTGATAAATATTAGGGTAATGTTACTTTTCATCAGCTTACTATTTAGTCTATTTACATTGGTCTGTTGCTGTCTAATAAATATTAGGGTAATGTTACTTTTTATCAGCTTACTATTTACATTGGTCTATTGCTCTCTGTCAAATTTTACAAATTATGAGTCTGTTATTAGTTTGGTTAGTGATTTGGTGATCTCTGTTAGTTAAATGTTATTTTGGTTATTTTTAGGCTTTTTGCAAAAATGGCACAAGTTGGACCTCCTTGTACTTGTGGGGCTGGGTACATGAGGCGTTATAGGGCTAACACTAAGAATAACAATGGTCGCTATTTTTATCATTGTCCCCAATTTAAAAACTAATGCAAGTCATTTATATGGGAGGATATTCTAGTTGGTGGCCTTCGGGCAGGAGACCTAGGACAAGGGGGAGAACAAGTTGATGAAAAAAACAAGTTGAGATTATGAGACCTAGGATTAGGGACAATAACTATCTCACATATGCTTTTATTGGATGTAATCTTCTATGTGCTTTGTTTATTTGGGCAATACTTCTAATTGTAATTGTATTACTCTTAGCTAAGTGATTTGTAATTGTAATTGTTTTCATTAGACTTGGAAGTAATTTGTAATGGTGTTTGCCTTAACTGCTTAACATCTACTAATAAATTAGTAGTTAATTTTACGTGATGAGGTATTTAATTTGTTTGTCATATTCGACAATTGTTTATAATTTTGAATATGATTTTTTTTCTAGATGGATCATCCAATATTTGAGTTAGATAATGATAATGACATTAACATTGATCTTGATGGAGATGACATGGAGATTGAGGGGATTGATGGCACATTGTTAGAGGCTAGAATTGGAGATGAAAGTGTTGGCACACTTGCTAGGAAACCTGGTAATCGTAAGCGAAAACTAACTTCTCATGTTTGGGGTTTTTTTTAAATCTTTGTTGGCAAGGATAAGGAAGAAAGGGCTAAGTGTAAGAAATGTGGTGCCATTTATTTGTCTGCTAGTTCACATGGGACCGATAATCTTTCTCGCCATCTCAAAACATGTGAGAAGACTACAACACGTGATTTGGGACAAATACTTTTGTCTCAATCCGAGTCTTCCATGTCTTTGAGGGCGGCAAAGTTTGACCCTGTTGTTTTTTGTAAGATGTTAAATCTAGCAATAATTAGGCATCAACTCCCTTTCAAGTTTGTAGAGTATGAGGGGATTCGTGATGCCTTTACTTATGCGATATTTGCTAATAGGGAGTTGAAGCTAGTGTCTAGAAATACAGCTAGGGCAGATGTTATCAAGATTTATGAAAGGGAAAAAAAGAAGGTTATGACTGGGTTACGTAAGGTAGCGGGAAGAATTAGTCAAACATCTGATTTATGGAGTTCTATTACAATGGATGGCTTTATTTCAATTACAACACATTTTGTGAATTCCGATTGGACTTTAGAGAAGAAGATTCTTAGTTTTTCTTATATGCCATCTCCTCACACCGGATTGACCATATGTGAGAAAATTCACACTTTACTTTGTGATTGGGGCATTGAGAAGAAACTCTTTTCTATTACGTTAGATAATGCTTTGTCTAATGATGTCTTTCTTGGGATGCTTAAGAGTAAATTAAAGTTGAGTGATTCTTTGTTACTTGGTGGAGAGTTTTTTCATGCAAGGTGTTGTGCTCATGTGATTAATCTAATTGTACAAGAGGATTTGAAGGAGATTGATGTGTTGGTTGGTAAAGTTTGGGAGAGTGCGATATTTTAGGGGTTCTCAACGTAGGAAACAAAATTTTCAGGATTGTGTTAGGCAAGCGTCATTACCCTTTAACAAGGGTCTGATGCAAGATGTGCCAACTCGTTAGAACTCTACTTACTTGATGCTTGATATTGCTCTTTTCTACCGAAAGGCTTTTACTCATTTGGAGTTGAGTGATTCTAGCTACAAGTGTTGCCCTTCCGAGGATGAATGGGATAGAGTTGGGAAGATATGCGTGTTTTTGAAGTTATTTTATAATGTGACATGTCTTTTCTCCAGGACAAAGTACCCCACTTCAAATTTATATTTTCCTCAAGTTTATTCGGTTCAACATCATATTTCAAAAGCTATGAAGGGTAGGGATGAGTTTATGAAATCCATGGCATCGCAAATGAAGACTAACTTTGGGAAATATTGGTCAAAGCATAACCTTATATTTGTTGTGGCTTGTGTATTAGATCCTAGGTACAAACTTTCTTTTGTAGAGTTTGCTTACAATGAGATCTATGGGCTGGAAAATCAGGAGTTTAAAGACTTCAAGGTGAAGTTGAATCAACTTTTTGACATCTATGTGGCTTTATATATTTCCAAGGGAACTCCTAGTTCCAAGCCAACTCCTAATTCAAGTTCTAGTTCCATGAAGTCAAATCTGGATATAGAAGTTATGCAGGTATTAATAATTTATTATACCTTTTGTTATGAGTAATTGAGTATGTATGACTGTCTGCTAGCATGTCTCTGTACTGTCTGTAGTCTATTTTATTTTGGCTTAATAATTTAGTCTATAATATCATATGTGATACTATATTAGACATTTAGACTGAGTGTCTGAGTAGTATGACTGTCTGCTAGCATCAACATGCCTCTGTAGTCTACACTGTCTGTAGTCTATTTCATTTTGGATGTATATTTTATTCTATAATATCATATTATCATATGTGATTCTGTAATGACTAATGAGACTGAGTAATGATTGTATGACTGTAATCTGTTATCTATGATTCTGTTACTCTGTAATCTGTATGACTAAATTACTAATTGAGTATGTATGACTATCTGCTAGCATGCCTCTGTAATGACTAATGAGACTGAGTAATGACTGTATGACTATAATATGTTATCTGTGATTCTATTACTCTGTAATCTGTATGACTAATTGAGTATGTATGACTGTCTGCTAGCATGCCTCTGTCTGTACTCTGTACTGTCTGTAGTCTATTTCATTTTGGCTGTATACTTTAGTCTATAATAATATCATATGTGATTTTGCATTAGACTGAGTAATGAGTATGACTGTCTCCTAGCATGCCTCTGTAGTCTGTACTGCCTGTACTCTATAGTCTATTTCATTTTGGCTTAATACTTTAGTCTATAATATCATATGTGATTCTGTATGAGACTGAGTAATGAGTCTAATGACTATAATTTGTGATTTTGTTACTCTGTAATCTGCATGACAGTATGACTAATTGATTGAGTATGTATGACTGTCTGCTAGCATGCCTTTGTACTATCTGAGTGTCTGTAGTGTAGTCTATTTCATTTTGGCTTAATACTTTCGTCTATAATATCATATGTGATTTTGTATTAGACTGAGTAAACTAGAGACTATGAGTAATGACTACTGAGTAATGAGTATGATTGACTGTATATAGCTAGCTGCTAGCATGACTTAGTAGATATTCCTATATGTCTCTAATGTCTAATGTCTAATGTCTAAGGCATTTGAGATGTTTGACGAGAGTGAGCATACCCCGGTGAAGTCTCAGCTATAGCAATATCTGGAGGAGCCTAAGTTTAGTTTAAGCGGGGATTTCGATATACTTTCTTTTTGGAAGTCATACCAATTTAGATATCCTGAGCTTGCTTTGATGGCTCGTAATGTATTGGCCATCCCGATATCCACTGTAGCTTTTGAGTCTGCTTTTAGCATTGGTGGAAGAGTTATAGATCTATTCTGTAGTGCTTTAAAACCTGCGTGTGCTGAGGCTCTAGTTTGTACCCGTGATTGATTATCTCAGAGAGGTGATCTCATTTTACATTGATTTTATGTATTCTTTTGTTGCATTTTAATAATCGTTGTTTATTTTAGAGTGATCTCATTACTTTATAAATAAAGTTTGTAGGGGATTCAAATGTTGAGGATGTTGTGGAATCGGCTATAGAGGAGCTTGGTGAAGAGTTGTCACTTCTGGATGTTGGTAAGTATGAACTAAGTTGTCATTTTTATGACCTAGTCCTATTTAAATTTGTGTTCTAAATATTTTATTTGACATGTATATACTATTTACTATGTATAGGACAATTTTCTCATGGAGTTAACGACGTGGAAGAATCACCGGAGAGTGCAAGTAATGGCGGCAATGGACCAAGTGGAAGTGGTGTTTGACTTTGCATTGACTGTTTCAGTTTAACTGTTTGTGAGTTGTGACTTGTGACTATGAGTATGAGAGTATGAGTCTATGATACACTTGTGTCTGTGAGTTGATTGTTTGTGAATTGTGACTTTGTGTGGTAATATGGTAAATGGTAATGCACTATACAGGTAGCAGGTAGCAGCATGAGTGCTGAGTGCATGACTGCATGAGCAATATGTAGTTATGACTATGATACTGAATGTCTGAATCACTGATGCACAGATGCATTTTGATTTTTTTATGTCTTTGTTGACTATTCACTGTTGTATATATGAATGAACTAGGGTAGTTTAAGTCTTGCAGAGTATGAATGAGACTATGAGTATGTCATTTTTGATGCAGTTGCAGACTTGCAGTATTGTATATTTGTAATTTTGTATTATCTTTTAGTATTATCTATTGAATTCTGATAATTTGAATTATTGAATTATGAATCTTTGATTAAGTGATGATATTGTATGAAGTATGAACAATGAAGTTTGGAAAAAAAAAGTATGAACTATGTTGAATAGATGAAGTATGAACTTCTGAATTTATTTTTTGATTGGTGTATGAACTTCTGTTCTGAATTGTGATTCTCTGAATTTCGATGGGTCGGGTTGACAGGTTCTTGTGTTGACCCGATAGTTTTGCAGGTCAAATGAGTCGGGTCGAGTCAATCCGATAATTTTCAGGTCGGGTTCGGGTTGGCTCTTTTTTGACCCGAACCCGTGACGACCTGACCCGGACACGACCCGACCTGACCCATTGACAGCCCTGGTTAAAACAGCCCTAACCCTTCCTCTAGAATAACAATAAATACGGCAGTAATTTCTAAACCAAAACGACCACAATTGTCGGCTCAGGCAGCCCTCTCCAAAACGGGAACAACTACTACCTTGAATAGCCACCATACCCCCTCTTCCCTACCACACTAAACCCCAATCATACCACCGAACGCCCAAATCCCCCAATCAATCACAAACCAACCATTAATCCAACACAAATAGCCCATACCTGCAAATAAATCATACACTTCTATAACCCTAATACTCTACAATTATAAACTATGAAATCAGCCCCTCAATGACCCAAACCAACACCGGAATCAAACCTAAAATTAGGAAGAGGGAACGGCTGTAACCGACGAGGGAATGACGTCCAAAACGGCGATGGACGAGAGGAACGCAACTCTCTCTCTCTCTAGAACACCAAAACATCTATCTAGAATCAAGGGCTAAAATTTGGTAGCCGGAGGTGATGATTGAAGATGATAACATAACGGTGTCCAATTCAAAACCAAGGAGTTAGAGGAATTGGAAGGGAGAAGGATTGAAGGGAGGAGAAGGGTTCTTTGGAGTCGGTTGTGAAGAGAGGAAAGAATTGTGAGGAGAAAAAAATAAGAACTTGTATTTATAGGTGAAGGGCAATGCTTATCTCGAGGAAAGACCAACACCCAAAAATCTCCCCAAAAGACCCAACTTGGTCGTCTGAACGCGCCCTTTGATCGAATATATCTATACAGTTCTGAAACAAAGCAGTTCGTAAAAAAGAAATCTATCAGTGGAAAATCACAGAAATCCAAGGCTAACCAACGATTCCCCAGAATTACTTCCACATCACTACACCACCATAAAACGCCATCATCAACCCACACAGGGGTTCTCAAGGTCTAAACACCACCTCCACCACCTAATGGCCACCGAAACTCCTAAAACCCAGAAAAAGAATCTAACGGCTAAAAACTTATCCAGAATGAATAAATGGATGCGGAATGGATAGAAAAGACCCGTGAGGAATAATATACAAATGTGTGGCGTGTTGAAGTGTATACGGAAGACAGAAGGAATCTTTTCTGAAGAAATGGACAGAAAGGAAGAAAATGGACGGAAAGGAATAAAAATGGACGGGAGGAATCTGAGAAGCCAGATAGGAAGGGAAGCATCAAGGAAGCCCAAATCTACCCTTGGATTCCCTAAGATCACACCACACCACCACACAACAATATCACACAACCACCAAGCCACAACGGGCACCCAAAACCAAAACACAAACACTTCTGCCCCGAAACCACCGAAGCCAACAGAACTACCAAAATGAATCTAATACAAACCTACCAAAAGAAATAACATGGATGTATAATGAATAACAATATATGAATAATAGTAACAATACTTAATAATAATAATAATAAATACCCTACAATTCCGGGACATTACAGTAACAACCGACGAAACATATCTCACCAAAAGAAATTATTATACTTTGTACGTCTGCCTTCATCATCTAGGCCGGTTAAATACAATGGCCATTCCGGTAACACGACATCATAAGGCAGTTGACGAAAATTTTGTTCACAAATTTTAACAGCCTTGATATGGAACCTACCTTCTATTGCATGATGAACTCGTTGCACACGCGTCCTCACCATGGTCACTTACACAACTACTTCTCCCTACACTAGAAGATCGCTACTTTATACTAACGATAAGAAGATCTATGCAAATCCAAAGCACCCCACAGATTCCGGTGATACATATATTTTACATATTTTCAGAAACAAGATTATCCGTAGAAACAAGAAAATATTATGACAGGTCATACTTTCTAAGTTTATACAATATCTCTTCAGATTTCCTTCGACGATATAAATAAACTATAGCATCTGATTAGAATAGGTCCAACAATAATACTTACAGATACCATGTACCTACATCCAGTCAAAATGTTCTAACAAGCCCGAATCAACAGTTCATAATTCTACAACTCATCCTCCAAACATACAACTCCAGTATGTCCAGCAGTAACATCCACAGAGAGATATTAATTACTCCTACATGACCAGACATGTTTCCAGTCAGCTCAAATCAATAGTTCGTAGACATCCTCTCATTATACGAACTCCTTACATTTTTGAACTTCCCTAATTTTGTTTTAACCCTAAACTCCCTTTATCCTTTACAGATATATACACTGAGATCTTTACAGTTTGCTTTTCCTAGTTATACCCATAACAAACTAACACTTCTATTTTCAAACAGAAAGCTGCATATATAAGTTTGAAGCACAGAATCAAAATCACAGAACGACGATATTTTATTAGTTCTACAATTTTTTTATAGATTATTTTACAGATAACAAGTTTTCCAGATTACTTTCCAAGTTACATAAAATTATAGTTCGAAGCACTTCTCTACAATCAATGAAGAACAAGATGTAAAATTGAAGCACATTTTAAACTCTGATCCCCTGCCTGAATGGGCCAGGAAACAGTAGAACTGGAAATCACCGAAGACTAGTAGCACCTGCAGAAGGATCTTCTTTAGGGCCAATATTTATGGTCCCTGGAAGAAAACCTCCTCCACCACCATCTCTTCCACCATAGCCACCACCACCCCGCATGCTAGAGATAGATGAAGGGTCTAATTTCTTTGACAAGACCTAC
Organism: Kingdonia uniflora; assembly: GCA_014058105.1. Classification (NCBI taxonomy): domain Eukaryota; kingdom Viridiplantae; phylum Streptophyta; class Magnoliopsida; order Ranunculales; family Circaeasteraceae; genus Kingdonia; species Kingdonia uniflora. The sequence goes on from JACGCM010002757.1 coordinate 200,530, forward strand.
CTATTAGCAAGGTATCGACGATACTCCCTCGAACGGGCGCCTGCCGCTTCATCTTCAGTTGCAATAGCCTCCTCCGCCAGTAGCCGCAATTTATTTTAGCGCTCTCTCCCCGATGTCAGCAGAGAGTGGAAACGTACCATCTAGAAATGATCATTTTCTTCCTCCACCACTTCATATTGATGAGTGCGTAATTATGATATTTTTAATATACCCGAACATGTATTTTAGTCGTCCATTATATTTAATTTTGGATACTTATGTACATTTGCTTGATTGTAGCTATTCGAGATAGATATTTGAATCCAAGCTCTTAAAGTCAAGTAAAAGTGTCTCCAGCAGTTCATAGCACAAAAAGTCAAAGACACAATATATTTACTCTCAAGATTGAAGAAATATATACACAAATATTCTTGGAGAATAAGATCAAAAAATATATTGCATCCAAGATCCTTGAAGATATTTTAAATTGAAGATATATGCAAGAGTTTTCATGAAGAAAGATCTTTATATCACTTAAGGGAATTATATGCAAGAATCTTACGTGATTGGTTATAAAATTAGAAGATGTTATTGTAAAAATATTCTTTACAATTTAATATATAGTTTCTAAATTTGGGTTCATTTTCCTATAAAAAGAACCCCCCTATTGTAATTAGGCATCTCATATTAGAGCAAGTTTAGAATAAATAAAGTCATAAGTTTTATTTAATTGTCTCTTCTTCTCTTTTAGTTTAATTTTTGTTAATGTCTTCTTTGATTGGTAATACGATGAAGTTCGAGATGATCGACTAATCTCTAGCTAAGGCTAGGATGAGGCATCTTCTTGGATGAGCAATAGTTGGTATTAATTAGGCTCTAATTAGTTTTTGCTTAGTACTTTATGATTGATAAGTTAGTGCATCATATCGAAGGCTTGACCATAACTTCGATTTTGTGTACGATAACTTTGGATACAAACAAGTGCTACTAACTGTAGACTTGATTTAGAGATCAAAACAAGAGGAAACACTAGAGAACTCACTCAAGCCTAGCCATGGCTGAGTTGATAATTCTCTAAGACATTCTTCACCATCTCTTAAAAGTATAACCACTAAATTCTTGACCATAGATTTAGTGGTTTATTTTACAACATCGTATGTGTCTTAACACGAACATATGATGGGTGGAGATATTAGGATCTAGTTATATATCGATTAGTGCTTTGAAAGGTAGAGGCCAAGTCCGAACCTTAGCTCTCTCCCTCATTAAGTTTTATAATTAGTTTTTATTTATTATTCTTAGATTTATCTCGTATAAAATCGTAATTCGACCTAGAAAGTATTTGTTTTCCCAATCCTCCTTGTGGATTCGATCTCACTCATTCGTACTGCAATTCGACAACCGTACTTTGAGCAGGTATTTTGCTAGAGGCTCTAAAAACCTCTTATCACATATGTCCTCCCATGGAAGGTAGGAGATACAGGAATCGGGGTCGGCATGTGCAAGGGGTGGTAACCAAAAAATCTGATGCGCAATTCTTCCATTTTCCTTTGAATTCTAGCCTCCAGAGACTGTTGCCTTGTCGTCACCATGTCTTCAAACACTCAATGCTTTCTAAGTTACTGATAAAAATGAAGAAGATTCAGGAAGGGTACTTGGTTCACCACCCATAAATCATACTCATCTTTATACTATGGTCAGCATTAAAGATGACTCTTCAAATTCCTAACATCAGGAGGATTTCCCATGCAACAAAATTGACTGCAACCATTGGTTTAGAAAACCCAAAAGCCTCAAAACAGATATTCATAAAGATGCTTTGGAAATGACTCCCTGGTATTAATTGCCATATTTATGAAGCTTCTCAACCAATACCACCCATCCGCACTGTTTTCGTACTGTTAGCTGGGAGGGGGCGGTTGTAGTGGCTTATTCCACACCTCGGACTCATGCTTCATCTTTAACCACCATACGAACTTTCAACCTCATCAATATACACATGGCATAGTAAAAGACGTTTCACGGCTACATAGCTCTATTCGTCATTTTTAAACTATAACTTAACAGTTCGAATCGACAGATGCAACGTCATAAATGAAGCTGTTACGAGACAACAAGATCACTCCATTACACAATCAAGTCAAAGACCATCTAATGTATATACTCTGTAACATCCATCATTAAGAATCTTAATGGTCATCAAATGGTCATATTATAAGACCTATAAATATGACCAGAGAATTCTAGATGAGGGACAGATGAATTCGGACTCTAACATTCTACACTCAAATACTCATAATACTCATTATAATAGCTAGTAGTCTCAATAATATACCTATCTTTCTAAAATCCTCAAGAGAGGTCATGGTTTTTAACCTATTCAAAGGTTTTCCATGCTAAAATATCTTGTTAACTATTCCTTACTATTCTTGAGTGTTCTAAGCACATCTGGTGTAAAGGCTAAGTTTGAATCCCAAAATTAGGCTATTAGAGGTCTAGCAATAGTCTGTGTTCCTTGGTGAATACGATAATTTCTTCGAACAACAAATATCATTCAAAGGGCAAGCAGTGACAGACTTTATGGCAAACTTCCCATAGAAGACCCAGAATGGGAGGAACTTGAAGAAGTGTTGACAGATGACTCAATTACCAAACCAGATGCTTGGTCAAATAGTATAGGATGACGGTTATTTACAGATGGTTCTGCTGGACCATGAGGGTCCAGAATTGGCATCGTCCTTGTAACACCCTCCAATCATCGAATTGAGAAGGCCATCAAACTCTAGTTCTATGCAACAAACAATGAAGCAAAATATGAAGCTATCTTGCATGGTCTAGATCATGCATTGGCACTTGATGCGAAAGAAATAGTAGTCTACGTGGATTCATTGTTAGTGGCCAACCATTACGGAAAAAATTTAAAACATCAGGAAAAATGGTTAATTACGCGGCATTGGTTGAAGAAAAGATGAAAAATTTCAAGACAAGAACAATTTCCTATCTACCTCGAGCTGAGAATTGCCATGCTGATGCACTAGCATACATCGCTGCCATGTTCCAGGATAGTAAGAAGAGAATATTAGTGATCGAGGTTATCCAATATTCTAGTCTCGATATAAGTTATACCATGCAAATTCATGTTACCGAAGATGAAGATCCTGAAGATTGGAGAAAGTTATTCCTTACTTATTTCAATGTTAATACCCTCGAAAATAAAAAGGAAGCTCGGTCTCTGTTGGTAAAATGTCCCCAATTCAAAGTTCATAGAAGATTCCTATATCGCATTAATGGTGGGGCCCCTTAATCGAATGTATTTTGCAAAAGCAAGCTCAAGTCCAAATTCAGGAACTTCCCAAAGGAATTTGTGTCGTACATATTTCAGGACGGTTGCTCGTACAAAGAACATTCATACAGGGTTTTTACTGGCTGAAGGTGCGATAAGACTGTGAAGATTTTGTTAGAAAGTGCTATAAATGCCAGATCCACGCCCAAGACATCAAAAGTCCAACACTGGACTGACATGTTCATAATGTCCTTTGGCCATTCAAAAGATGGGCAATTGACATCATTGGTCCCTTCCTCCCATTATCAGGCAACCAAAGGTTTGCTCTTGTCGCTACGGATTACTTCACCAAGTGGGTTGAAGTTGTACCACTCTATTACACTGATGAAAACAAAGTCATCAAATTCTTCTGGGACCATTTCATCACTAAATTTGGTTGTCCACAAATGATTAAATTCGATAATGGGAAACAGTTCATCAACAACAAGGTTCTCTATTTTATCCACAAATACGAAATCTAGTTGACTACTTCGACACCATATTATCCCTAAGGAAATGGTCAAGCTGAAGCTATTAATAAAAACATCATGTCCTGGTTACGAAAATACCTCGATGACAAGAAGGGCAGATGGACTGAAGAACTAATTAGTATTTTATGGGCATATAGGACCACACCTCGAACGTCCATAGGCTGTACCCCATTTATGATGGCCTTTGGAATGGAAGTTATGATCCCTCTAACCTCGACCTCCCGACTGCTCGAAGGAAAATCATAGATGAAGAAAATGAACTTGGATTTCTCTGTAATCTTAATTGGATTAAAGAAACTCGAGATCATGCAATTACAAACTTGGGGTGATACCATGACATGGAAACGTATATTCGACATCAGTGATCTCGTACTTTGACGAATTCAAGACAACACTCGACCAAATTTTTTTGGTAAATTATCAGAGAATTGGGAGGGTCAATTGATTATCAGTGACAAGACAGACAGTGACACTTACTTGCTGATGATTAAAAATGAAGTACAACTCGAGTTCCTATGGAACACAGCCCATCTGAAGATATTCTACAAATTAAAGTTTGTATTCTATTTCATTTATCATCAATAAAGAAGTTTTCTTTGCAATCATTATGACATCTATTCTATGTACTTTCTTTTGACAAAACTTACAAAGTATTTGTCAAAACTAAGTTTTCATTTCTTTGACAAACATATATCCAGCTAAAGGAGAAATTGTTTGCAATCTTAACTACAATCGACAAGAAATGACTTATTATGTCTTGTCAAGACCAAATATCCCATAGAGGATAGACATCTAGCAATCCTTCATAGTCACCAAAGCCATAACATGGCTATTTTGTTACCTAGTCAAAATCCAATTTCCAAAAGGCACGATTCTGGCACACTTGCAGTTTCATATCTTATACTTATGCTATCATCTTGAATCATATATTTTGGGAAGTTCATTCACAATATTGGATATCTATATATTCAAATTATCGATAGCAAAAATCATTAACATCAACAAAGATATTTGCCATGTTTTTTAACAAGTGTTCTTCAAATTAAAGTTTACCGGTCCCATCAACCACTTCTATATTAGAAAAGTCTTTTGAAGCAAAAATATTTTAGCAGCATAAATTAAATTTGCTTTATCATTACTGCTCAAAGGGAAGAGTTGGAGAACAGAGCTTCACGGGTAACCCAGGAGTCAGAGCATCGAGTGCTTCTTCCTGAATATCACCTTCGACCACTGCAGACATAGAAGCTTCAGCCTCCGACACCTCATTTTCAGCATCAGAATCTACAAAAGTTAGACTGGAAGCTGCGATAAGACCCTGGTAGAAGTATTTCCTCTCCTCCATAGCCTCGAATTGAGTCGTAAAGTTGGACTTTATCCGCTTCAGTGACTTGAGAAGATGGCGATCAGTTTCTTCTTTGTCTTGGGCCAGCGCCTCGACCTTCCCCGTACCCATCGACTTTCACAGCTCATGAACATTGTCCTTGAAGGTAGACTTTTGCATAGATAAGGCCTCCTCCCTCTCCTTTTCCAGATCAGCCCTGATCTTCTTAATATCCTTCCTTTTCTCCCCCAGACACATTTTCTTCGTGTCCCAAATAACAGCTTCCTTCGTTTTAATCGCACCAAGCCTAAGCCTCTCCAGCTTGGCCTCCAGATCTTCCTTCTCTCTCACCAGCTTGTCATTTTCTTTAATGAGCTCATTCTTGATGTTTTTAGAGACAAGGGGCTCATTAGCAAGGCTCTGATCACCAAGCATATAACGTTTGGCATCAAGAAGAAGTTTATTGATCTGTATTATAGCACAAGCATGAGATCACGACATAGTACGATGATCTTCAATAAAGAAAGTTGATAAACTCTTAGCCCCAACAAGGCAGTTGGCACACTCTTCTTCAAAAGAATTGGCCCAGATACATAAGAATCAATCGTCCGCTGCATTTCCTCTTCTAAACTTTTAACAGTTCCCCCAGCCTTCAACTTTAACAAGTCAAGAAGACCCTTCTTTCCCACTGCAGCTCTTTGCTGCGTAGAAAAAACCACCTTCGATGGTTGACCTTCTAGGACATTGCCAGTCTCTAACCCAAAGCCATCCTCTTTCTCTCTCCGCTCCATTGGAGGTTTGCAAAGCAACCTCTTCGATGGTTGTACAGGGGCAAGAGGAAAATTGGCAGCTCTATTCTTTTTACTTTTCCCAAAAGACCCCGTAAGAAGAGCTTCTGCCTCTGCAGCAGTGGAGTAAGCTGTATACCTACTCAGAGCAGGGTTCTCGAGGGGAATACTTGCTCCAGTGGCCCTTTTATTTTTTGCCAACATCTTCCCGTCAACCAATAAAATATTGTCCCTTTAGATTGGTATCTCTTCAACCCAGCCTTCTAAAACAAACCTTCGACCTTCTATTGGTTTTCGACTAGTGAATCAATTCGCCAAAAATAGTTGGCTCTCCGGTTATACAACTTTTCCTTCACCGAAGTTTCTATACCGATCTCCTATAACGTTGCACACAAAATAACATGAGTTAGAACATCATCAATCAATCAGCACAACAAAGTTTGATAAAATAAACATTCTAGTTTACACACAAAGTTAAGTAGGAACTTTTTCTCTTCAGAGGCTCCCCAGGGTCTTTGGGATCAAATTTATAGTTTCCCGACGCTAGCAGCTTATCAGCGTAATACGTCCCCCCCAAGTCGATACCCTTTCATAAAAGAGCAGTCTATTAAGAAACCTAGCTAAATACCTATAACCACTTTATGAGGATTTTGTTTTAATGTGTAATGCACACATAAGTCATCCACAAATATCGCTTCCTCCCCTATTTCCACTAAACGACCATTTATCACAGTTACAACCCTAAATAGGTCGTATACATTCAGATTAAACTGACCAGGGGTAACATCGTAGATATTTAAATTTTTCTTCTGGTCAGCTCGCAGAGGTAACTTCAACTCCTTCTTTATTTGTTCTCGATGAACGAGAATCCCATCCATTGAGAGATCTTGATCCGTCATCTCGCCCAGATACTCCTTCAACATCACATCCTCTAGGATGTCATAGTTTTGCTTAAAACTCAGAATTTTGTTTGTTTCTGGGCATCCCCTAACATTCCCCAACAAAATCCATCTCTCTCTCCCCCTTCTTTACCTCCACCTGCACATTCTTCCTGATCACTTTTTAATGGCTCATGTTCTACGTCAGTATCTGTCATCTCCCCATCAGAAACCTCGACAACCTTAACCTCCAAATCCACTCGATTCTAATGAGCAACCTCTGTACTATTTTTTACCACTCTGAACTCACTACCCAACCCTTGCACGCAGGAAGTAACATCCATTATTAATGGTTCTACATCGACAAGATTTTTGAAAATTCTATCTGAGTCAGCGTCAAGGCAGTTAGCATTTTAAATTGGTTCAGCTATTTATTTAAACCTGAAAATCATATTCCCTTTTTACGTTAGTTTAGTATGATATCTTCTATACTATATATTCTTAGTTGTTAAAGTATATATCACTTGTCAAGTTTTACTCTCCGACACATCATTATATTTTTTACTATCTTCGGCATCTTTAATTCTGCATGTTATTTCCATCTAACATCAGCATTATTTCAATCTAACATTGACATAATTTTATTTCAAGATTAATCGCATTTTTACCCTCACACTTTATCTCGAAGCTTTTCCACATGATAAAGCTTCTCGAAGATGTTTCAGTTTCCTGCCTCCCATCCAAAAATTTGAAAATATCGTTATCTCTGGCACCAAATCCGGCAATATGCATCGTAAATCCAGCAAGATACTTTGCCCATAATCCCACCACTTCACAGAACTCCATTTTCTCAGCAATCCCCTAAAACTACGCCGTAAGACTTACGGTACCTAAAATTCATTCTCTCTTCACGTCTTCCCAAATAAGAGTAAACTCTTAAACCCCCATATTTACATACCCCATACGGCACATTATCCCCATCAAGCACATTCTAATTTTATCGACACAAATAAAATAAAATAAAACCCTAAAACACCATTTTTTTTTAATTTCTCTGCAAATACAACTTTATACTAAAATTCCTTCCTCCATGACATTTATACAACTACTATCAACAAAGGGTTTCAATTATTCATTACAAAAATGAAACAACACTTGTCATACAAGAAAAGTATAGACAGATACCGACCTTGACGATGTGCTACTTGGATAGCTCTCTCCTTCGCGACTTTAGTTCTCCCAATGAGAACATTAATCTCATTCGTACCAATATTGGAACCAAGAAAAGAAGATGAGTAGAGACAATCCAAAAATACAAAAAAAAATTCAAAAACAATGGTATATGAACAGTCACCACCTACGAGGGTTTTTATAGGGCCCATACGACTGTTCATCGCACCCCTTCGAGATCCTTTGACTACTCGCTTAGCATAACGCCTGGTATGTCTCTTCTTGAATTCTTGAACCCTACGTCTCCTTACAGCCAACAAACTATTACATTGTCGTTCTAAATCATCTAAATACATCTCTACATCCTCAGTTTTATCAATTTCCCCTAGTGTAGTTCTTAAATTTGTAAAAAGAAGCTGTACGTCCAATTCCTTGTACCATAATACATTACCTACTGGAACACATTTAGCCATTTTCAATAGATTTAACCAAATACCATTATATCTTTCCTTTTATATCCACTTCCTATTTTTTAGGATATTTGTAACCATAATTTAAAACTCAATTTTTTTATATATTTGATAACCTGTCCTTACTACTCGAACATCGATAAACATTGGATTCAACATTTAATATTCATTATATCGATAAATATTACAAATCGATCTATAAATTACATTATATAGCAGTTACCCACATTCTTTCTACTCCACCACAAGAAGCTTCTTCCACATAAATACTTCTTCAAGAAAACAAAGATGGTTGTAACAGAGAGATGTATACTTCCAATCTAAAACCACCACCACTATCTCTTCCTCTGTAATCCCCACCGCCTTATACACCACGCGGATTACATGATGACAACGGCCGGAATAGCCCCAACAGCTAGCCTTGCCTGTAAGAGCATCTTCATCTTCCACCGTCGCGTAGGCTAACTCATGAAGACTATTAATGCACTCTGCCGCTGTCAGTAGTACATAGTGATACTGGCACCGGAAGAAGAAATCTAATTCAGCACGTTCTACCTCCAACTCCGTCATTCCTTTATATGACGGCTCAGTAGGCTGGGGCATCTACAATGACAGAGACAACCGGCCAAAATATCTCTCCTTCAACTCCCAATACTTGGCGTTCTGCCTTACCAATTACTCATGCAAAATATGAAATCGCGTCTTCACCATGTTGTAAATGAGAATGGACTACCTTCCCATCTTTCTACCATGTTATTTATAGCCTTCCATCTTTAATTTCACATTCCCCACAGTCTACCATTAATGAGCATTAGAACCATGCAACAACTGATCAACCCACGTTGGAAATGATAAACGACCTGGCCACAACAGTTTGAGACAATTTCCTAATTCAGATTTTCTTCTCGATACAACAACAAGTAATTGTGTCAAGAATGGGGCAATTGTAGTGGCATATTCCCCAGATTCGATAAGGACAAACTACAATAGAGTCATGTCAAAGGTATCTAATCATTTGAAAAGATATTGTGGTAGCATGCTCCCCAGATTTGACAAGGAGAAGCTAGCAAAACCAAGTTAAACACACCTATAAGTTGAGAAGTTGTCAAGTCCACAACTATAGATCTCGACCATCTACATGAGTCATTACACATGGTCAAATAGAGCCGTTGCAAGAGATCCGTGAAGTTTGCCCACTACCCATTAAAATAGGAAACCAATTATTTGTAACTGTCTGTATACGTTATAAATGCAGGCATAACACATATTAAAAGGGATTAGAGAAATCTATTTTTTTACTACTATTGGCATATGTTCAATCTTCTAGCAATTATAATAACTAGTACATATTGGATTTCACCAACAACCCTCCTCGAGGTCGTAGTTTTTCTCAGATTTATTAAGTTTTCGCATAAAATCTAGTGTGTTATAGCTTAGAATTGCAACCTTCTTACTGAAGTATTGGCAAAGTTTACCAAAAGGGAAAATACCCCATTACACCCATTTCTATAAAATTTAGAGATTTCAAAGAGAAGCTTGGGCATAAGTAGATATGATTTTAGTGTAATTTGGGCAAAAGGGAAAGTTTGAGATCTTCTAGTCAGATGGAAATTAATTTAGGTATTCAATCTCAGTCCCCATGTTTTGGCTTAAAGTTTATGATTGGCGATTCTTCTTGCTTATGTAGATTAATGGTTTCATCTTATTATTGGTGGATCAAAGGATTGATTTACTATAAAGGGAATTTTTTGCTGCTAAGCATAAACTTTTGGGGTTCACTGGTTTGAATGGATGATTTCAGGGTTTTGGAAGAAAGTTTTAGGTGGATTATTAAGGTAAATGTTGAGATTTAGTTACTGTAAACCACTTGAGCCGTCTAATTAAATTTATTATTTGTAGGTATTTGAAATATTGAATTTAGTTGTGATTAACTATTGGGTAGGCTTAAGATCATTGAACATGTTCTTGGTATAAAGTTTAAGGTTGGCGAAAGTTTAAGGTTGTCGGGAAATCGTGAATGGATATGTTGGTGAGCTTTTTCTAAATATAACTTTTGCTGATTCTCCATCTTTTTCATGATTTTATTTTCATTGGCTTGTTTTCTGAAATGCTTGTTTCTCTTAGAATTTTTGTTGCTCCTCCATCTAGATACTAATACCAAGCCTCTAAGTACAATGTCGTGACTCGCGGCCATTAACCTCCTCTTACCAAGCCATAAAGACTTGTTTAATTAGTGTAACTTAAAGTTCATACTTTAAATTGTGTTAATTCTTGCAGATTAGCTAACAAGTAACAGTATACTATCACTTCTGTAATTTGAGTTAAGCTTTACTTATAATTTTAGCTGTATTGCTCTTGTCGTTTCATCGTAGATCAACAGAGAATGATGCATTCAGTCATGGATTTTCCTCTACCGTGATATTAAGCCTAAACACCTTCTTAATGGGTTTAGGACGTTGAGCGAATAAGGTATTAATGTTTTGCATATTAGCGATACTTCATTGTTATGGTAATAGTACATCAAAGTAATGTCTATACCCTATCAGATATAAAAGTAATTTTTTAAGTCTTCAATCATGACACTTTCAATGGTGGTTTGTAGTGTTAGGTTATTGTTGTAGTTTTATGTGATTTGTATGGAGAATAAACAATTTTATCGGTCTTGATTACTTTATTTTGTTTGAACATTTACCAAAACATTTGGTTCTTGAACCTCCTCAAAAGTTGTGTAAGAGCTGCTTTTGAAGCCATTTCCCTTCCCAAAAACTTTAGGTCTGGACCTGAAATGGCTTTGAGGGTAGGGACTACTAGGTATGATTCTGATATATAGAATTTTCCATCTTGTACCCATTATTTGTATAAGTCTGGAAATGTTGATAAATTCAAACTAGATCATCCAAGCAATTCCTATTTGATTTTGAGAAATGTTAGGAACTCACACCCGTCAAATTCAAACTTATCATGACTATGTTGATAAATTCAAACTAGTCATGACTATGCATGGATTTCTACAAGTAGGAAGTAAAGTGCTTGGTTTTTGGATTGTCGTGCCCGTTGACAGAAAATTTAGCACCTTAGTCTTCAATGCTGGTTTGAGAACTTTAGACAATACCGCGCGCATCACTCTGTGAAGTAAGTGCCTACTCTCTTAGGTGATTTTTACCTTTTACTTTCCAGATAGATAATGGCAAATTTCTCAATATAAATTTTGTCCCTCGGTTGAATATATATGACGTACTATTGGACTTTGCTAGCTCGACCTTCTGTGAGTCCTTATTGTTACATTAATGCGAGTCATTTATTATTGTATTGTCTAGTAGTAGCAACATGCAATGCAACTCTTTATACTTGCTAAAATGCTGAAATTGCGGAGCATTGATGACATGAAATATTGTTTTTATTCTTGGCCTTCTTGTCCAATATGTTGTGTATGATTTTTGAATGAAATTAGTAGTAGTTTATTTATAGTTATTAGTTTATTTTGAATGGCTGTATGTGGTTATTTGTTTACATTGTTATAAGTTGTGTTTATGTGTCGATGGATCCATAAGCTCTAAATGGCAAGAGTGCTAAAAGATTGAAAAGATGATGGTTTGAATCCATCTGGATTCCATGTAGTTCCTATAAGAAGATCCTTACTACATGATTATGTCGAATTTTCTGTAAAAAAAGAAAGAAATTAAATCACGGTATTCACAAATGCTATCTTAAGGAAACAATGGCATTTAGAAATGCTATGCAAAAAATGCTATGCAAAAAAATGCTATTCAAAAAATGCTATTTAAAAGCATTCACAAATGCTATTCTTTTACAATGTACGAAAAAATGCCATTATATAAAGGATAGAATTACTTTATAAAGCGGACGAAAAATGCTATCATAGCGTTTTTCGAATGCTATTATGTGTTTTTTTCTTGCAGTGATATAAGTATGACGTGGAGTTTCAAGTATGATGTGGCGCCACATGTCACAGATGCTTTAATGGATGACTAATGCAATGGCATGTCATGCTTCCTAACATCTATATATAGGCATCATCCCATTATAATATATAATCGTAAAAAAATGAAATAAACTCTCATCTCTTATACTATCAAAGCCTGTTCTTTATTTTTTTGCCTACTAGATTCCTTTTGATTTAACACGTTATCAGCACGACACTGCCAAAACTCTGAACAAAATAAATCTTAACAAGCACGATGCTGCCGAAACTCTAAGCAAAATAAATCTTAACAACCATGACATTACCAAAACTCTGAGCAAAATAAATTTTAATAAGCACGACACTGTCAAAACTCTGCCCAAAATTCTTAACAAGGATTAGAAAAGTAAATCAAGTGAAGCACTCGATATCAAAATCGGTTCATCTTCTTTTATCTTTATTTTTAGATATATATTTGGTTGAATATATTATAACTAGAAACTGTTTCTTATTATAGTATATGATATGTCGAATCAAATCTCACAAAGCTCGAGTTTGTTGCACTCGACTTATCTGGAAATAATTATTTTTTATAGATTCTGGATGCTAAAATCCATATTAAAACAAAAAATCTCGGTAATACAATAATGACGGGAAATCAAGAATCCTTATAGGATCATGCGAAAGTACTAATATTCCGATGCCATCATCTTCACAAGAGTTTGAAATCAGAGTACCTCATGGTAAAAGACCCGTTGATCCTTTGGGAAAATTTAAAGAAGATGTACGACCATTTGAAAATGGTCATTCTTCCTAAAGCTCACCATGATTGGCTTAACCTGCGACTACAGGATTTTCAATCTGTAACGGAGTACAGCTCCGCTATGTTCAAAATAAGCTCGTAACTCTTACTGTGTGGAGAGACAATTACTAAAGTAGATATGTTAGAGAAAACATATTCTACATTTCACACCTCAAATATGCTTTTACAACAACAATATTGAGAGCGCCACTTTGCCAATTATTCAGTATTGATGTCTTTCAGTTATCGAACAAAATAATGAGCTTTTATTGAAAAATCATGAATATCGTCTGACTAGTTCCACACCAGTGCTTGAGGCACATACAAGTTCATTTTCCAGTCGTGAACGAGGATATGGACGTGATCGTGGTCGAGGACAACAAAATCATGATAATTATAATACGACACTAATACATGATATAGAAAAAGGTTCTGAAAATAAACATCATAAGTTTTATGAATCACACTGTTATCGGTATGGCAAAATGGGTCATTGGGCAAATACTTGTCGTACAACTAAACATCTGGTCAATCTTTATCAGGCTTCTATCAACAAATGAAAGAATGCCGAGATAAATTATATTGATCATGATAATCAAGTTGGTGCCATTGACCTTGATATATATGACTTCTTCGTTAATCCAAAGATCAAGACTAATAATCTTTTTTACGGCGGCCATAACCGCATCAATTAGAGTTTTATGTTTCATATATCTTTATGTATATTCCTTTTTTAAACCTTTCTTTTGGTAAGTATTGTTATGTATATATACTATGTCGTTTACATTTAAGTTATTTAATATATAAGCCTAAATAACTAATTCCAACTCAGGATGGATGCTGAATATGCATGTGTGCTTAACTGATAGTGCAACAACGCATATGATCCTTTGAGATAAAAAGTATTTCTCCACCTTGACATTATTTGAAGTCAAGGTGAATACTACTTATGGCATATTTGATCTCATTAAAGGCTCTGGTAGAGCTGATCTCATATTGCCAGGTAGTATAAAAATCCATGTTGACGACGCTTTATATTCAACAAGATTGAGGAGAAATCTATTGATTTTTAAAGATATACGTCGTAATGGATATCAAATTGAGACCATATCAAAAGATAATATAGACTAGCTCTGTATTACTTCATTTGTCCCAAACCAGAAGTATATTTTAGAAAAGCTTCAAGCTCTTTCTTCTAGATTATATTATGCCACAATAAGAATGATTGAGTCATATGCTGTAAGGAGCCAAATGTTTAATGATCCAAATTTTTTTATACTTTGGCATGACCATCTAGGTCATCCTAGATCTACCTTGATGCGTTGAATTATTGAAAATTCGCATGGACATCATTTGGAGAACCAGAAAATTCTTCTTTCTAATGATTATGCTTATACATCTTGTTCCCAAGGCAAGTTAATTTTGAGACCATCCTCATTTAAAATTATTGTTGAATCTCCAAAGTTCTTACAATAAATTTAATGGGATATTTGTGGACCTATTCACCCTCAGTGTGGACCATTTAAATACTTTATGGTCATAATTGATGCATCTATGAGGTGGTCATATGTATGTTTCTTATCTATGAGAAACGTTGCTTTTGAGCATCTCCTTGCCCAAATAATTATATTGCAAGCACATTTTCCAGAATATCCAATTAAATCTATTAGATTGGATGGTGCCGGTGAATTTATATCAAACACATTTGATGATTACTGTATGTTAATTGAAATTGACATTGAGCATCCTGTTGCTCATGTCCATACACAAAATGGGTTAGCTAAGTCATTAATTAAACACCTTCAACTGATGGTGCGACCCATGCTTATGAGGACAAAATTACCGATATCTGCGTGGGACATGCTATTTTACATGCTGCGTTATTGGTTCGGCTTCACCCCATAGCCTATCACAAGTATTCACCCTTACAACTTGTTCTTGGCCACTAACCAAATATCTCACCTCTATATATTTTTGGATGTGAGGTACATGTTCCAATTGCACTGTCACAACATACAAAAATGGGACCTCAACATAGATTGGGAATTTATATTGGTTTTAACTTACCATCTATTATACGGTATCTAGAACTCGTAATAGGTGATAGTTTTATTGTACGTCTTTCAGATTGTCATTTTGATAAGACAATCTTCTTACCGTTAGGGGGAGGAATTAAGCCTGTTGAACGACGTGACTTATGGTAAAATACAATAAAGATATCTTATTTCGATCCACAAACCAATCATGTGAAACTGAAGTATAAAGGATCACTCATCTTCAGAAAGTTGCTTATCAAATGCATTTACAGATATAACACAAGTGACTAGATCACAAATACCAGCTACAAACGTACCAGTAAAGATTGATGTCCCAGATGGACAGTTGCCAAACGTGATAACAAATTAATAATCTAAAGTATGTTTGAAGTGTGGATGACCAATTAGTTTTAAATATTTAGTTTCTAAAAAAAGGAAATATAAAGGGAAAATTAATCTTACGGATAGTAGCACGATAGAAAAGGCTACAAAGGGATAGATCCCTATTGAAAGCTCTTCTGAAGAAGCTATAAAAGGATCCATAATTCTTGACCAAATAAACTCTGACAAGGATGAAGTCCTCATAGATAATCATACCTCCAATGAGGTACAGTTACCTATAAATGATGAGATTACTACAAATTATGCATGATCAAAGTAATTGTGGAATCACAAAGAAATAATTGTCAATAATATATATTTGTGTTTACAGTAGCTACTAAAATCATGACTGATGATATTGAACCACACAGTCTTGATAAATGTCGAAAACGATATGATTGGCCAAAATGGAAATCTATAATACATAATTTGATTCACTTACAAAATGCAAAGTATTTGGACCTGTGGTCCTAGCACCCAAAAATGTAAATCGAGTTGGTTACAAATGGGTATTTACATGAAAAGGCAATGAGAAAAATGTGATCATTCGCTATAAAGCACGACTCGTGACACAAGGTTTCCAGCAAAGACCTGAGATTTATTATGGAGAATATCTCATTAGTTTGATAGTCTCAAAAGGACTTGACATGTATTTTATAGACGTGGTTACTACATATTTATATAGAATGTTAGATAAAGAAATCTACATGAAAGTCCCAGATGGACTCTAATTGCACACAACAAAACCAGGTTATATGTACTATGTATGGACCTATCCCTCGACCTAGTCCAAACTCAAACTACCTCAATACTAGACTCATGCATTATCTACATGATATATAACATCAACATTGACACCAAGACCACAAATTGATAAGGAACATGGCTTGAGCATTACAGAAAATATGAACAAGTCAAAGACACCTGTCTCCCAGGAACTAATAGTTACACATTCAACTATCACTTACCTCATTTTTAGGAGAACGTGCTTCTACACGATAATGAACTGCAGGTAAGGTCTACATAAAGGATGAGTTCTGAAGGAGATATGATAAGAAATTCTACTTTCTAAGACCACAAGAATTTTTATCTTTCAAGATCAAGTATTTCTAGCTCAAGAGATCATTTATAATAAAATATCAGCCTCAAATAATAAAAGTTACAGTTACTAAATCCTCAACTCAAGGTAGTGGTTTTTTACCTATTCAAAGGTTTTCCACGCTAAATCACCTGTACCATTTCTTGAATTATACTAATTCTTGTCACATGTACATTTGGTGTAAGATCTAATTTCAAACAATTTTGAGCTGTAAAATTAGGCCATTACATTTGGCACCATCTGTGGGAAAGAAGACATTTCCACGATATTTTAAGGCATATATTTATTTTGCTATCCATTTCTAATCATGGTCACTTCAAAGCGACCAGCAACAGGAGTTCAGCTCGATCTTTCAGTTGAACCAAAATAGCTCGCTAAACTAAGGGTGAATCTTCATGCCGAGATAGAGAAGCGTAACGAGCTCCAGCATCAGTTAGCTTTTGACCGTGAGCTCTGTGACAAAGAGCTCAAAAGCGAGCGTCAAGCTCGTCTGACAGTATTCAAGAAATATAAAGAACAGATAATAACTATGCAGACCGTTTTACAAGCTTTATAAGATTCTCAACAAGCTCCCCTTACTAAAGATCGTGATCAAGTGTCAGCGAACTCCCGAGTTTCTACACGAGAAAGATTAGGACCTCGAGGAGCAACCAGCAAAGCCATTTCCAGAAATCTTCAGAATGAACCACAAGCTTCAATTCATTTGGGAAGAGAAGCTCAATCCGATATCAATAGAGGTCTCCGGCCTTCCAAGCGTTAAGAGATGGAGCAGTGACCTCAACCCCAAATACTAGTATGTGAACGCTTGAGCGAGGGCATCGGTACTCATAATCCTCGACTAGCTCACCAAGTCACTCAGGCACCACGTTAGTACGTCACATAAAAACATATGGATCAACGTATCAAAGAGTTGATTGAAGCACAAACAATAGGCCATAAGGATAATTTTACCAAGTTGCAAGGTAGTCTGATTGCCAAAGAGTTATTTGATATGGAAGTACCAACAGGTTTCTATACTCTCAAAATATGCAAATAGAAGGGCACTGATCTGAAGGAGCACATTCCACAATTCCATAATTCACTGGGATTATATTAAAATCTCAACCATATTCTATGACATCTGTTTTCCACAAGTCTACAGGGAGAACCGCTACGGTGGTTCTATTATCTACTTAAATATTCTATCCTCACATTCGACTAATTACAAAAAATCATCGTTAATAATATGCTCACAATAAAGATAAGGAAGAGAATTTATATTCTCTTATTAGTCTCAAACAGTCGCAAGGAGAGAAGCTCGAGGTATTTTCAAAGAAGTTTTTGGAGCTCACACGAAAAGTTGACAATCTTGATCAGAAAACAGCTGTTACTACATTTACAAATGTACAACAACTCGATTACAAAGCAAAGGAGCATCTCTTCTTAAACAAATCTACAACTTTGGAAAACATGATTACCAAGGTCAATGGGTATGTCGACCTGGAAAGGATGATGATCGAAATGTATAAATCTACTAAATCTATTCTAACCACTAAAGGTCAAAACACAGAATGTAACAGTGTATCAAAGGAAGACCAAGATAATCAAAAGTATTCCAAGGCAAACACATGCAAACCTCAGAAAGGCAATTTATTACCCAAGCCGGTCCTCCCCAAGATGAATGTCTAGATCTTATTAATTTTTCCCGTGCTGGCGAGCAACAAATTTTACTGTGTATCTCAACCACAAGAACCGATTGAAGGCAAACCGTACTACATGCATCACAAGGTAAATAATAATGAAACTGACAACTGCTATACTTTACAAAGGTTGTTGGAATATATTTTTAGAGACAGAAGAATGTACGAGTACATTATCGATCTAAAAGGATATATGAATGGTAACTACAAGGCACAGGTTGAAGTAGTTCAAATCGAAGATCAAGCCGAGGAAAAGTACTTATACCATATATACAACAACAACATAATCAAGATTTATCAGATTAACAATTCTTCCATATTCAAGGGACGGAGTTATCAGAGTGCTGTGATCTCACCGCTTAAGATAAAGAAGCTAAGATCCTTCCTGAATTAAGCAATCGATGACTTGGGATTTCATTCGAGAATTGTGATATAAGTCACATAAAGTTTCCTCATCATGACGCTCTGATTATCATGCTAAAAATGAAGAAATTTGTAATACATACAATGATGATTGATACTGGAAGCGGTATTACTACCAATAATTGCTGGACTTGCTATAATCGACATCATATTCAACATCATCAACACCAAATCTCGTTACTTAGGGATTATGGGCCACTGCTGGATTCACAACATGGAAGCAATTGCTTCCACGTACCATTAAACACTTTGTTTAAAGCACAATGACGACATCTATAAAATCAAAGGCAGTCAAAAAATTTCACGAGCTTGCAAAAATACCATTTGTGTTATTCTCGGCATATCCAACAGATTTGCTGTATAGAAATTATAGAAAGCTGGTCACGTCGATGACCAGCCTTCAACAGAAGAACCTACAGAGTACATAAACATTGATGGACCTAGTAGAGGTACTTATATTGGTACCAAGCTAGTCTAACATGAAAAGGAGGCACTCGTTCACTTCTTATAAATGAACAGTGATGTCTTTGCTTAGACTTTTGATAAAATGCAAGGAGTCGACCCAGCAAAGGCCTGTCACAGATTGAACATCAACAACAACGCCATGGTAGTCAAACAGAAATAGAGATGACTATCACCTCGTCTTCGAGATAAAGTCAACAATGAAATCAATAAATTGAACAAAATCAGGTTTATTCGAGAAACCAAATACCCAAATTGGATCTTCAACATAATCGCAGTTCCAAAGAAGAATGGGAAGGTCTGAGTTTGCGTAGATTTAATAGATCCAATATTTTCGTGCAAAAACTTTATTAATATATATTCAAAAGAAAGAGTACAAGAGGGGGAAGAGCCAACCATGCCACGCACTAGTACATGTCACTAGTGCATATGCAAATGGGGTTCTCTACAAAAAGAAAAATATATAAAAGAAAAAAAATTAAAAACTCCAAAAAATAGGCAAGGGGCATGCCTCCGCACCATTTCGTTCGAACGATTTCAGACTCATTCGAACGACTAGTTGAAAAAAGCTTTTGATCTTCAGGAGTGCTATCTCGTTTGAACAACCTCCAATGTCATTCAAGCGAAGTATTGTAAAAAAATCATTGGTGAAAATAACATGCGATTTGTTCGAACGACTTCCGAGTTCGTTCAAATGACATGTTGAAGATAGCCTTCGATTGGTCTTCTGGAGCGTCAGTTCGTTCGAACGACTGCCAATGTCAATCGAAGAACTTGATGTTATATCTTCTATAAGTACTATTTGGGTAATTTAAAGTATTATGTGTCTGGGTTCTCTATGCGTGTGAGAAAAGATGGCCTCCCTCGATACCATTCTTCAAAGGGTTATGTATTTGTAGACCTTCGTTTGGCAGTTGTATCCGCTGAAAAATTTGCTTCTCCCCAAACTTGTGGTATTTTGAACGAGTCTAGTTTTTATTTAGTTCATCTCCATTCATTGACCATCATCCATGGAAGTGTATTTGTCGTGAACGCTTGAACTGTTGCTTAAGATTCTGAAACCATCTACAATTTTTTCCATCCTTTTGCTATTACCTATTGAGCTCCTTGTATAATGGTTTGTATCTCTATGAAATAATTGTTGGCATTACCTAAAGCTTTACTGAATGTGCCCAGTACCTCCCCTTCTGTATTCTGGTATACTACCCCAATGCCAACTAGTCCAGGGTTGCCCATTGCGGATCTATCACAATGTGCCTTAATCTCCCCTGGTAGAGGCAGTTCCTGCCAGTAGCTCTTTATTATTATTGTGTTTCGTTGTCTACACTGGACGATCAAGTCCTTGATAATTTGGAGGTTGGTACCACTGTTGTACATGCTTTTTTTAGAGAGTTGGGATGTGTCCCTGATGTCTTTGAGGATATCTTATTTCAGCAATTGGTTGGATGTTTTTTGGTCATCGTATCTAGGGCTGTTATGCTTTTTCCAAAGACCGTTCTAAATAGTAAATGTTGCAAAAACCCATAGATCATGCACATATGAGCTTGTGTGATTGTTTCGGGCTAGGACTATTTTCCAATTGTCCAAATTTTTCACCGGTGGAACATTGAAGATATTAGCTATCAATTTTTAGATTTCCAGAGCATACCTCACATTCAAAGTAAAAATGCTATTTTGTTTCCCAGTTGCGTTAGCAGAGGGAGCAGACAGAGGTAAGGTAAATACCTCTCTTCTCAACTCTATCATTGATTGATAGTGTACGATTAAAGAGTCTCCACGCAAACGATCTTAGCCGAGGGTGTAGGCTATTGTTCCAAACCATTTTCCACTACCATGCGGTGTCTTGGGTTTTGCGAATACTATTGAATGCGTTCGTTACTGTGAATTTTCTGTGAATGTCTGGCTTTTAGATTTGTTAGTCTTGAGCTTGAGGGTCGCATTCGATTCTCACTAGGTTGATTCCCAATGCCATAAATAGCATCAATATATATTGGGGTATCTCCCATCCTTTGCTGCCAATAAAGCTGCTAAGTTTTGCATTATAGTTTCTCCATAGGTGTGTTAGAAGGTTAATGTACTCCCTAAGGGGAATATCCGTTGCCCAGCAGTTTCTCCAAAAATCAATTGTGTCTCCATTTCCAATTACTCAACCCATGTACTGGCCTGCCAGTTGTTCTCCAGCTTGGATCCCCCTCCAAATGGATCATATCTTGTAGTATGTAATCCCCTCTCTGTGTCTATTTATGAATTTAGTGTACATGAATCGTGCCCAGTCTTTTCTTTGTTGGGTGAATGCCCAGTATAGCTTACAGAGAAATGCATTGTTATTAACTTCCCCTAGTTTTTGTATGCCAAGGCTGCCTTCCTGAATGGGTTTACACACCTTTTCCCATTTAAAGGTAATGCCCTTTCTTTTGGATGGGTCTCCGGTCCAAACAAAATTTTGAATAATAGTTTCGCCCACTTTAATAAGAGATTGAGGCCATTTGTTGACTGCCATGTTGTATATAGGTGTGTTGTTTATGACTGATCTTGCCAATACCACCTTTCCTTGGAAAGACAAAAGTTTCCCTACCAGTCCATGCGCTTTCTAATTTTCTCTACCAAAGGTTGCAGTATATTCTTTGTAGCCCTCCCCTAGAAGAGGGGTATTCCCAAGTATGTTTCTAGAAGTCTCCCTTCCTGAAACCCAAAAATGTCAAGAATCGCCCATCTTCTGGTGAGCGGAATTCCCCCCAATAAAAGTCTTGTTCTTCTCTTGGCTTACAACTTGTCCAAGAGCTTCTTGGTATTGAAGAAGTAGTTGTTTCAGGTGTTTGAGGTCTATAGTATCCCCGTTGAGGAATATGAAGATGTCGTCTACAAAAAAAAGGTGTGTTGGAGCTTGTATGTGCCTGTTGCTAACCATAGTATGAATGTTGCCTTGGTCCCTCAGTTTATGTAGGTTAATGCCCAAAATATCTTTAGCGAGTACAAATAGAAGCAGAGAGAGAGGTATCCATGTTTAAAACCTCTTCCAGGGATGAAGTACCCTGTTGGGCTACCGTTAATTGCGATCGATATCTTCCCGCTCGTGATAATGGTCATAATAAACTCACAGAAATTGTGGGAGAATCCAAAAACATGGAGAGCTGTCGTGAGAAAGTCTCAGCTGAGTGTATAATAGGCTTGTGCTATATCCAGCTTGAGTCCCACATTACCCCCTTTCATCTTGCAATTTATTTCAGTGACAAGCTCGGATGCCATTCAGATATTATTGTGAAATCTCCTACCCGTGATGAAAGTACTCTGTACCCAGAATACCACTCGTTCTGCTATTGGTGATAGTCTAGTAGTCAGGATCTTTGTGATTGTCTTAACTACAAAGTTGCTCAGGCATATCGGTCTGTAGTGATTCACCCTCTCAGGTTTCTTGATTTTGGGCATAAGCACTATGATATTGGAGTTGAAGTTGGCAAGGAACTGCCTGTCTTTAAAAAAGGATGAGATTCCTCAACAAAAGTACTATTTAACCACCTCCCAAGATGTAGTGAAGAAGACCCCTGAAAATCTTTCTGGACCTGGTGAGCTATCCTTGTTGAGACTAAACACTGCGAGTTTGATTTCGTCCTAATTGGGAAGTGCAATTAGCATTTCATTTTCAGGTTACTCCCCTCTGGAATTGGTGACATCCAAAATACCGTTATGCAGGTTGACCGGGTTTGCTACGAATTTGGTCGTGTAGGGACTGGAGTATGTGCGTCTTTATCTGGGATTGGTTTGTCAAGATAATTCCTTCCTTTGTCTCGATCTCTGTGATGATGCTCTTTTCATTCCTAGCTCTTGTCATGCTGTGAAAGAATTGGGTGTTGCGGTCAACTTCTATAGAGAGAGAGGGTCCCTCAGTTTAGGATAATTTGAGACTTTTGACACCATTGCATTTCCTCTCTCTCTCTCTCTCTCTCTCTCTCTCTCTCTCTCTCTCTCTCTCTCTCTCTCTCGCTATCTCTTTAATATGAGATATTTGTGTAGCCTTTGTAATGATGCCCTGATCGATCACATCACTTTGCCAGTTATTTTCCTATTTGAGCTAAAGTTGGAGCAGGTCTTTCTCCAAGGCTTTTTTGGTATCTCGCGTCGTGTCCGGTCATGTTCATTTCCACTGCTTGATATCGTTCATTAGTCTATGGAGTTTGGGCATTAAATAGAATAAAAGTATTGCTACTAGTTCGTTATTCCAACTACTTTGAACCACGTCTCCAAAGTCTGTATACGTGTTCCATGCTTGAAGGTATCTGAAGGGAATGCTGCAAGGTTTTGGGACAGCCTGACAATCCCCAAAGAGAGAGAGTGGTCAAAGACTATTCTTGGAATTTTTTTGATTCACCAACCCTGATAGCTATCTGACCACATTGGGTTATGTAAGCCTCTGTCCAGACAGCTCAGTATTCTATTGACCTCTATCTGTGCGTTACTTCAAGTAAAGCTTATTCCCGTTATGTTGCTCCCCGTTAGATTAGCCCTGCTGATAAAATCCCAAAAATCTTGCATGGCTCTTATCAGTGGTCATCTTCTGCCCCTCCTCTTCTCAATCTTGAGGACACAATTGAAGTCTCTTAAGAAAATCCATGGCTCATTGATGTTGCTAGCGACTGTTGTTAGTTCATTCCAGAGCGTTGTTTTGTAGAGAGAGAGGCAACTGGCGTGGATGAAGCAAAAACTACAGCTCATGTATTGAACTATGATTTGCTGGTCAGAAGTACTCATTGTTACTAGTTCTGGAATCCCTCGCCCATCTTTCCAGAGTATTCTTATGTTCACTTTATTCTCGCCTGCTTCATTCGTTATTATTTTCCTCGCAAAGCCATGTAGTATGAATTTCGTAACGTAAATATTCGATTGTACTATGCACATAATGTTTGGTTGTAGTTCCTCCACTTTTGTTTTCAAGTAGGCACGAGTTTTGTGATTACCTACTCCTCGTACATTCCAAAAGGTCACCCTCATTATCTTTTATTAGATCTGGTGACCCGAGGGTCAAGTGAATATATATTTCCTCCTTTACATACTTGATTTGGCCCTAGCTTCCTTGCCATATTTTGATCATCTTTTTCCATTTCATCCGCCCATCTTGCTTGGTTAAGCAGCTGTCTGATTTCATCAAAATCTGCCTCTCTTTGACTATGTGTATCCCCCTGGACCCCCCCTCCCCTTATTTCTGTTATGTTACGCTCCTCTGGAGAGTTTGCATTGTCTGTTTGTGTGTCGGCTTTGCTGTCTGCTTCTGCATGATGACTTAAGAACCCCTTCATTGCAATTGTCTTCCATCTATTTTGATATGTCTCCAGCTAGAGCATTGAATGTGTTACTCCTAGAAATATATGCCTCTTTTTAAGGTTCACTATTGCCTGTTGTTCTCCCCTTTGTGACAGATCATTCTTCTTCATGTTCGATCATCTTTACTTGCATGATCTACCTCATTAGTTTTGTCATCCATGTGAAGTATATCATCGGGGATATGCTATTAGCGGAGGGAGTGGGGTTTCCTGAACATATGCGTGTTTGCTGGGTGGTGTCGGTTGAGTTTGGGTTTGGGTTTTTTCCTTGTTGTTTTCCTTGCTTTTCGTTGCACCTTCCTGAATGCGAATGGACTTGTTATTTATGATATTCTCCCCCCCCCCCTTTCTCTTGTGTTGTTCGTGGCGTTCTTGATCAGTTCCAAGTCCTTCTATCTGGAAGCCCTTTGCACTATCTTGTATTCTGCAATAATATGCCCCACATTATTGTAATGTTTGCAGTATTTAGAGACTCTGTGTAGAAGTATCTCCTATTTTACTATGCGCCCTTCTATGTTGAGGAGATTGTGGTCGGGGATAATTTTAGACATATCAATATCTACGAGGACATTGGCGTGGTATCCATAGTCCTGGTTCAATGTTGATTGGTCCAGCTGGATAAGTGCTCCAAACGCTTTACCCAGAGAGAGAATAATTTTGGAGCTCCACATCTCAATAGGTATACATGGAAATTTGTACCATATAAGCACGTTGGAGTTGTTGTAGTTGTCTACTAAGAAGAACGAACTCCACGGTAATATTCTTATCGGTATTCTATCATCCATCCATGGTCCTCTACTCCATATCAAAATTTTATCCTCCTCGTTCTCCAATTTTATGATGAAAAATCCTTTACCGATTAGTATTAGCTTGCAAGATCCTTTTATTTTCCAGTGCATGCAAGCAAATTCCTGAACTGCTGTGAATTTGATCTTCTGGACGTCTAACCTGCCGATTAAGTTGAATTGGTATTGTAATATACCTGATTCTAGTTCGACCGTTGGGATGATGATTACTGGTGTGTCTCCTCTCTTGCACACCGGTAGCAGCTCTCTTGTATCAACCGTTTGGATTCTCTTGTCCCTCATTTTGTCTGCGAATGTCTGAGTTGTTGGTGTTGGCAGTGCTCCCTTCTAAATCTGTTTCATTCCTGCCATATCCCCATTGCGCTTAAATTTGATTATCCTTGTGTTGGTTAATGTTGTGGTTGTTCTTTCTTTGCCTAGGCTTTCCTCCCCATTTCAATTAGGGATTGACGATGCTTTTGCAAGAAAACCCCATAGGTAGATTGCTCTTAAATCGGTGTTGTTTCTCTCCTCCCTCGCTGCCGGTGGTACAATTTACTCAGGGATTTTACAGGGGTTGGTATTTACGCTACCTAATTTGCATAATTGATTTATGCGTTAATCGCTGGTGTTATATAGCTTTGATTAACCCTTGCCACCTTCGTTATTTCTAAAATTGGTGTGTGGATCATCTTTGTTCCATCTTGCGAGCTTGATGTATATATCTCCATCCCTTGTTCGATATTGCTACCTAATGATTTAATGCCATTTCTAAGAATCAGCTATAACAGATTCAATGTTTGTTGATCCATGTTCATCATTAATTAATCGGGGTTGCTAGGTTTCGGATTGGATTTTGGAGTCTCCACTCGTCAACAGTTGGTAAATACTCATCCACCCAACACCAGAACCCACAATCCCTAGGTGTCTTCTAAAGTATGCAAATATAAAATAAATAGCTACTAATAGATAATAAAATAGAAAATTGAATATAGAAAATAGAATATAGAAAATACTGCGTAAAGGCATTTACAATATGTTCTATTTGGAGTGTTAGAGCTTTGAGAAATTAATGTAACCCCATTCCCACAAATGTAGTTGTAAATCACCATTGAACTGAATATTATTTTCCACCAATAACACAAAATACCAGAAAAAGAAATGTTATTAATAAATTTGTCCCAATATAAACAACATATTACAAAACCATTATTAAAGAGTTATTGTTTACAATAAACTAAATCACTCTACAATAACGACATTAGCATTGCTTAGTGCTAATTGTGTTGTAAGCATACCTCTTTGAGTTATAGTTGTTGCATGCTCAACTTGCCCAAATAAGATAGCATTAGGTGGTAACTCCTCAGCATGCACTTCTTCTTCATTTCCCTCAACTCCAACATCATTACCCTCAAACTGCTTAAAGAGTTCATCATTCAGAGAAACCCTTCTTAGATAATTGTGAATTTATATGCATGCAACCATAATATTTCTCTGTGTGGGAAAGTCATAAGAAGGCATTGATATGAGAATAGGAAACCTTGCCTTTAGTACACCACAGCTTCTCATAATTATATTTTTTAGTTTAGCATGCGCATGGTAAACAACTCTTGTGGGTTTCTAGGTCTTTGTCCTTGCCTATAATCACTCAACTAGTACCTAACACCTCTGTAAGGGGACATAAAACCTCTTGTTTGTACATAGGCAGCATCACATAGATAATATTTCTCTTAAACAAGGAATGTAACATGAGGAGACATAAAAAGAGTGATAAGCATAAACAAATATATAATGACATTACCACGAGTTAGAGGCATAGAGAAGTTGTGGGCTGGATTATTCAGTGTCTCTATCAAAAACCTAGAATCATGGGCAACTCTTTCCCAACCAGCAACAACATATGTGAAATACATGTCAAAATCACATATGGCCATCACATTCTGGAAGCAAATCCCTCCACCTCTTTCTTTGTAAGGTGTTTGATCCTTTATTGGAATACTTGCAGGAATTGGTTGTCATGCCCCAAAATCCAGTAATCGGTAGCTTGACCAATTGCTAGACTCTAAGTAGTGCAGGTCAGGGAATCCAAAGATTCTACCCCACAAATAGCCAAGCTGTAGACAAATTCTGGCCCAGCTATTCACATATAGCAGTAATCATCAGAGTAAAGAAATAACAATGCAACAATATAACAATGTAACGCGGAAGTAAAAGACATATATATATATATATACATATCATGGCGAAAGAAATACAACATCTCGAATAAGAGCTCAACCACACAATGCTGAGAACACCTACAAAATCTAGAACTGAAAGAATCTGCAGTGGCAAAATCAGCCTCTGGACCGGCTAACCATGCGATAGTCCGAGCTACTCAACCTCTAAAAAATGTTAAATGCGAGAGTGAGCAAACAACGAGCTCACTAATCCGACAGAAGTAAATAACTTACTAATAACTGGTAACAAAAATAGAGTAGAGACGAGTGCGATAAAGAAATAAGTAACTAAACAGTTCTAGCAATATAATCAGTAACCACCAATGAACATAAGTAATCAATAAGAAAAGTAGGATTGAGTTGATAAGAGAATGGAGAATAGAGTTAATGCGCAGAGAGAATAGAGTGGATTAGAAAGGGAATAAAGTTAAGAATGTGAGAGGAGGGAATGATGATGATAATGCAATGTTATGCCGTGAAGTGATGACTAGGATAATCCCATACTTATCCTAGATGCAATGCTATGATATGATGAGCGGCGATATTCCCATAAATATCCCCTAATGCAATATGATATAATGTTAACGCCTAATACTATCTTAAAGAGATTCGGTAAAGGGATACACTGGTATGATTTGTTTAAGCTCGACTAAGCTAGGATGGTCGCACTCGATCAAAGTGGAAGGGTAGATCAAACCCGTGGAACATCATGTCCGAAGCATTTCAAGGAATTTTAACCTCACCGAGGTATAAGTTTGGGATCGTCAGGACTCTGTCTCATACCAATCCACACTCCGTGGTGGTTTTGCTAGGTATGATAGTGTCGTTCCCAATCTCACCTGTATATTTTAACCCGATCTCGCGGACTCTATGGATCCCGTCAGAGGTCAACCGAAGTGGAGTGTTTGTGCATCCAATCTCAATAAGTAAGAAAAATGCAATAAGTTATAATATGTAAACGGTGCCCAAGAACAACACAGTTGCCGCTAACCTGACAACTCAAACAGGATTGATAGGGACTCTATTCCACCGACTCTGCATAGCCGAAACAGCAACCAAACCGTTGCCTACGTCCAACCCAACAATCTCTTAAGGCGGAGGGGGAATTCCTGGGCAACCCACGGGAACGCTAGCCCAACCACCACCAACAATCTCAGGTCTCATACAAACCAAAACCAACTCCAGAATCAATGTACAACCCAACCATAGGTTAACAACCACAACCCAACCACAGGGTAACAACTACAACCCAACCACAGGTTAACAACTAAACAGGATAAACTCTAAGTTAAACTATAGTTAAACACAACCCATCTCTAAGTTCAATACTACTCTCTAAAACAATATTCAGAACTAGTAAAGAAACTTAGTAAAGTTGGAATATGAACTCGCCAGATAATAAACCCGAGTCCTGCGAAAATCAACCCGGAAACTTAATCAAAGTCTGCGGAACGACAAGCGTACACCTGACAAGCCAACACAATCACATAGAACAACAAACCCCCAATCAATTTAAGGAAACGATAATAAAACCCAAACCCTAAAATCGAACCCTATAAATCAACCTACGCCAAATCAAGCGAAATTGACGGAAAGGAAACAAGAATCACTTACCGAGAATAGGAGAGATGATCGCGGTGAAGCTCGGCAAGGATCCGCGAGCGAGGGAAAGGATTGGTTGAAGAGTATTGAGGTGAGGGGATTAGGTTAGGGAGATGAGAGGATGATGAGGAAGATAAGGAGGTGATGAATGAAGGAGAGGGAATGATTGGGGTAAAGAATCCTCTCTCTAGAACTCTCTCTCTCTCAAATTGCCTAAGCAGCGCCTAGCAGGAAACCAACCAAAAGAAATGAGGAAGAAAGAATTAAGTAGTCGAAACAAACGAAAGTCGTTCGAACGAGTTAGAAAGTCGTTCGAACGACCAAGAGGCCATGGGCCAAAATCCAGGAGGTTAGTCAATTCGTTCAAACGACAATAAATCTCGTTCGAATGACAATGCTGTCCAATGGCCAAAACGTCCAGAAGACGCAGAAAATGATCAAAAAACATAAAGATTCGTTCGAACAACAAGGAACCTCGTTCGAACAGCCATTTGGGAAAGTCTACACTGAGGTCCTCCTGAACCACACACACACAACTCTAAGACCTTCAGAAGATTGAAACAACTCGAGCAACTACCACAAAGGGTTCCCAAGGTCTAACACCACCTCTACCGCTGAGCGGCCACCAGAACTCCTAAAACCCTAAAAATGAATCTAACGGCTAGAAACTTAACCGGAAGGAATAAAATGGATGGAAAGAGTCCGACGACGGTCTGATAGGCGTTGAGAAACCAGGGGTAGCTAATCCCTATTTCTCCACCCCAGAACGAAAATCGGAAAAGCCAAAAACGTCCAAAATCGAAAATACTATAACCCACGCAAAGGAAAAAGCAGAAAACC
The DNA here is from genome assembly GCA_014058105.1 of Kingdonia uniflora. Taxonomy (NCBI): domain Eukaryota; kingdom Viridiplantae; phylum Streptophyta; class Magnoliopsida; order Ranunculales; family Circaeasteraceae; genus Kingdonia; species Kingdonia uniflora. The sequence continues at coordinate 230,514 of JACGCM010002757.1, forward strand.
CCTTACGGATACAAAAACCGCCCTCCGAACACATACTACACAACCAAGCTAAAACGCCAAACTACCAAAACCATCAAACCACCAAAAACTCTACCAAGAAGGAATCCATACCAAACCTGGCACTAAGAACAGTTATAGTTGCATTAAGGATAGGTGAATATGCAGAAGTGTGATGCAGAGGAATATGCAGAAGTTAAAGAATAGGAATATGCAGATTTGGAATATAAAGAGTAATAATTAAAAAAAAATACGGGTCATTACATTGGTGTACTATCTAGTACTCCTACAACTCCTCTGAAAACCCCTTCCCTAAGTTTTTTATGATGTCTAATTGGCCTTGGTGGTTCATCAAAGTTAGTAGGCACTATCATCTCTTTTAAAAAATTTATCATTGTATCAAGACATTCATGAAAGACTTTACTGGTTGTAGCAGCAAAATGTTAAAATCTGGTGTTTATAGCTCTATTTCTCATGTGCAATGATGTCTAAGAATATTGCAAGCTTCTCCTCGACATCTATATGCTTACTATCCCTCAACAGCTCAGTATCTTTGAAGTGGGCAACTAGAGATCTGAAAGAGGCTGGGTCCATCCTTATTATATTATACATTACAGTTCTAGGACCTTCTAAGAGTTCTTGGACATATGCCTTGCATGAGAGTAGAAGTACATAGACTTTGACGACCCTCCTATTTTGTTTCACTATCTCGTTGCACAAAATAATAATAGCAAGAATATATAATACCCATTAAACCTGATTCATTGTCTCTAACAATACATAATCAATAAAATAATATCAAATAATCAATAAAATAATATCAAATCATAAGCAACTACTAATGCACTATCTATTAACAGAATGCACTATCCATTAACAAACCAAATATTAACTATCTGTGAATTGAAAGAAATAACAGAATCTTTAGGGGAACAAAAAAAACCCTAATTGTTTGGCAATATCAAAGAAGAAGAATTACCATAATTCTCTCAAACACACTAAAAACACAAGTTTTTTGCAACTTCAAACACACATTGCTTTAGGGTACTCCATATGGAATGGTCATAACAACATAAGTGATCCAGGAGGATCTGAGTTTTTTTGACTTTTTAAGAAGTCTATTTGAACAGACTTTACAACCTTTTGTATTCGAATAGAGTCTTTTCCTATTCGAATAGATTTCTACCTGATGGGTTTTATTCAAATAGATTTTTGTCTATTCGAATACACTTTAGTTTATTCGAACAGAAACAATTTTGTTCGAGCAGAGGCGCGATTTAGCCTTTTTCCTTTAGGCAGTGATTATATTTTTGAAGGGTGTTTTGCCTCGAGATGCATTTCTTTTAGTATTTTAAGTTCCCTAGTATATAAAGGGAACTTAATTTATTTTCTAGGTAAGTTTTTTTAGGCAAGATCTAGAGAGAGTTCTGGGAGAAGCCTAGGGTTTTGGAGTGATTCATTGTAATCTACTTCATTTCTTTTAAACAATTAAGCTTTATTTTGCCCAATTTTGGTGTTCTTCGTGTTTCTCTACTAACTAAAAGTTTCTCAATCGTATTGTGGATTAATAAGCATTGCAATCTACAAGGAATGGACATAACAACATAAGCCTTATACTCCCTATATGGCATAAACAAACATGTCTAGTTTTCTGCAGATGGACAGAGAAAAGCATTTTTCCATTATTTGTACATATGGACAGATAAAAGCATCTGTCTGTTAAAAATAACTTGAGATATTGCAGATGACATATTTATTCAGTAGAAACATATGGAAACTGAAGGTTTTCAATAAATTTAAAGAGGATAGAAACAAGCTCACCTGGAAGATAGAAGAAGCTCAACAACACTTAAAAGAGAATATTCAGGATGATGACATTGTGGATAAACATGAAGACATCAAGAAGTTCATTATTAACTCATATACCACTAAGTCAAAGAGACAAAAGTTCAAATTGCAGATGATAATTGACAGATAATGGACATAATGATAGATACATTCAAAACAATATTTAAGAACAGATACATTCAAGACAATATTCAAGAACAAATACATTCAAGACAATATTCTACATGTTAATGAGTTGGAATCTCTACACCATAATATGAGTTGGAATCTCTACAATATTCAAGAACTGATACATTCAAGAGAATATTCAAGAACATAAAATCTAGTTTCAACAACAACATCAACCCATCTATGAACAACAATATCTATCAACAACAACAACAACAATATAGGTAGTTCAAAGGTATGCTATCAACAAAAATCAAATCTCAACCCATCTATCAACAACCACAAACAGATACAACAAACAAAATAGTCAAAACCCCAGAGAGGATAGAATCAGAGAATACCTTGGGGTATAAGAGAAATCGATTAGTGAGCCAATACAGATCTCAAATCCAACTTTGTTCAACAATATCTTCTTCCTACAATCCTAGCTTTGATCAATCCATCACTCTCGAACCCCTCCTTTCTTCGATTCCAAAACAACAAACCCCAGAACTCACAAATCCCTCAATTACGTCAGACTGAACCCCTATAAACACTCTCAGTAGAAGAACAAAACCCATAAATTATTAGCGATCCGTCGACAAAGGAGGAAAAGCAATGTAGGTGATCTGAGAGCTGAAGTAGAGGTGATGGGCTTAGTTTCTACGGTGATGAGGTGATCTGAGAGTTGAAATAGAGGTGATGAGCTTGATTTCTATTCGGGGAGAAGTATAATTTGATTTTGGTTTTCGTAATTTTTATTTGTTGTGAGGGCAATTTGGGAACAAATTTACACTTAGACTCAGACCTCCCACTCAGCTGGCTTATTGGATATGAGTAGAGAGTGGCTCGGTCAAATGTTTTATCTAAGTCTGAGTCTGAGTGAATGAAAAAACAAATGGCACTAAATGACTTCAGTCAATCTAAATTTGACTGGAGTCAAACTCAGACCTCTGACTCCAGTCAGTGTAAAAAACAAATGCCACCTAAGTCTCTTCGAATACATCGTAGAGACGTCTGTGTATTCGAATAGACTCCTCAGGTCTGTTCGATTACAAGTCGTCTAATCAATTTTTTAAAACAATTTTTGTTTGTTCCTCGCTTCTCTCTCTCTCTCTACAACCGATTCACTCCTACTCCCTCTGTGACTCTCTCTTCTATTGCCGTTTCATCAATTACGAGAGGATTTTGTTGTGATTCATCATTTGGTTTTCAAATTCGCCAACTTCGCCTTCCAAATTTATGATTTTGAAGCTCTCCATTTTCAAATTTCTCGCTTGGGTTCGGGCGATTTTCGCTCCTTCAAGGTTGATACTTCTCTATTTTTTTTCTCTAAGCTCCTGGTGCTTTATTGTTCAGTTCTCTAGGGATATTATGCTCACCTGTACTTAAATTCTGGTGTTGGCTTGAATTGGAGCAATTAGGGTTCTGTGTTTCGTGCAGCATTGTTGATTAAGGATGTTGATTATTGCTTGTTGATTGAACTGAGTTTGATTGTTGAAGAATTTAGGCATTGGTATTTGTGGAAGTGCGTTCTTGTTTCTTGCAGGTGATTGGGTTGGCGTCTACGCCTGTGATTGTTGGATTTGTGATTGCTTAGGTTGTTGAAATTGGGGTTTGCATGTGATCTTTGATGTTTGTTGATTCCTGGTTATTGTTAAAGGTTCAATTGTTACATTTGGGTGTCTGCACTTGGGTGTCCTACTTCTGTTGTGTGACTGCGGTTTAATGCATTGGCTTGGGTTGTTGCCATTGAGAATTTGTAGGTGATAATTTGAATGCTTTGGAATGTTGGATGTTAGGGGTTGTTGATATTGGGGGTTTGTGTTTCATACTGGCTAAACTTGGTGATTGTCTTGTGGTTCTTGGGTTCTAGTTCTTGATTGTGTGTTGTGGATTGGCGGTAGTTTGTGGTGTTTGGTATTTTCTTTGCAGGTTGGGTGTATTCTACCTGATGATGGCAGAAGGCAAACATACGGGGATAACGTCACTCGCTCCGAGAGCCGCATCCAAAAGGGGCAGGCGGTGACTAGAGCTGGAACGGGTACGAGTAGTACCGTCCCTTCGCCTTCAGGTGTAGGAGGCGCTTCCGGTCTTGGGGGGTTTCGTGGGCTTCAGGCGCCACGAGACAATGATGGCGGGAACTATGGAATGTTTCTGAATCCTGCTAATTGGGCGACAAAAAATGGCTTCAAGTTGAGCAGCTACTAGACGGAAGTGTGTTGACAATAGGGATTATGAAACCCAAGCTGCCGTGCTACCCTCGTCTAGTTCGGTTGTTCTATGTTAGTATATGCAATGTGCGTGGAACTGCAAACAATAAGAGCTTTGATGTGTCGATTGACGGTAGGAAGTTTCATGTTACTCCGGTTGATCTCATGAGGGCATTTGATTTAGAGGATAAACCCTATCCAGTCCTACCTAGGGAGTGGCCCACGGTTCCCATTCAGTTTTTTTTCAAAGAAAGAACTTGAGGATCTGCTTATTCATTTTGGGAAGAAGAAAAGACCGTATGTACAGCGGAAGAACCTGTCTAAGGTTTTGTGTTTGTTTCACATGATTGCCCACCGTAACATTCTTCCCCAACTCGGGAATAAGAATGTTCTGGTTGGAAACATGATATACCTGGTATATCTCTACCAGCAGGACCACATCCTCGATCTGCCCGGTATTATCATGCACGAGATGCTTCTTACGACTAACTCAGATCATATCATCGTACACGGGCTTTGTCGTTTTATCTCTTAGCTCTTGACGGATCGGGGTTATCATATTCTTGAGGGTGAGGAATCTGATTGTCGAGGAGAAGTGATCAATTTTTGGTATTGGGAGAAGAGTCGGAAGCATATGCTCATTGACAGTGATTCTGAGATTAAGGAGAAAGTGCGGAAGACTCTGAGTTAGAGGTTGTGCCAGCTAGTACGGTGCCAGTTGCTCCTGCTGGAGCGATACCCCATGATATCGCCTCTCTCTATGCTTATATGAACTTTCTGTTTTGTCTTTATCGTCAGGATATTTAGACGTTGCAGACCTCTAATGAGACGTTGCAGTCCTCTCTTGGTACTATGCGCAGTGATTTTCGGGGATCTAGTTGAGGTGGTCATGTTCCTAGTCATGACATGCAGCCTTAATTTTTGCCTCTGTTTCGGTTTCTAGCCCTCTGGTGGTGTTTGTTTTTCCGCTTTAGCCGTTGATATCCTCATTGCATGTTAGTTTTGTTTAGTCTAACTGTTTGTGTATGCATTGTTTTAATAACCTTTCCTTTCAGAATATTTGTTCTTACATTTATTGGTATATCTATTTTTCATATATTCTGTGTTTTACTCGTTCAGTGACTGTTATACATTTTGTTTTACTGGTCTACATCTTCTTTTATCTACTTTTGTGTGTTAGTTACCCTTTGTTCCTTTGTGTCAAAAGGGGGAGAGATGATCCTGACAGGTAAGCCAAGTAGGTTATGACTTTTTCCTGGATTGCTCATTTTTTCTAGCGGTTACGTAATGTATCTTGTTTAGTGTGCAAGGATTCTAGAGTAAATGTTATAGGATGAAAGATGAGCTTCGAGTATGAATGTTTGGTAATTAAGTCATTCCAACGAGTTACAGTTTTTTATTTCTTATAGTTGTAGTTTTGTCACGAAATGAACCAAAATGGGATATTGAAACATCCATATTTGGGATTGGTTTTATTTCATGTCTAGAATAGCCGTCAACATTATCTCGTGGTTATTCGTCGTCAGAGAGTGCACGTGGAGCGACTACAACTGGACTGACACTTAGCAGGTACATTGGTTTTGTACATCTTCGCTCAAAAACTCAAGCCCGTTAGTATTTTACAAAGGTTCAAAAAGAAATTATGTATTTTTTGAAGAAAATAGGTTTCTGTTCCAACAAGTTTTTTGTTCTGTTTGAATAGACCAGGCAAAACCCTGTTTATTTGAATAGACTATTTACTTGATTCGAATAGACTTTTTTCTTTGTTCGAATAGACTAGGCAGAATACTGTTTATTTGAATAGAATCTTTGTTCTGTTCGAATAAAATCATGTCTATTCGAATAGACTATTTTTTTGTTCGAACAGAGTACGAGTTTTTAGTTTTCTTATAAACGACATTCTTTCTTTTTATGTTCTTTACCTCTTCCAAAGCCAACTTTTTTAGGGCTTGAGATTTTAGATAGAGAGAGTGAATTCAACGAGCGATTCAATGCAAAGTAAAACTTAAATTGAATTAATCGAAGAATTAGAAAACCTAATTTTGATTTGAGAAGCCTGTGAGTTTCAAGCTTGGATGTTTTGACGGGAGATTGAAGCAAAGCATTGCGAGAATGATGAATCGATTGTAAGAAGCCTGATTAGAAGAGAGGTAACTATGGGATGTGTTTATTAAGCCTGTAAGTAATTGAATTTTTGTAATTTCATTTCAATAGTGGATTTTTAGCTGTCGGGCGATTCGACAGCAACCTGTAGGTTTTTTTTTCTCTCCTGAGAAAGGTTTCCCACAGGGTTAAAATTGTTTGTTATTGTGCTTAATTTACTATTGTTTGTTGTCGTTGTCACTAGATAATTGAATTAACTTAAATTAGGTTAGGGTTAGACCATTAGTTCAAGGATTATCGGACTTATTATTTTTAACTTAAATTAATCGAAATTGATTAATCTCAAGTAGTAAGAAATTTTAGTAGGCTGGGTATATTAACCAGACACAGGCTTAAAATTAAAGAAAATCTGACATGTTTCAATTGGTAAATTTTTTTGTCTTTTTCAGAGTAGAGATGCGCTAAGCACCGAGTCAGATAATATGTCAGTCTTTTTTTTTCTTCTTTTTAATTTAAAATAAAATATAAATAAAATGTTGTGCGCCACTTGATTGGCACTGATTTTATTAAATAAATAAAAGCATATTATATACACACAAAACCAATTTAAAAATATTACACGTGTGGGAATCTGACAAATTCTGAGCATAACATCAACGCCACATATAGCCAACTGATTTTATGAATGTAAGTACCATTTGAGCGATAACGATCATGAAGGACTTTTTACAACATTTGGATCGCTACATTAGCGATACTTAGCCTACTGCTGATGCTCTAATAAACAAACTATAAGAGTGCAAGAAAGAAGCTGGATTAGCCATTAATCGTGTATCTGAGTAATATAATAGGTGTGACAACTGATATGACGTACTAATTCATTTGTCTATTTTCTCATGCCTTCTACCAAGTTTTATTCGCTGACAAAATATTTGACGAATACATTGAAATAATCCTAGATTTTTCTCTCTAAAAATCTTCTCAAATTTTAAGAAAAACCAGTGGCGAAGCTAGAATATGAGTTTAGTGGGGGCAAAGTGACTAAAGCGAACAATATTAGAAATTTGAGATATGGAGTTGTAGTCTGCTTAATTGTGTATTTTGGCATTTGCAGTTTAAATGGAAATAATACAAAACAAACAAGGGGAGATTTTGGAAATAAAAAGTCTAAGAAAGAGTTATAAAAGAGAGATTCAAGAAGAAAATACTGGAAATATTTTAGGAGAAAAATATTAGAAGAATTTATTGGATATAATCTATTATACATTAGAGAACGGTGTTTTTCAAATAGACAAATTTGCCATTGTTTCAAAGATAAAAAGAGGTTGTGATTTATGAAAAAGAGAGAGATGGACGGCCTAGATTTATTTTACTCTCATACTTATGGGTACTTGGACAAAACACAGAAAATGGGTAGTTTAGTCTTATCATTAACTACCTAAACCACCCTCTCATCCCGACTCCCTTTCTTCCAATTTGTATCTCTCTCTTCAAGGCTCTTTCTCATCTCTCCAACAACTTTCCATCTCTCCCATCTTTCTCTCTACAGAGCAAGGTACTTTTCTCTCTCTCTCTCCCACTCCAAGCACCCTTAGGATTTCAAATTTTACTGAAGCACACCTAGTGCAATAGTATAATTTCGTGATCCGAATGTAGTCTTTACACCAAAGATATTCAGAACGATTAGTAAATGTAGAGTAACAATTGGCACAAAGTTTAGCATGGAAAACCTTTGACTAGGTTAAAAACCATGAGCTCTTTTGAGGATTTTAGAAAGAAAGAGAGTTTTTATTGAGGATTCCTAGCTATTATAATGGATGCTCCGAATAGTTATGAATAGAGTATCGGGTGAGCATTCATCTGTCCTTCATCTGGGATTTTCTGATCTTATTTATAGGTCTTATAATATGACTGTTTGACGACCATTATTATCCTTAATGATGGACGTTACAATATATTTAATAATCTTTAAGCTGATTGTGTAACGGTCTGAACTTGTTATTTTGTAACGGCTTCATTGGTGACGGTGCGTTTGATAACTCGAACATTAGATGTAGAGGTCGAAAGTGATGAATAGAACTTTGTAACTGTAATATATCATACATTGTGCCACGTGTATGCTAATGAGGTCGAGTGGTCGTATGATGGTCAAAGATGAAGCATGAGTTCGAGATGCGGAATAAGCCACTACAACCGCCCCCTCTCAGCCAATAGTACGAGAAACATTGTAGGCGAGTGGTGTTGGTTGGGAAGCTTCATTAATACTACAATTAATACCTGGGAATCATTTCCAAAGCGTCTTCATGAATATCTGTTTATGGCTTTTAGGTTTTCTAGAACTAATGGTTCTAGTCAATCTTGTTGCATGGAAAATCTTCCTGACATTGGGAATTTGGAGAGTAATCTTTAATACTAATTATAGTATAAAGAGCACTCTGATTTTTAGTTGTGATGAACCAAGTATTGCTTCTGAACTTTTTTTCTGTATCTTTCTTTCGTTAACTGCCCTTTGGTAACTTGGAAACTTTTCTGTGTTGAGAATATGGTAACTACGAGGCAACAGTCTCAAGAGGCTAGAATTCGAGCGAAGGTGGAAGAATTTCGTGTCAGATACCTTGGAAGCAACCCTTGAACCTGCCGACACAAATTCTGGTGCCCCCTACATTTCATGGGATGACATACGAGGAGGTGGTGGAGGCAAAGGATGACCATTTTCAAATGGGGCATTTCCATTATCTGCTGACATCGGAGGAGGAGTGCCAAAATGGGTTGCGGCTACTGGCTGAGGAAGCTGTTACAGCTAAAGATGAAGCGGTAGGCGTTCGTCCGAGGGAGTCTCGTCGGTACCCTACTGGTGAGTGGGTTATGTCTAAGAAATAGGACTCACTTTCCCTCTCTGCCATGCGTGGTGGTAGGGGTTATGGTAGAAGAGACGGTAGTGGAGAAGGTTTTTCTTCCATAGACTATAGATTTTGGCCATGAAGAAGATCATTCCACTGGTGCCGTAATTCCTTCAGTAATCTCCAGCTCTTTGATTTCCTGGCCCATTCGTGCAGGGGATCACAGTTTGGAAGTCTGCTTTAATTTTGCATCATCTTCCTCGGTGGCTGCTGATAAGTGTTTCGAATTGTGACTTGATGTAGTTTATAAAGTAATCTGTAGAACTGTCTGGAACATCTGTTATCAAAAAAGTAGTCTGTAATTTTTGAGATGTAAGAAATATTCAAGCTAATGAAATATCTTTGTGCTACCAACTTGTATTTCAAATATCCATTTTATATGTTTAGTGCGAACTGTATTGTTGGGTATTAGGAGAATAATAATTCGAACTGCGGATAAATCAAAATGGGAGAAGAAATAGAGGTCTAGAAATAGGTAGGTGTGAGAAACGTCCAGTTGTGATGGGGTATTTTTAAACAAATTGAACTGCAAGGATCTCAGTACGTGTATCGGCAAAGGTAGTGGAAATTGAGGTTGAAAAGTAGAGGAGTCTGAACATGTAATGAGGTCGTTTGGTAAATGTAAGTAAATAGGTGGCTAGGATGATTGTATGGTTTTAAGGGTATTTGTATGTTAACGAGCTGCTGATTCGGGCAGACTAAAAGATTTCTTGCTGCATATAAGTAAATGATATATGTATATAGGTGCTACCGTTGGACATGTTTGATTGTATGTTGCGATCTCCATATCTGTGAGAATAAAATTTGAGGAGATATTTTATAAAATAAAAAGTATGACCTGCCACAATATTTTCTAGCTTCTGCTAATATTCTTTGTTTCCAAAATTTTGTACAATATATCCTTCAACAAAATCTGCGTGACGAGTTAGATTTTCATAAAACTTCATGGTGTCTATATAAAGTAGTGCCCCTTGGCTGCTATGTCTTGTATCTTTTGCAGGGAAAATTTACAGTAGAGGTAGTATGAGTAACCGTGGAGAAGACGCATTCTCAGTGTGTTCGTCATGCAGTGGAAGGTAGGTTCCATATCAAGGTTGATGAACTTCGTGAGCGATACTTTCGTTAGTTGCCTTATGACGCCGTATTACCAGAATGGCAGTTGAAGCTAGGTGGTTTAGATGATGAAGGTAGGCGTGCAGAGTATGACCACTTTTTATTATATGACGTATTCCGTGTGTTGTTGTTAGATGCAACTTTACGAAAAGAAGATGTTCGAGAGATCGCACGGGACATGCTTGCTGAAGAAGATGAGAGAGCAGCAGGAGGAGGGGAGATCATACCATGTGGTATGGTGAATCATCCAGGCCGCTTTAAGTGTAACTATATGTGACTATAAACTTCGAACTTTGAGAGTTCAAAATAAATAAGTAATCTGTTTGCAGTATTTTGTTTTTGTTATCTATTGAATGTAGAATGAGGCAAATTGAATCTGCGAACTGAAATAAATAAGATCAAGGTGTTTGTGGATTGTTCATGTGGCAGATTTGTGGATTACAGCTGTCTGATTTTAACATTTGTATAGATATTTTGATGCTACTACCAGTTTCAACCATCATTGTATGTAGTACGATATTTCTCATTTTCAACATGATCACCAGTGTATCATGATGAGGAAAATTGACAAGTCAAAAGTTACAATCTTCGAAAGAGATCCCTGTACGTTGAGAACTTGATGTGGGGAGTAACCTAGCTTCATTGTCGACCATGGACAGATCGTGACATTTACCAATGCGTCGCCTTTTGCATTTGATCGACTTGTAAATAGTGTGAGTTTCAATAAAGTGGTTAAGAGAGATATGGTACAAATGTTTCTCCTTTGTCGCTCCTTCAACTTGTACGATCTCCGTAGTAAGCTTGTAATTCCCATTCTTATAACTATCAACGTCCACGATGTACTCGTGCATTCGTCCATTCACAAAAATATACTCTAACATTCGTTGTAAGGCGAAGCAATATTCTGTTTCATGATGCCAGACTTTGTGGTGTATGCAGTATGGTTTGTTCTCGATAGGTTGAAGATACTGGGAATTGCAAAAAAAACTTATCCTTCTGAAGTACAAGATATATACTAGCTATGGTAATAGTCATATTGTGAAGATAGGGTTTTGGCTTATTACTGCCTTTCTGAGGTCGATTGTCATTAGATTTGGACCTCATCCTGTCTTCTCTGTGATCAGCAACGCAATTGAAATCTTGGCTTGTCGATTGATCTCGTGTTGTTATGGTTGATTTTTAATCTTTGTGCTTCCGGATACCATTCTTTCGAGATTGATATATCCGTTGACTTTCTCGATCATGTCTTCCAGAGTTGTAGGTTTATTCAGAATTAGATACCCTTTCGCCCTACTATCCACGAGCAAAGTATTGGTGAAGGATGAAATAGTAATCTTCTGGTCGAATCGGTCCACCTTCCTTGCCAACTCAAAAAAAATTTGTAAATATTTCGAGCTTCTCCCCTGGTACTTGCTTAAGGATAAACATAGAATATAAATTATCCTCTTTACCTATGTCATGTAAGTAGTTCTTGATGAAAAGTTTCCTTAATTGTTCGAAAGTTGTAATGGACCCTTTTGGTAGATAATGAAACCATCGCAAAGGTTCACCTAGTAAACTAGTAGGAAAGAACTAGCATAGAATGTGGTTGAATGTATAATGTAAGCCTAGAGTATCCTGAAATTCTTAAACGTGCTCTACTAGATCATTTCTCTTGTATTTTTGAAATTTTGGTGTATGGAAACCGGTGGGAACCTCGTCATCCAATAATTCTTGAGCAATCAAACTATCTTATAGTCTATTGTGAATGCCTTTAGTGTTTTGAGCCTGGGTGTCAAACAATTCATTGATACGCTTTTTAGTATGTTCATGAGTCACGTACTGATGAGCTGCAGTAGTCGGTCGTGGGATGCGTCCTTCACGAGGGTTGTAGTAGCCACTTCCTTCACTTAGCCGTTCACATGCTAGAATACGAACTCTTCCCTGGGGTAGATGATTCGTATGTCAGACTCCTCCATCAACTTATTCGTGGACTTCCTATATTAGAGTTGGCTCTACCCCAGGTTGCTTATGGTTAGATCGAACTTTGCCTCCCAGATTGTTTGCAGCACGCCTTTGTTCTTCTAGGCTGCGATCTACTGACTCTACAGAACCTTCAACATGTATTGTACGCCTACTAGCTGCTACTCCAGAGTGGCTCTCTTTTCAGTTTCAGAGTTAAGATTGGCCCTTAATTTTACTAGTATGGCATTTCCTTCACCTGGAGAAATCGACGTACTCTAGTCTGGAAGCGTCATTTTATAGAAAGATAATCAGTTATTTTTTGAGACAAGGAGTTTGAGAACTTCGTTCCCACAGACGATACTAAATGTAATAGCCTAATTTCGTTATCCAAACTTAGTCTTTACACCAAAGATATTCATAATGATTAGTAAACGTAAAGTAACAATTAGCACAAAGTTTAGCATGGAAAACCTTTAAATAGGTTAAAAACGACGACCTCTCTTGAGGATTTTAGAGAGAGAGAGAGAGAGAGATTTTATTGAGGATTACTATCTATATTACAATGGATACTCTCAATAGTTCTGAATAGAGTGTTGGGTGAGCATTCATCCGTCCTTCATTTGGGATTCTCTGGTCTTATTTAAAGGTCCTTAATGATGGATGTTACAATATATTTGATAATCTTTAAGCTGATTGTGTAACGGTCTGATCTTGCGGTTTTGTAACGACTTCATTGGTGACGGTGCGTTTGTTAACTCGAACTGTTGATGTATAGGTCAAAAGTGATGAATAGAACTCTGTAACTATAATGTGTCACACATTGTGTCACGTATATGTTGATGAGGTCGAGTGGTGGTATGATGGTCAAAGATGAAGCATGAGTCCGAGATATAGAATAAGCCACTACACCTAGGTTTTGTGTTGATTGTATTAAACAAGTATATACTTGCATTGATATACTTGTTGTGATATTCAGATTAAGGTTAATGCTGTGATATACTTGCTGTGAAATCTATGTATCTGAAGATTTTAATTAAGGATTCTTTCAAGCAATTCATATAGGTCTCTATAAGTACCTCTTTCAACTTCATCTTCATCTTCATTTATTGTTTAATTATAATAGCTGATCTTTGATTATGAAATTTTTTGTAGTGAAAATTTTTCGGTTGCAGCAAAAAAATATCGAAGATTTCTGTTTAATTTCATTTGTTTGTACTCTAACCCTTTAGATAATTGCTCTATTGTGAAGTTATGTTTTATTTATTATTCAATGAGAGAAAAATAGTTTAAGAGGGATAACATTAATTTAGTAATTTGATTAATGTGTCAAGTGTTACATTTGCGTGGATCTATTCCCACTGGGAAGATCTTACTTTTGTCCACCATGATCAGTTGTTTGGCACGAATTATCCGTAACTTGAGATTGAAACTACTCACAGAAGATATTAAATTTGACTTTTTTCCATTTATATAGTAAGGTAGTAAATAAGAATTGGGATCATCCAATATAAAGTATGCCTTCATTTTTCTTCATCATGTTGGATTGATTTCTGTTTAGACATTATCTCAATGGCTTTTGTTTATAGTGGTTTGTTTTTCATCTACCGATATCTTGATAGATGTGTAGTATATCAGAGTTCATGAACATTTCAAGGTCTGATCAATAGGAGTCTAAGAAGATCATGCCTGTTGCCAAACGATGAAAGTTAGAACTTAGAGAAGTCAGTAAACTTACAACGGTATTATTTTCATCCCTTCCTTCTGTTACTTCTTACAGATTATACGTTGTAGATCATACCAACTTCCAGTAAAGATGTATGCGGCACATTGAGAAAAACATCGGGTCCCTGAAAATTCTTGCAAAGATAAGCATAAATAACCTTTATAACAAATCTCTTTCCAATGTGGATGGTTTCTTTGCCTTTTCATAAGAGTGCCCAAGGATATAAGTGACCCCAGTTTCCTTGGCTTTTAATATATGCAAAGATTCGTCTTTCAGGAGAGAACTGTCCACATGAATGTCTTATGGATTCACCACATTAACATTGGATGGAGACTGCATGTCTTTCTCTTTGTAAGCATGATCATCAAATGCATCAATCTCACCCCCTGTTTGTACGAATCTTATAATCATAGACAATAATATGTTGATGTGCTATTATACTTGATGTTGGTCATTGTTGTTTTGATTTCTTCTAATTTGTTATATACTTAGGGTTTTGTTTATATTTGATGTTGGTACTTGTTGTTATACTTGTTATTATACTCTTAATAATTGAAGTTTCGTTGAATTTACAGTAAGTTCCTTTCATTATATGATCAAAGGGTTGAAGCAACTACTCTTCATAATGGATGCTCATGAGATAACTCACATTACATTATTCGTCAATGTACTTAGCTTCATCTTTCTCAATTGTGCTTAGCCTATATTTCCATCTTCTGCAGTTGGTTATTTATTTCGTCTCTGTTTTCGTAACTGATTAAAATTAGTTACTTAAATTATAGCCTATACTTTTCCATATTTGACTAATTATAATTTTAATGTCGTAAAAATATAAAACACTATAAATTTGAACGATTAAAAAAATAACTCAATACTCCTTGGAATTACTAATCAGGGATCGCCACATATTCCTCCTGCCGACAGAATGGTGATACGATCAACACCTTCAAATGATAATACCCCGTCAAATAGGGTACATACAACGAATGATGTTACATCGCCAAGTTCTTTAGTGTCGAAGGCACGTCAATGGATAATTATGTAGCGACAAAGGCGCGTCGACGCAATCGTCGTGGCGAGCCACGGGTAGTACTAGTATAGAACATTAGGAAAAAATGTAGAAAATCAAGAGGATATATAACAGTTTTGGGCTAAAAATCAGGATAGTACTCGAAAATTTTCAGAATCTCAGTGGCGGCAGCTGGTTCTTATGTGGCTCCGCCAGTGAGAAAAACGATCATTGACGTCCATCTTATTTGAATTAAAATAATGAAGTTGAGGAATAAAGAAAACACAATAAGAAGAAAAACATATAGACATGTAAGAATAAACATGTTGAATAAGGTAAAAGGGCTTGTTTCGTCTACAAATTTGAGATATAGGACTTATCTCAAAACATTTCAGAAATTCATCAGACCTAATTTGAATTTTTCTCCAACTGCATGTAGGAGACCTATGGTTATTATCGTTACAGACTCTCTCCCTAAGTATTCTATTATTTCTCTTTAATTATCTTAGAAATAGCTGGACCCAAGCAAAAACCAATAAAGAGAAAACATATGGTGTAGTAATCAAACAACAAGGGTACAAACATATTGAAGCTAGATATTTGATGAGTTATGACTATCAAAAAACCAACGTCGTGCCTACCACAATTTGATGAGCTTCAGAAGTTGGGAATATGTGAATTATCAAGACCACAAGCAGCGTTGATTCTTAAATCAAATCTCATGAAGTCAAATTGCCTTCAGTCCTTGCTTTTGTCGATGTGCTACAATGACAGTGATGATAAGTTTCAAGATCTAAAACAGTTTTCTAATTTTGACAATTTGCGAAAACTGTATTTGGCTGGTGATAGATGTAGAAATACGTATGATTAATACACCTAAAAGTATCATTTTGTTAATCCCAATTTATTATTTTCTAATGTTAGTAGCATTTTCTTATTTTCAGACACTTATCAATGTTGGAGCTAATAAGTAGAAAAAGACATCTAATAGAAGGTATAAAAAACTAAAGCATCTCCAATTGTCTCTCAAGTATAAGGAAGGTGTTTATATTTAATGTACTTGTAGATTTACTCCAAGGAATGAAGATGATGAAGGACTCTACAAGAATTAGCTTGTGAAGAATTATCTAGATAGAAGATATAATAGAAAGGAGATAGAATTTATCTAAGTTAGGGTTTATCTTTACTTAGAGATAGAGTTTCAGAAATGTAAACAAGTCTCTCAAATCTCCTATAAATAGAAGAGCATTTCTATGTACTTTTCATCTTAATTTTAGAGTAAAGAAAGTTTATTTTTTTGTAGTTCATCTCTCTCTCTCTCTTTCTTTTTCTCTCTCTATCTCCTTTATTCACTTTATGATTTTAGAATTAAGCTGTGATCGAGCACCATTAATGGAGAGCTAGTCTCCTTAGCTTAGGCTAAAGATCTTCCCTCCGGCGAACGTGAGATAATCGTTAGAATAATGGTAGTATAAGATTTAGTATTGCTCGAAAATTCTCTAATTTATAGTAATGTGGAGTTATCTAACCATGATAACTTTAAATTACTGTTAATATGAGGAGAACACAAGATTAGCCATATCTTATTATTTTCACGCTCCAGGGAATATATAGATCACTAGGGTTGTAATTCTCTGCCTAACCATGGAGGGAGTTTGCGTACCCTAGATCCGCTTGTCCATATGCGATTAATTGTAATTTAGAGTTTTAGCAATAAACATTAATTTTTTGACCTGTGACAGACCTAGCCATGGCTATCACGAGCAAAAAATCTACTATTTTTCTATTATTTTAGCAAGCTAAGTCGGAGAAGTCCGAAGCCTAGACATTTTCCATATAATCATACCGAAAGTTAGTAATTTAGATTTGATTTTTTAGTTTATAAAACATTTTCCAAAAATTAGTTAAATAAGCATTATTAGTTAGATCAGTAAAATTAGTTTTTAATATGTTTACTCCTCGTGGATTCGACCCCAACTTTCTCTTATTATATTACGGCACCCGTGCTTTAAGCGGGGTATTTAGACCGAGTTTTTCTCGCATCAAAATTGGCGTCGTTGTCGGAGAGGTAACGGTCTATTAAATTATAGTTTTTCAATTTAGCTAATTTATTTATTATCTTATTTTTAGTTGTTAAGTCCACCAATTTGTTTTATGATTAGATCTCTTAGATTTCTTTCCGAATAAATTAGTCTCAACATTTTCTGATAAGCATTTTCGGAGATATTAATTCTAGAAGAAACGGACTCAATTTTCAACGAAAAGTGTGTTCCTGAATGATTCATGATTTTTGAGCATATATACTTCACAATTGGGAAGTACGTTTGTTACAAAACTTTAAATAATTCAAAACCCTTTCCGAATTACTATAGATCATATATTTTTGTTTAGTCATCTGAGAGTTATAGCCTTTTGAAACAACAGTAAAAAAAATCTCAGTTAAGGACGCCAATGTTTATTAATCACTTGTTTTGAGCAGTAGGAAAGCTAAATTCCATAAAACTTTCTTCTTAATTTTTTTTTTCCTTTCTGAATTACATTTCTAAATTGATATATTTAATGTTCTCTCTCTCAACCGAGCTGAACGATATACGCATTTAAAAATCAGGACATTGTAGACTACAATAAACTTGGAATATGGATTAATATTTTTTATTGTCGTAAGTTTGTTAATCCTTTTTCTCTTGTTTTACAAGATAGTTGCAAACTTGGTACTAAGAGATCGTGAGGAATTTACAAAGTACTTTGGCAAGCTCACATCACAAAAAGATTTTCTAAGATTACGGTGCTAGTTTTAATAAAATTGAACAATAAGCATAAAACTTTTGAATACGAATTTGGAATAGGGGAATGCAGAAAGCTTAAAGATTCTATCTAATCCTTCTTGTGCCCCCTGAGTGAAGGAACATTTTCTTCTTTTGCCACCTAAGTGAAGGGGCGGTCACAACTTCATCGGGAAATACTTCCAGTAGGTTGGTCCTTTCTTAAAACTTGACATATAAAAAGGGTTCATGACCGCTTCGCCCCGACATTAGGAAGGTAAGTTATGTGGAATGTTCAAATACATGCTGCTCTTAAATTAAAAAAAATTTGTGTTTGGATTGACATGTTATCGTGTTTAAATTTTTGCTTCATTTTTAACATAGTAAAGGCTTAAACCGCTATGGTTCTTCTATGGGATTTCATCACCTAAAGGAATCCACAGCGAGTGGGACTTCCCACCATACAGAAATATATGTATCACACGTTCTTAACCGTTCCAACCTTCAAATTTAATTATAACTTAAAGCTATTAGTAAGATTTCCAAGGTATTTCATCACCTGAGGAATTAAAAGGTACCAGACTGGGGTACCAACACGGATTCATAGGAACCACTTCAGTCAAGCATCGTGAACCATTGGTTATTAAGCAACGTCACCATTCTGTGTGAGTCACATACGATAAGGCGAGGCACACGAGCGTGATGACTGATGCTCAAACACTAAGACCGTTGCTAGCATAGTGAAGCCTTCGTGTTATGAATAACACACCAATCTGACCTACCTAGTTTGATTAACATCTAGATTAGGATTAATTTAATTTAATTTAACTTTAAAAACCGTTGATGTATTTATCTTAAATCATGTATTTAAAATCCCATTGGATTTACAATTCTATTTCATTTCATTAGTGTATGCCCAACTATGATTGGATTAGGAATCACATTAATATACCACTGAATCCTAAAATAGATAATACGGCTAACAATGCCCAACAGAAGGACCTTCAAGCCATATACGACCTTGAAATTGAAATAAAATTTTCACCTGAACCTGAACCAATGGGTGATAAGTCACTTAGGGAGTTTTTTGCTTCCGTTTCAAAAAACTCGCCAAAATGCATTAAGTTGTCAGTAATTACGACAACCCAATTCGATATTAAGCCTTCAATTTTGAACTTAATCCTACCTTTTCATGAACTTGATAATCAAGACCTGTATTTACATATCGATAAATTTGAGTCTATTTGCCAAACGTTTCGATGTAAGGACATAGCAATGAAGTACATCTATTTACTCATTTTCCTATTCTCTCTGAAAGATAAGGCAAAACGTTGGCTAAATTCTCTTCCACCCAAGTCAATTGACAAGTGATACACCCTTAAACAGAAGTTTAAAATCAAGTTTTTTACCATACAAAAAAACTAACCTTTTAAAACGTGATATCTCTAATTTTCTTTAAGAGGATGAAGAAAAAATTTACGAAGCCAGAATGTTTTAAGGAAAAATTGTTAAGGTGCCCCCATCATGGTTTCGAGAAATAGAGACTAATCCAATTCTTTCTTCACATATTAACTCTTTCAACCCGTGAATCTATCAAAGCCTGCAGCTCAGGAAAATTTTAAGATATGGACGAAAATATCGCCTATACATTTCTTGATAAATATGTTAAGACATCCTAGAAATAGAACTTCAATTCTCGTGATTGTAGACCCATTAGAAAAGGAGGTGATAAGAGGTTTTTAGGGGTCCTCTAGCAAAATACCCACTTAAAGTACGGTTATCGAATTATAGTACAGATGAATGGGATTGAATCCACAGGGAGGTTTGGAAAAACAAATACTTTCTAGGCCAAATTACGATTTTATAAGAGATAAATCTAAAAAGGAAAAAATAAAAACTAAATATCGAACTTGGCCTCTACCTTTCAAAGCACTAATCGATATATAAATAGATATTAATATCTTCACCCATCATATGTTCGTGTTAAGACACATACGATGTTGGAAAATAAACCACTAAATCAATGGTCAAGTATTTAGTGGTTATGCTTTTAAGTAATGGTGATGTCATAGAGAATTATCAACTTAACCATGGCTAGACTTGAGTGAGTTCTCTAGTGTTTCCCCTTTTTAGATCTCCAAATTAACTCTACGGTTAATAGCACTTGCTTGTATCCAAAGTTATCGTACACCAAACCGAAACTATGGATAAGCCTTCGATATGATGCACTAACTTATTAATCATAAAGTACTAATAGAAAAACTAATTATAACCTAATTAACACCAACTATTGTTCATCCAAGAAGAGGCCTCATCCTAGCCTTAGCTAGAAGATTAGTCGCTCATCTCGGACTTCATTGCATTAACAACTAATAAAGACATTAACAAAAATTAAACTAAAGAGAAGATGAAGAAGAAGAAGAAGAAGAAGAAGAAGAAGAAGATTAACTTTATTCACTATTACCTTCTAATATTAGATGCCCAATTACAATAGGGGGTGGGGGGTTCCTTTTATAGGAGAAGGAACCCAAATCTAGAAACTATGCATTAAATTTTAAATAATATTTTTACAATAATTTATTTTAATATTACAACCAATTACCTAAGATTCTTGCATATAATTCCCTTAAGTGATGTAGAGATCTTTCTTTATGGAAACTTTTACATATATCTTCAATATAAAATATCTTCAAGGATCTTCGATGCAATATCTTCTTTGATCATATTCTCCAAGAATATTTGTGTATATATTTCTTCAATCTTGAGACCAAATATATTGTGTCTTT
The DNA here is from genome assembly GCA_014058105.1 of Kingdonia uniflora. Lineage (NCBI taxonomy): Eukaryota > Viridiplantae > Streptophyta > Magnoliopsida > Ranunculales > Circaeasteraceae > Kingdonia > Kingdonia uniflora. The sequence goes on from JACGCM010002757.1 coordinate 251,059, forward strand.
GACTTTTTTGTGTTATGAACTGCTGGAGACACTTTTACTTGACTTTAAGAGCTTAGTTTCAAATATCTATCTCCAATAGCTACAATCAAATAAACGCGTTTAAGTACCCAAAATTAAATATAATGGACGACTAAAATACATGTTCAGGCATATTAAAAATGTCATAATTACGCGCTCATTAAATACCCCCAAACTTATATTTGCTTATCTCGAGTAAAATAAAATAGTAACCACTTTCACAGGGAACGCGATTGCATTTAGCATACAACAAGTCGACCCCCCAATTTAGCCCGGTGGACGAGTATTGTCTCGTAATGAACCCATATCTAGAATCTATACATTAAATTCTAAAAAATATTTTCACAATAATTTCTTTTAATATTACAACCAATCACCTAAGATTCTTGCATATAATTCCCTTAAGTGATGTAGAGATCTTTCTTCATGGAAACTCTTGCATATATCTTTAATATAAAATATCTTCAAGGATTTTGGATGTAATATCTTCTTTGATCTTATTCTCCAAGAATATTTATGTATATATTTCTTCAATCTTGAGACCAAATATATTGTGTCTTTGACTTTTTTGTGCTATGAACTGCTGGAGGCACTTTTACTTAACTTTAAGAGCTTGGTTTCAAATTTCCATCTCCAGTAGCTACAATCAAACAAACATGCATAAGTACCCAAAATTAAATATAATAGATGACTATAATTCATGTTTGGGTATATTAAAAATGTCATAATTATGCACTCATTAGAAGGCATCCTTGAATTACCTAAAAGCTTTGAATTAAAAATCCAACTGGACTCACTTACACGTAAAGTCGAGGCTATGGCCATAGAAAAAGTAGCGTCCCCTAAACCATCATCCATTCCTGGGGTCTGTAATTTATGCAATGATCCTACCAATTATGCACACACATGTCCACAACTCCCTGAGTTAATAAACTTTAATCTGAACCACGTTAATGTTATCTTAAACAATGAAAGGAGACAATACCAAAATAATTTTGGTAGATCTTCTTGACAAAATAACCCAACATTTTCTTGAAGGAATCAACCACAAGGACAATCCAGTTATAATCCTCTACCATTGCAGCTAAATCAAACATACCCGACCCAACAAGCCCACCCATTTATTTTAGAATCCACACTCCAACAGTTTATAACAGAGATTAGGGAGGTAACCCAGCAAAATTCTAGAGAACTTTAAAAAATACGAGCCTTTACTCAAAAGCTAGACACCTAAATAGGACAAATAGCAAGCCAAATAAGTAAACGAGAAAAGGGAAATTCCCTAGTCAACCAAATAATAACCCGAGGGCCGCCTTTGAGGTTCATACCCAGCAAAGCTCACCTGAGAACATTGAAACAGCTCAAGTAGTTATGACCCTTAGAATAAGAGAACTATAGAAACCAGACCAGATCCTATACCGTCAATTAAGAGTAATTCGATTCCCAAATCTCAGGAAAAATCCCATGAAAATCTAGCATCTAGCCAGCCTAAAATAGTAACATCTAGGCCACACCATGTTCCAACTTTACCGGACCTAGTAGACAAGCCTTATGTACCTAATACCCCATTCCCTACCGACTTGTTCCTGCCAAAAAGGACGAAGTTCTGAAAGATATTCTCGAGTTATTTAAACAAGTATAGATTAATATTCTGCTCTTGGACACTCTCAATCAGGTTTTGTCATATGCAAAATTCCTTAAGGAATTGTGTGCAAAGAAATATAAAACCTGAGTAAGAAGAATTCCTTTAGTGTTGAACAGGTTAGTTCCTTCCTACCATTTGATATTCCGATCAAAAAAATGACCCAGGATGTCCCACCATTCCCTTAGAATAGGAAAACACTACATCCAACAAGCCCTCTTGATCTTGGGGCTAGTGTAAACCTTATTCCATTTTTTGTTTATGAGGACCTCAATTTAGAAGAACTTAATCCCACTGGGATACAACTTCAACTCGCTGATAGATTCACCAAGACTGTTAGGGGTATTGTTGAGGATGTAATAATTAAGGTGAATGAATTTTACTTTCTAGTAGACTTTATAGTCCTTGATACAACACTGATTTCTAATGTCCATAGCCAAATCCCTATATTTTAGGTCAACCCATCCTAGCTACTGCCAACGTTATAATTAATTGTAGGAATAGAATAATGAACCTAACATTTGGTAACATGACCATGTAACTGAACATTTTCAGCGCCATAAAGCAATATCATTATCTCTGAACATTATCTCCGAACATTCTCGGAACGAACTCTTAAAAGATTGTCCAGAGGACGACGTCGTTGGTATTCACGAGTGAGTCCTTAAAGAAATTTCAGATTCTCTTGATAATCATCATCTTGCATACACTATACCACATAGATATACTACCAAATTTGAGCCACTCCCTATGTCTTATAACCCCCCCCCCCCAGTTCCTTCTATTGTATCACCACCAAAGCTTGATCTTAAAGTACTTCCGGATAATCTAGGATATCGGTTCCTCGGGCCTGATAAAACTCTTCGCGTTATCATTTCATCTTCATTGGACCTAGATGTGGAAAATAAACTCCTAGCAGTACCAGACACCCACAAAGAAGCAATTGGATGGTCGATAACAGATATAAAAGGAATAAGCTTGTCTGGTTATGCATAGGATACACTTAGAAGAAGGATCCAAAACATCTCGAGAACCACAACGACGTGTGAACCTTGTAATGAAAGAGGTAGTAAAGGTGGAAGTTATGAAGCTTCTTGACGCAGGTATTATTTATTCTATCTCAGATAGCTCTTGGGTAAACCCAGTCCAAGTGGTACCTAAAAAATCAAGTATTATTGTCATCAAGAATATAGACAATGAACTCGTACCCACCCGCACTCAGACGGGATGGAGAGTTTGCATTGACTACCGAAAGTTGAACGCGTCCACTCGAAAAGATCATTTCTCGTTACCATTTATGAATCAAATATTAAAACATTTAGCTGGTTATTCTTTTTACAGTTTTTTGGATGGTTATTCAGGATACAACCAAATTTCAGTAGCCCCCGAAGACCAAGATAAAACTACTATTACTTGCCCATTTGGAACTTTTTCCTTCGCATGCCTTTTAGCATATGCAATGCACCCACGATATTTTAACGGTGTATGTTAAGTATTTTCTCTGATATGGTAGAAAAGTTCTTAAAAGTCTTCATGGATGACTTTTCTATTTATGGGTCCACGTTCGATGAATGTCTTATAGACTTAAAATTGGTCTTGATCCGGTGTAAAGAGAAAAGCCTATGCCATTTGATATCATCTAGGGGATAGAAGTTGATAAAACGAAATTTGATTTGATTTCATCTCTACCTCCTCTAAAAAAAGTGAAAGACGTTCGCGCATTGCTCGGGCATGCAAGATTTTATCGACGATTCATTAGAGACTTTAGTAAAATCTCATGACCTTTATGTAATTTACTTGATAAAGACGTCTACTTTGATTTCAACGATAAATGTCAACAGTCTTTTGAAATACTTAAGTCCTCATTGACCATATCATCGATTATCCAGCCACCCGATTGGACCTTACCTTTCAAAATTATGTGTGACGTCTCAAATTACGCCATGGGTGCCGTGTTAGAACAACGTTTTGAAAAAACACTGCATGTCATTTCCTATACGAGTAAAATACTGAATGACGCCTAAATTAATTATACGACAACTGAAAAGGAGTTGTTAGCCATCGTCTTCATGTTAGACAAATTTTGGTCATACATTTTAGGGTTAAAAGTCATTGTGTAGTCTGACCATTCAGCCCTTCGATATCCACTTGATAAAAGGGGGTTAAACCATGTCTTATCCGTTGGATCATTTTTCTCAAAGAATTTGACCTCAAAATATGTGATAAAAAAGGGGAAGAAAATGTTGTTAGTGACCATTTATCTCGGTTGATCGTTGACCACATTGACGAAGACCTTCCTATTCCTAAGCATTTTCTCGATGAATAGCTAATTAATGAATATTAATAGGACGCCCTGGTTCACCGATATTATAAATTACTTAGCCGCAGGGTACATACCACCAGATTTGAGCAGATATGATAAAAAGATATTTGAAACAATCTCTAGACGATTTATCTGGGAGGATCCTTATTTTTTTAAAGTTGGCGCCAACCTAGTAATTTGTCATTGTGCCCCATAGAACAGCTCATAAAGTACTTCAATGTGGTTTCTATTGGCCCACCTTATTTAAGGACACTTACGACCATTATTCACGATGTGACCGTTGCCAAAGGATTGGCAACATGGGTCATCGGGATGAGATACCTCTTAATAACATTTTAGAGATTTAAATTTTTTATTATGTTTGGGGAATTGACTTTATGGGCCCATTTTTGGTGTCCAATGGTTATTTGTAGATCTTAGTAGCAGTTGACTATGTTTCTAAATGGGTGAAAGTTGTACCATGTCTGACAAATGATCACACTGTTGTAATTAACTTTTTAAACGATAATATTTTAATCCAATTTGGTACACCTCATGCAATTATAAGTGACGGTGGAACTCATTTCTGTAACCGTTATTTTAAAAATCTTATGCACAAATATGACATTACTCATAAAGTTGTCACTTCATATCATCCACAAACAAGTGGGCAAGATGAGGTTTCAAATCGGGAGATAAGCAAAATTTTAGAGAAAATTGTCTAACAATATCGTAAAGATTGGTCCGCCCATCTTAATGATGCTCTTTGGGCCTATCGGACTGCTTATAAAACCCCGATTGGAATATCGTCTTATAAGTGTGTTTTTGGCAAAGCTTGTCACTTGTCTATAAAATTGGAACATAAAGCTTACTGGGCAATTAAGAGATTTAATTTTCAAATATACGCAGCAGGACTTCATCGAAAACTTCAACTAACTGAGTTAGAAGAAATAAAACAAGAAGCGTACGAAAATACTAAAATCTATAAGGATCAGGCCATAACATATCATGATAAATATATAGTCTTAAAAGTCTTTACACGAGGCCAAAAAATTTATATTGTTTAACTCAAAATTGCGTCATTTTCCTGAAAAATTGCAAACCCGTTGGCAAAGCCTATTTGAAGTCGTAAAAATGCAACAAAATGGTTGGGCTTAAGTAAAAAATTATTGTACTGGGAAAACATTCAACGTCAATGGCCAACGACTTAAGTCTTATCTCGAGGCAATCCCAGTGGAAAATTTTCTTGATATAGATCTTTGCGAACCCGAATATAAAGAATTGTATATCCCCGAATAATTCATTGACTTCACATAAGTTTGGGGGTACGGGAGTATTGTCTGGTTGAAGACAGTAAACTTAGCGCTTTCTGGGTGGCAACCCACGACACATTCAGGTGAAAAAATTTTATTTTTATTTTTATTTTTGTTTCTGAAATATTGGGGACAATATTTTATTTAAGTTTGAGGGTAGGAAAATTATTTTTAAAATATCTTTTGAAGAAAAGTGAAATAATGAAGATGCATATATATAGGCTATGAAATGGTTTTATCAGCCAAATTGTTTTCTCAACTCCAAGTTCGAGATCTCAGTAGTTTCAATTTAGTGGACTTGAGAGTGGAGGAAGGAGCCATGCCAAATTTGACGTATTTAGATATTTACGATGTTGGTTGTAAGATGCTTCTAGAGGGATTAAGGTTCGTCACTACCCTACAAGTACTGTTAGTACCATATCGACACAAACATACAACTCAGCAACAATTAGGAGAGGACTATCTCCAACACCACTCCCATTTAGGCACTACCTTTTGTGAGACTGTCGAACCCGAAAAGGTACAAATTAGTTAGAGCATCTCCAGCAGAGTGGTATGCTATTCCGATTTACCATACCGGTATTCCAGAATCGCATACTATTTTGGTTCAACAGCAAATTACGTTTTTTTTTTTATTGGGAGCTTAACGGTTCAGCACCTAACACCAAAAAGTCAAATGATATGTATTTTTTCTTGGACGCTGAACGGTTCAGCGCCTAGCGTCTATAAATCATTACTTTCCCCCTTGGACAGCAGTATTACAAAAATTGTTGGGCGCTGAACGGTCCAGCGCCTAGACAGTTGTATTAAAAAAGTTGTTGGGCGCTGAACGGTTCAGCGCCTAGGCGGTATGCGCATACTCCTCGCCAAGTTCAGGTTTGGCATACTTTGGAGGGGTATGGGGGTGAGTATGCTGAACACCATACCCCTGTTGAATGGGTTTTTTGCAGGAGTATGGGAAAACCTTAACAGCATACCACTCTGTTGGAGATGCTCTTACTACTATTACTATTTATTCTCATGTTTCCTTCGCTTTAATACTCTTACTTCTTTCTTCTCCCTTTTCCTTTGTTTTTCCTCTTCTCACATGAATTTTCTTTCCTTATATACACCACAGGTGTGGAAGCAATTTAACTTATGAGCATAGCACGAGAGGAAGATTGGGACTTTGCAGGAGCATCTCTATTCAGAAAAGCTAAGATACTGCAACCCTGCATTTACCTGTTCTGCATTTATCAAGAGTGAATATATTTCCTCACTGCAGCCTTACCTTCTTTATCTTATAAGGTTTGCACATAGGCTAATAAACATTGTTCTTCAGTTATGTATTATTTATTTATTATTTTGTTTTAGAGTATTTTGTGTATCTATTTTGTCAACAAATAAATTTTCTGTAAAACACAGGTGAACAATTCTTCTCCTTTTCTGCAGTACTGAATAACCAATGCTGGAGAAATATGCTTCATTATACTCAAAACCAAACCCTCACCTCCATACTCTTCTGCATTTCTGCCCTACTATTGAGGTCGAGAGTTGTACCATTCCGGAGTTTAATTTACTTAAAGTTATAGATTTGTATCATGGTTGTTATGTACAAATTAATATGGTATGTTAGGTTAACAAATTTGAGATACTTAGGATCAAGGGAATGGTATTTGAAGTTCTGCCACCATCCATTAGCAATCTAGGGAGTCTGCAAACTCTAGATTTAAGGGTCAGCCGTACTGTCAGAATTTTCACACCTGATGTAATTGGGAAGATGGCACCTTTACTGCAGTAAGTATTGTGATAGTGGGCATCTTCGGATGGGAACTTCTTCAGACTTTGCATGATATAAGAGCCCCGAGGATAGAAAGAGATTTGGGTAATTTGTCTAAGCTTCAAAAGTTGTGAGTATGTGCATTATCCATATTTCAAGTGGACTTCCTCCTTAGATCGACCACCATAAGGTCCAACTGCCTTCAATCCTTTGTATTTAGAGAATGATGCCACAAAACCTCAGGCAAGTGTTCCTGGAAAAGACAGCCTTAGCAAGACGTGATGACAACATTAGAGGAACTGCCAAACTTCCGGTCATACTGTTTAGCAAGGCGGGCATACATTGGGAAGAAATGGTGTGCTCATGCAAAAGGCTTTTCCAACTCCAAATTCTACGTTTTCATAATGACAAGAATTAGTGGAATGACGAAGGACCAATGTCTACACTTGGGTATTTGAATCTTTACGATGTGTGCCTGAAGAGGTCTAAAATAGCTCTTCAGGTACCACTCCAACTCTATAATACAACTGATCAACAGATAGGAGACCATTATGTCCGACACCTCTCCCTTTTCTCATTTCCAGTTCAAAGGCCTACAACTCTACTAGTATTGCAAGTACCATTCCAACTCTACTAGTCTCAATTTATACTTTTCATTTACCTCTTTGTTTTTAACAATACTCTGCTTGTTTGAAAAGCTACAGAAGTCATATTCTGATGTTTTTTTTTTTTTTTTTCCATTTATACCACAGTGGTGGAAGCTGTATAACTCTTAACTCGTTCCTTGGTGAAGTCCGTTATTTTAGACGATGATCACAAACCGGTCATTCAGAGCTTCTTTTGTTCAAGAGTGTCACTTAAAAAAAGAACTTAGATGTAACATTGGACTGTAAATAGTTTCGAATGGATGTGCGGTTATATCCTCTAAGTGTAATATCTGTTCTGAAACTTTTTCATGGTTTACCATGAAAATACATTTCATGCAAACATAATCATCAATATACAAATGATATTCTTCAAAGCGCGGAATTTAACCAGTAGCAATGGACTATACTTTGCTTGTTAACAGCAAAAATAATCATTGGATTTTTTTGTTGTTGTAAAATGTATTAGAACATCCCAACCCGAAGCCAAGGTCCTTCTAAAACCACTAAAAATTGTAGAAACCCCCCCAAAATTCGGTTTTGGCCCGCCTAACAAAAGGGTCAAGAACTCAAGGTCCCTTTTAAGATTTTTTGTGTCAGCTAAGATTAAACCAAAAGCTTTCCATCTAACAATTGTTTTCTTTGAGGCTAGACATTTTAGACAGCCTCGGCTTTCTAAAGACCAGCACTTTTTTTCCCTGGTCTTTTATGCTGGGATGTTCTTAGTGATTGGAAGAGAATTGGACTTTGACCTTAAATAAGAAACTACGTTTACATGGTTTATCATATGAAGTCCTTACTAAAAAAAACAAAGAACCATTTGCATTGCTATTAAACGAGAAACATAAATTACAACCTTGTAATTCACACAAAACAAGACTAACTATTCATTCTTGTTATCTTACAAACATATACAGCCTTCACAAACTTTTAGACAAGTACTAAAGGCCCGCAACCTTAATAATTTGAAAGCATCAAACAATATAAATTGATCAATGCACAGTCGAAAGCATCTTCTCCATTAAATCTCCTCAGTTACAAAATATATTAATCCCCATTTGTTTTTGTTTTTTTCGAAAGAATGTCGGATACACGTTAATCTTACAAAATGGAAGGACTAATAAAATGCACAATCAAATGGTATCAATGGAAATTAATAGTACAGCAGAATATCTAAGCAAATACAAAATTTTAATAAGATCAAATGACGAGAGCCTCATGATTTGCTAGGCCTGCCTCTCTTCCCAGTTTTCTCTCTAACTTGACCAGTTTGAGGATTTTTCTCCGAAGATGGAGGGCGTCCTCTGCCGCGTTTTGGGCTAAAAACCTCTTCGGCTGATGGCTTCTTGGCACTTCTACCACGGCCTCTGCCTGAAACCTTACCACCTCGCTTACCTTTGCCTTCCATGTTTCCATTCTCCTCTTCACTGACTTCACTGTCATTCTCTTCATCCTCTGAATCTTCAGAATCATCTACTTCCTTCCTTTTACTGTTTTTTGCAGAAGTCTTCTTATTTTGAGTTTTTTTAGCAGGAGGGCCTTTGCTTTCGGGTACTGCATTCGCTGCATTAGAAGCAATATTAATTAGAGTAAGATGGAAAAGTGAAAGTCCATCAGATCAAGAACTATAAATAACCACATGATTCAACACACGTCGCTATATACATCATTTGTAAAGCATCAACGTGACACTACATCATAACATCCGAAAAAGTACTCACTGTGGCATATTTCGAGAACATATTCTCTTTTATGGATATATCAACTTTGTATAAGTTTAAATGTTTTTAGAGGTAAGACTGAAAAGACATTAAAATATCAGCATATATACATTAAGCAGTTACCAACAAGGGAAGAAAATTAAACATAATGAAACTTCAAAGATAATCACAACAGTGCAGTATATTTAATCAGACTGTTATGTGTGCAAAATTCCAAGAAAATTATTAGCCATTGACTTTACTCCATCCCTTGTACCACTAGGAACTCGTGCATTACATAAGGTCTCCTTAAATACAACAAGCACTAAACAACTATACAAGAAGGTATGACCCCCACAATCCAAAGTGTTATAAAAAGGCAAAACCGTTAGGAAAGATTCTGAGAAGTTACTGGAAATCCCAAAAACTAACCCTAAAATAATCCACCGCCTTAATGAATTTCGTTCACCAAAAAAAACTAATCTGGGAATAATTCACATTCAAAAATAACGTTTTATCTATATAGCCATATGCTACATGACTCGCACTTAACTCGTTCAGCCAATTATTTCCTTTTATTGTTAAGATTGGAATTGAGATATTAATCTCTGTTTTGGGGTTAAACAAGACTAAGAACGTTCTTCTTGTGTGTCAGAAGTCCCTACTTCCCATATATAATTTTCTGTTAATCTTAAATATAGCATACATTTATACCAATTATGCGGAATTAGACACGTGTTGAATGATAGAAATAACCAAAAATTGGTACTATGACATCAAGGGCCAAAAACGCCGACCCTATAATTTGATTTTTCATAACCAGACACCAGCTAGAGCCCAGACACAAGCTCAAGCATCCCAAATACCATTAACACATAACTATCTCCCCCCAGCAAAGCTTTAATCAATGAATCAAACTTAAAAGATTACCATCTTTTATGCTACTTTCATCAGGGGCTTTGCCATCATAAACTTCTAACTGCAAAAACAAAAGAAGAAAACTAGTCCTTTACATGCGTTAAGACATAAGACAAAGGAAGTTATTCAAACAAGTATATATAAGGTGGTATGAACATCATATGGAGTGACATTATTTACTTAATAGAGAATGGAAAGGAAAACGCTGTGTGAATGCACTATAGCTATCTTTCCATTTTCTTTTTGCTCACCAGGACGATCTGTAATATCACTAGCTATCTCATGCCATTTACTACAAAAAGTGAAGTCCGGTCAAGCGATTCTGGGACTAGATTCAATTCTTAGGCCTTTTGACCTATCCAAATAATCATTTCTACCTATTTTTATCAAATTCGTTATATATTTTTATATTAAATTTTATCCATTCACGAGAATCACGATCTAATACCTATTAAGTGCAAAATGTCGCATGAATATAATAATTTTTACATTTTTATTTACAATATTTTCCCTTTGAACATAAAGACGTAATAAACCTTCCGTAGAAGTAATGAAAAATTTGGTCACCTTATTCAACTAACACGCTCTCTTTCTAAAAATTGCTTCCTAGTAATCTTGTTTCTTGCCCTACTGTAAATGCAGATCCTCCAACTCCCGTCATTTCTGGAGTCAGCAGAGCTGGTACGGCACAAAGGGACAATTCTATTATGGGCTAGGTTAGGCAGGGAAGCCCCTGGGACTAGATCAATGGCATGCAAGATAACACGTTGTGGGGAAAGCCCTGCCTACGTTGGCTCATTGCATATACATCATTGTATTCTTCAATAAGCGACTGTAAACTAGAAAGAATAGGGAGTCAAAGGGACATAAAGCATACCAATCAAGGTATGAGCCATACCGTGAGGGTGTTTGCCCGTAATGAAACTGCTATGGATCGAGACTGACGCTGCTAAGACCAGAGGTGGTGGCAATGGAACCAATGCCAAGGAATAGTGTAGTTATAGAGTTGTCAGCGCTCACATTACTCACACGATTAACTGACCCACAAAAGGGCAATGTGTAAGAATCCAAGGTCTGAGGTCTTCGTTGGTGAGGTGGTGGGTCAACTACCGTGTTAGAGGGTGCTTTACTAGCAATTGGGATGGGATTAGAGGAGGGGCATTAACCGCATAACTCCCTCCATGGTTGATTGGAGGCATTGACAGCGGTGGTGCCGTTACTGCTGATGGCAGACTACAGGCCAGCACTGTTGGAGGCGTTAGCATTGTCCAGGGCAGCTGTAACCCAATGGGGTCATCAGGCCTTGGTAGCTTGACAGTTACGTGGAAGTTTTGCCTGCTTCATCGTCAATACTTCGTTGCTTTCTCTATAACATCAACTAAAACAAAACAAAAAAACACTGAGAAACTAGCGATAACAACCCTATCTATTTACAGAACTAGGAGAGAGAAGATTTTGGGTACAATGACGGTGGGAGAAACCCACTCACTGTTGTTTCACGCATCACAAACATTCGCTGAAAGAGCTAATGTTATCTTTATAAAACTGCTAGGGTGGCTGAGACCATTTATGTTACAACTTAGCATCATTTCCACGCTAAAACAATAGACTGGAAATATCTATTTATGAGCCACATGGGTCCTTTAACACAGGACAAAAAACGGTAGGGATGGAGTTTCGATTTCTCGAGATTTACTACCTGGTCAAGATGGAGTGATGAGATCTATTGTTGTTTTGGGGGGTTTCAAAATACATAAGGGAATAATTGACAAAATGGAATAATGAAACCCACACGCCAACCCCTCTCTCCCCACCTAAAACCATTTAATATCTTGGGTTTTCAATTTTCTTTTACTTTACACTAGAAAATTTTATCCATTGTTGCATTACAGTGCCGAAGGCACGCATCTAGAAAGTATTAGAACCAAAGGCACACCCTCGTGAAGTCGTACGTAAGGCACAAGGGCCGCTTTTATAGCCTTTTAGTGCAGAAGGGACGCAACACATGGTCAAAAATAGTGTTCATCTGTGGTCTTTCTCTCTCCCTGGTCCCCGGTCCCCCTCTCTCACTTTCACACACACTTTTGTGAAGTATTACAGACGGTCGAAGGCTCGCCTTGATAACGTTGTAGTGCCGAAGGCACACAACGTATGGTAAAAAATAATGTTCATTCGTGGCGAGCCAGAGGCATAGACTAGTTGATATAAAAGAAAGATATAAAAAAAAAAATGCTTACTGTGCAGTACAGTATCCAGATGTTCAATAAAAAGTAGCGTCATGAACAAACCCAAGATCTATATGTATATGTATGTAAAGAAGAAAACACTAAAGTTAACTCCATATTTGAACACCTTAGAAGAATATACAATTCAAAGCCTATGTAACATTGACACTCCGTTTTTGAAAAGAAAAAAAAAACGTGTACAAATGTGTCGGACGCTTGGACACACCGACACTCGCTTGGACACACCAATGGGTGCTCCTAGGTCAAAACGCGGACACAGCCTTATACTAATTCTTTTTCCCCGCATTTCTTATACTCTGTCCGCATTTTTTACATATTTTACAGTCGGCGGGATGTCTAACATCTTGTACCCTGTACTGACACGCGAATTCGTGTCAATGTGCATATTTATCCCCAATAAGTTAATAACCAACCTATATTAATAAAAAAGCGCCGGTCCCGACTTCGTACCAAATGGTAAGTTAACCTTTCTAAGTTTTTACTTAATATATTTCTTTGGTTGCCCAATACAAATATTAAGTCCCAATTGTTTTATATATTAATAATAGAGGCATTACTTCAAAGACATCCCCTATAATTTTATAATAGTTAGTATTTTCCTCCTAGAATTTAATATTTTAGGGAAGAATTACAAATTCCCTACCTCGATTACTCATTTTCCCCCACCATAACAAGTTTGGCGAACGGCAAAATTTTTAAGCACTACTTTGATATTAATAACCTCCTTATATTAATACCTTAGGGGTGGTCCCCACGATATTAATATATGGAAGTTTTACTGTAGTTCAAAGCCAAATCTAGTATATGATAATTCACTACGAGAAACCAATACTGGAGGTCTCCTGTTGTTATTGGGACCGATCTTTTTATAACTTATAAGGTTAACTACACTGATACGTTTTCCATTAACCCGACAGATTTTGTGATATATATAAATAAGACAAAAGTTAATGAGATAATATAGCAATTCCAATGGATTTACCTGGTCAATCCGATCACCAACTTTTGTTCTATCAACGAGAATCAGGGAATGTGCCAATCCACAGGCAACACTAAAGAAGAAAGTTCACGATCAAGTATTTATAGGACTGAAACATGCAACACTAATGCAACACACCAAAGACCATTTCCAGTGTTTCTTTAAGTGTAAGAAAATATGCCAAAAAGCTAAAAAAGCTGAGCAATTTTAGCATTCAAAACCAAAATATCAAAACATAACTCGTGATTGGTCAAAGTCTGATTTTTTCTGAAATTTTTGTCTTTCGTGGAAGAAGATGAATTTGGGTCTCTTATTTTCCTTCTCTTAGGTCAAAGCTATGACTTTCTTTAGCATTTCATTACACCATAAGAAATACCCTACTTCTAATTCAACATTTTTACACTTTCGACAGCAAAGCATTACAAATGATCTGAACATACCCGAGAACATGCATGCCTTCAAGTAGGTCAACTTTTTTAGGATTAGCAGAAGACCTGCATTGAGAATTGAGTACTATTACTACATATTATATATATATATATATATAATAAATTTGACAATAAAACCCAGGTAAATTGACAGATGATGAGTGTATTCAAATTATAAGGATAATTGTAACACGTACTTTGGGCCAACAGGGCCATAGCCAAGCTCTCCATGCTGAGAATGTCCCCAGCTTATACATGACTCATCAGCACCACAGAAATTATGTGTGGAGCCTGAATCCATGCATCGTATATTCCAGCCGCTGATAACCAAAAACAATTCGAAAGACAATCAAGACAAAGATGACACAAAACATTATTTCAACACTTCCATGTACTACGAATTTACCTGAAATCGGGCGAAAAGAGCCGCATCGATATCATCAAATAATTAATTATATTGTTAGATCAATTAAATCAAACAAGGCGGTCTTTATGTTAAGACGAGCTTCGCACATTTTTTGTTTTTGATACATATGAATTTATGGATATAGAAAAGGTATAATTCCATTAAAGGTATAATTCAATTCGTTTAGGGTAAATTCCTAACAAAATCGAGACACTTAAAAGATTTTGACAAAAATTGAGTCACAGGGCAGTGAAAATTAAAAGGAGCAAGAATGATGAAGTTCAACATACTCTTCAACTCCGTCACAAGACTAAAGGGAACATTCGCCTTTAAGAGGCTCTTTATTGGGTGCCCATGAAATCCTCAGGCCTTTTTCTACTGGACAGTCACAGCTATGATATATCACATCGGACCTCTGGAAAACGGTAAGCACAATGTTATTGAGAAAGATTTTTCCTTTTCGAGCATTAAAGAATTGCTTGACCTAGTTCCTGTTAGAGTTTGCTTTATATGTCAAGGGTTGGTAGGTCTTTTCCCACGAGGGTTTATCCTTTTCCTCTTTTCTTTGAGGCTATGTTAAGCCTTAAGTTATAAACCAACTTTTACTAGCTTCTAATGTAACATAGCAGCCTTTCTCTTCTCTTTACTCTATTGGTAGAACCTAGATATGAAATCTAAAATGGAATTAGAGCCACTATGAATAAATTTGGGTTTGGCTAGACTTGATCATAATAAATTTCTAATTTTTTTCTTATTTGATTGTTAGCTAAATTGGTTTGTTGCCTCTACGAATTGGGTATTTTGAATCTGATGTTTACACTTCATTCATCTATTGCAGAAATCTTTGGAATCAATCAAGGTTTTCTTCTTCTCTTTTGAATCGACGGGTTTCTCATTTCTGAAGTTTGAAGCACCAGTTGTTGAATGAGATCGAGCAAAATCATTAGGGTTTCCATTCTGGATTAAAGGATTGTTGAATTAGCCGTTGTTGAAATCGGATCAAGGTTCACCAGTAGGGCTGATAAGATTCTCTCCTTAATGTTGTGTCGAGGTTCACAATCGCCAGGTACACCAAATACATGTTTCAATTTGTTTTTGAATATTTTTTCTTATG
This sequence comes from Kingdonia uniflora, assembly GCA_014058105.1. Lineage (NCBI taxonomy): Eukaryota > Viridiplantae > Streptophyta > Magnoliopsida > Ranunculales > Circaeasteraceae > Kingdonia > Kingdonia uniflora. The sequence goes on from JACGCM010002757.1 coordinate 266,528, forward strand.
TTATTGTTGTCTAGGTACTGTTTGGATTGTTACCTTTTGTTGGAGTCTTTAATTGTTGTTTGGATTATAAAACCTCTTTTGTTGAAGATTTGAAGGGCTATTTGGAGAATTATTTTTCCTTATTGTTGGTGACTAAGCGCTTAGGGGATTTCCAATTGTAAAACATCGTCTATAATACAATGGCAAAAGATAAATTTGACTTGCGAGTTGTTTGTGAAAAATTTGTCGGGGCCCAACTACGCGTATTGGGTTGATAATATGACTCACTTTCTAATGGGTAACGGGTTATGGGACTATATTAATGAAACAACTATGAAGCCCACTAACACAGAAAAATTGACTTTTACAAATGATCTCCGAAAATGGCAAAATGAGTAACTCAAAGAAGATTACATGGATTAGTATTTTCTAGAGCTTTCAATTTGCATAGAGTTAGTCAGCTTTATGGGGTAACGATTGCTCTTTGGGATCAACCATAGTGTTGATTAGGCTGTTAGTGAGCTTCTTGGGAAAGAGGACCGTCTTATAACACAAGCAGGGAAGAGGACTCTTATTATACCCATTCAAACAGTCTTGGTTATTCAACAATCAGTTCAATCTCAATCTTCTTTTCCAAAGCAACAATTTCTAAATCAATAACCTCGTGATGAGTGTGCCTATTGTCAACATAAAGGTCATTGAAAGAGTCGGCACCCAAAGAGACCACGACTACAAAATCGAGAATCAACCCCGTTTATATCTCAACAGTATTACATGGGTCCTCCCCAGTCTTAGTCTTATGGAGGAGCACCTTCCCCTCAGTATTTTAAACCACAATCAATGTATCCACAACACACAACTCCGCCTCTAGCTCATCCTACTCAGTAAAAAACGGTACCATATAGTGATGCATGTTCTCTGATGTTGCATCTAAAATAAACCATTTTTTTTGCTAGCATCTTGGTATTGATTATATCTCATCTGGTGTTCCCTCACATAGTTGTTGTACCACTTGGACTTTTGATACTAGTGCCACACATCATATGACCATTAATAGATAAATTTTTTTAGTCTTACGTTTCCTTCCTCCATGATTAATATCTTTATAGCTAAAGGTGATTTTATGCCTTTAATTGGTATTGGACCTGTTTCTAAACCCACACTTGTCCCTCACTATGTGTATTTTCTTCTGCATCTTACCTTAAGTTTGATTTCTTAGTCAATTGCGCTTTTCTGGTTATTTTGTTCACTTTTTTTACTCTCATTGTTTTGTGTAAGGATCACGATTAAAGTATCTAATTTTCATTGGTGCTTTAGGAGATGTTCAGTATCACGATATTCATAAGTGTTCTAGTTGTAAACTCAAAAAAATTGCAGCTTTACTATTTTTTAGCATGTCTGTCTCTTACGCATCTTTTGATTAAATTCACTATGATGTGTGGGACCTTTACATCATCCCACAAAAAGGGGGTCATGGTATTATGTTTTATTGTTTGATGATTATTCTTTTTATTGTTTGGTGTTTTTGATGAAAAGTCAATGAGTTTCTTTCCATTTTCAAAGCCTTTAGAATTAGGATTCAAACACATTATTTTATTGTTATCATACATTAGGAGATTTTGCAAATTTGCTTTCCTCAAATGGAACTTTCCATTAGTCTTCTTCTACGTGCAGAATGGTGTTGTTGAGAGAAAACGTCAACATATTATGGGGGTTATTGCTTATTTCTGCATTTATTGCTAGTATCTTTTGGGGTGAGGCAGTCTGTGGGACTGTTCATATAATCAATCGGATTCTGACAGTTTTCGAAGTTATCTTTCTCCAAATTAGCGTTTATACATGAGATCTCCATATTACTCTATTTTGAAGGTTTTGGGATGTACTTGTTTTGTTATGTGCCACCATATTTTATGATTCGATTGGTCGGAGATTATTCATCTTTTGCCATGTTTTTCTAGAAGGTATTCCGATATACTTAATTCTTGATCGATCACGAGAGATTCATGAGCTTGAATTGCTTTATGTTGATCAACTGGTAATAATAGTCCTCCTACAGTCCTACATCTGATACACCTGCTACAGTTCATGCTAATGTTAATGCCTTTGTTCTATTGACTCCTATTTTGTTGGGTCAAAACCTCGATAGTATCTTATGCATGATCGTCGTCCTCCGTATAAGTTTGTTTTTTATAACTATTGTTATTCTAGTAAGTTTGCAACATTTTTACTACTATCCATGGTCACATTGAGCCAACCACCTACAAAGAGGTCAGTGTTGATCCTCATTGGCGTCAGACTATGGATGAGGAACTTTCTGCGTTACACAAATCGCGTTACACAAATCAGAGACATGAGATTTGATGTTTATACCTTCAGGAAATCGTGTTGGATTTATAATAAGAAAACAAAAGGTTATGGATCAGTGAAGCAGTACAAGGCTCGCCTTGTAGCTCGTAGTTTCACACAAGAGTATCATATTAATTATGAGAGACTTTTGCCCTTGTTGCAAAAATGACCACTGTTCGTCTATTAATTGCATAACAACTGCTCGACAATGGGGATTATCTCATATGGATGTAAAGAATGCGTTCTTGAATGGTGATTTGGTTGAGGAAATTTACATGACTCATCTTAGAGTCCCTTGAACAAGCAAACTTTGCAAGGCGTCGTATAAACCTCAAACAAGTGCTTCGCGCTAAGTTTGAGAAGTTTTCATTAGTTACTCGTCGGTATGGTTTTCATTCTAGTGCCTATGATTCCGCTTTGTTTGAGTGTTCGAATGTTGCAGTTAGTGAGTTTCTGCTTTTATATGTTAATGATATGATTTTGACGGGTGATGATAGCGTTGGCATCTCTTCCCTAAAGCTTCAATTAAACCATAATCTAGGACCTCTTCATTATTTTCTTGGCATTAAGATAACCTCCTCTCCTAAAGGCTACTTGTTGTCTCAATCCAAGTATGTTGCCGATGATATAGAGAAAGACCCAACTTGTTGATACACAGACTAACGATACTCCTCTTGAACTCCATCTTCATCCCACCCCTTGTAGATGGTCTACCTTTGGTTGTCTACCTTTGGGCGTTCCTGCATTGTACCAGATCATTGTTGGTAAATTGTTGACTATCACTTGGCCTGATTACCTATGCACCTATGTTGTTCATATTGACTATCACTTGGCATGATATTACCTATGCACTTATGTTGCTCATATTTTGTTTCAGTTCATACTACTTTGCACTGGGTGTTGTGATTCGGATCCTAAAGTAGCATTCGGGGTACCTAGTTTCACACTCTACTGATCCGGTTATTCAAGTTCTTGGTACTTTGGGTTTACTCTGATGTTGATTGGGCAAGGGATCCCACATATCGTAGATCAATTACGGGTTTTTATGTATTTTTGGGTGATTTTCTGATTTCTTTGCGTAGTAAGGAGCAAGAGGTGGTTTCACGATCTTCTGCTGCATGTTATGGTTGTAACCGCGGCTGAAATAGTGTGGCTCCGCTTGCTTCATGTTGACTTAGGATTTTATCTATCTGCTCACACCCATATGTAATGTGACAACAAAAGTGACATTCATATTGCGCAAAATTTTGTTTGTTTTTCATGAGCGATCAAAACACATTGAGATTGACTGTCACTTTCCTCGTCGTCACCTCAAGCATGGCACCCTATCTTTGCCGTACATCCAACTTCAGATGAACCTAGCCGATTTCTTCACGAAGTGTCACACTTTACAATGTTTCTGTTTTCTACTTGGCAAACTTTCGATGTTATTTGTTGTTTTGACGGGTTTATACTCTCTCTCTCTCTCTCTCTCTCTTAGTTGTAACCCAACTTTTCCTAGCTTCTAATGTAACATAGCAGCCTTTCTCTTCTCTTTACTCAAATGGTAGAACACTAGATATGAAATCTAATACATCACAGAGTTACCCCTTCTGACAAAGATGATTAACAATATTACCATTTCTTTATATAAACTATCTGAGTAATGAACATAATAGTAATGATTCTTTTAATTTTTGTTTCCAGCATTAGATGGTCGGGAACTACTTGACCTAAGTCTCTATCACCTCACATATACTCTTATCTTACAAAGGTAGTTAACAATATTATCATTTGTATATACCAACCTCTTAGTGATTTCTTTAATTCTACCCCCACCCCCAATGTAAACCCAAACTATCAGAGTAATGCACATAATAGCAATGCTTCTTTTCTTTTCTTTTTTTCAGGAACTACTTGACCTAGCTTCTATCACCTCACATATACTCTTATTTTGCAAAGGTAGTTAACAATATTATCATTTTTATATACCAACCTCTCAATGATCTCATTAATTCTACCCCCACCCCTCCCCCAATGTAAACCCAATTTCGTAACAGAACAACACACAACAACACTCTATACTTCTCACCTCATTATGGATCCGCCAACTATCAGATACATATACATCAATCACTCATTAAATTTTATAAATAAAAAACAAGGATGGAATACTATACAAATGTAGCAAGAAAAAATTTATCCTACTCCCCAATATATAAGAAAATGATTGGACTCAAACACTACATTGATAATACTTTAGCCATGTCCTCGCTTTAGAAAGTCATGTAACTCTTTTGACAAACTCAAGGTCACTTCATAAAAAGAAAATTCCATCACCAGTGACACCAGAAGCTCCATAGTCAAATAGTGGATGCTAGCTAGCCTAACTGACAAAATCTCTATGATTTCATACCAAACACTCAGGTCTAATCGGTTAATACAAGTTGGGGAGTCCATTTTCAAGAATTACCTTTATAATGTGAACACCACTTCTATCACAGAAAACACTTTAAGACTATATGTACAAACCCCAGCCACCCACCTGGGGGGAGCCACGTCTATCATTCGAACTATGTTGTTTATTAAAATATAGAATCCAAGAAAATGTACACCACAACTGCTCAAATATCCTTAATGTAAAGTAGGTAAGGTTAGAGACACAACCTTAAACCCATAAGAGGTTTGGGATACATGCAGTCATCGCCTGTAGACTTTATTTTCCCCCACATATACAACTGTCCGCCAGCTGAAAACCACATCTTGATCACAAGCAGGAAGAAAATACGTAATGTGAAACTGGTGTAGAATGATACGATTAATAGGTATTTGGAACATTTTAAGTCGATCTGCAATAACACCTGCATGATCAACAGGAATGGATACCTTACTTCTTATTCATGGCTGGCGAAAGAGCTGAGATACCTGCATGATCTACATGCAGTATATTTTTTGGACCCCCACACACAATATGCATTGCAAAGTACCCCAAAATGATCCTAAGCCTAGTAAGGTATCTCAGTTTTTTTGTTAGCCGTTGACAAAAGATAGGGGTATCTATTTTGTTAAGCATGCATTAGGTATTACCGTATCAGAAAACGACCTAAAAAGATATTTGCTTATCTCCAAATAACTGTAACTAATAGCATAGCTTCCCAAAGGATATGCTTGCAGTAATTCCTGTAAATATATGCGCAAGTGTTCTGAAACAAATCAAAGCTTAAGCGTCAAGGCCGTACATTTTCAAAGCATGAAACAAATACATTGATACTAAGTGTGTATTTAGCACTCATATGCTTATGTTTGACATTTTGTCTTAACATCCTTATTCGGTTATTCCATATTATTATGCTTTTCCATAACCCTTTGTTACGAAATAATAAACTATTATATGCTAAATAATAGTGTTCAAAAGAACAAGTAAACTATACCAGCAGTGCACGCAGAGTTAGCAGAACCAGCTGAAATCACCGCATTGGGAGTTAGAATATTATTTCGTTGAAAAACATCAATAGCACGAGGAGACCATTCATCTTTTTGCTCTCTGTGCCCAAGCCTGCAAAAAGGAAATAGTTGAAACATTAGAATGCCATATTTCCACAAAATATCATTGTAACATATCGACAAAAAATAGCTAAATACCACTGTATTAACTTATGTACAACAGCCATACCGGAGAAATAGATAGATTCGAGGGCTTTGTCAAATTCGAGGAATTTAGATTTATTCAAGAAATTGGTTAATTAAAACTTGAGAGAAATTTATAATGGATTCTAGGCAAGAACTTGTAACCTAAGAAGTCTAACAAAAAGTGTTAGTTTCTAAGTTGTGGAAGCACAAATTAATCTCACCAATTTCAATTCTAGGGTTTCAAGAGCTTTCCCCAAAACTCTAACAAGAGAACTAAAAAACAAAGAAGCCCCTTAACATCTATATGTATGTAGAGAAAATAAAAGGTACGTGGCCTCGTGGGTAGACGTCCCACGAGGCATAATCTATCAACTCTCCACTCCTAAGAAGAATTCGACCATGAATTTTGTAGCCGCATATAATCACCGGGCAAATGACTCCCCCGAAATCCATGAATCGTCCTCCTCGGACGACCAACCCATCGTATCAAAAACTCCACATGTCCTACAGCATCTAAACGACTATCCAATATCTCATCAATCTCGTCAGTCAACTCAATGTCAGTCAACTCAATGTCAGGTGAAGGTGGTACTGGATGTGATGGAATATCACCATAAAATTGAGTAAGAAGTTTGACATTGACAACCTTGGAGCGCGCTCTGGGAATGTCAAGCTCATAGGCATTGTCGCCAATGCGTTAACTGACACGATAAGAACCTGATTTACGCAAGAGAAATTAGACGCCACACTTGTGCGTCATCCCTTCTCAATGTAAAGCATAACTAGGTCTCCCAATGAAAAGATAACCTCTCGTCTATGACAATCAACCCTCTCTTTTACCCCTGCATAAACATCCCTATCAGAAGGAATCGACTACGAAACCCCATGTAAACGGACAACCTCCCTAAAGAACAATCGAGCCACGCAAGCCGCATCTTCGATCTTGGTGCACAGTATAAAATATACAATCTTAGAGAATCGATCAACTACCACCAAAACAGAGTCGAAACCCAGGTCTTCTACATTCCTGTGACAAAGTCCATCGAAACATTTCTCCAAGGGCTAAAAAGAATCGGTAATAGTGCGTCAAGACTTGTGCTCTGCTCTGGGCCTTTAGGCGTCGCGCAAGAATAACATCTCCAAATAAAAGCATTAACATCATTGTGCATAGTGTCCCAGAAGTACCTCTCCCGCATTAGTATCATGGTCTTGATCACCCCGAAATGTCCCCCAAGGCCCCCAGCATGGATATCTGCAATCAACCGTTCTCGCATAGACGAAATAGGGCCACAAAGGGTTGTACCCTTAAATAAATACCCATCCTGGATTGTTTAATCCTCATGAGAACCTTGGTGTTGCCCACATGACTCATAAATAGGCCCAAAATACACATCAGAAGGGTACAAGGCACGTAACTCGGAAAACCCAAATACTAAAGAGCGGAGTGTAACCAAGAAGTTGTCCTACTAATCTTGTCAACAAACCCGTTTTCCTTACCCTTAATATGTTAAATGTGAAAGTCAAAACTTTGGAGATAACTAAACCACTTTGCATGCCTGCCTGTCGAGATCCACTACAGACTATGCATGTGCCGTAGCGCATCATGATCAGAATGAATGACAAACTCCTGGTTAACCAACTAATGTCCCCAATGTCACAAAACCGTACTACAGCGAGTAACTTGATATCATACGTGTTGTAGTTCAACTGTGCCCCAATAACTTCTCACTGAAGTAAGCAACCGGTCTCCCGGACAATGAAAGCGTAGCACCAATCCCAGTCTTACATGCGTCTGTCGTAACCTCAAAAATTGACCCTGGAAAGTTCGGTAATGCAAGAACAAGAGTTGTGGTAAGCTTCTGCTTGAGCAATTAGAATGCCTCATCAGCCTCAGGCGTCCACTCAAAAGGCCATTTCCCATGAGAGAAGTTATTTGTGCTAAAATACTGCTAAACCCATCTATGAATCGCCTGTAAAACATAGCCAACCCATGAAAACTTCGTACCTGTGTCGTTGTGGTAAGGACTGGCTAGTTCCTGATCGCATCCACCTTCTCCCCATTAACCTTGATCCCCTCTGACGAAATAACGTACCCCGAAAACTGCATTGAATCAATGAGGAAAGAACACTTCTTCAATTGAAGAAATAGTCGGTGTTGACATAGGGCCTTTAAAACTCGCTCCACATGAACAAGATGATCCTCCTTAGTGTTGTTGTGTATAAGAATATCGTTAAAGTAGACAACCGCGAACCTCTCTGAAATGCAGTCGCGTAGAACCTTTGTCATCAAGCACATGAATGTGGACGGAGCATTAGGCAGCTCAAAAGGCATCACTAACCACTCATACATACCATCGTTGGTCTTAAATGTCGTCTTATCGCATACGAATCTAGTGGTAACCGCCCTTAAAATCAGGTTTTGAGAAAAACTTCGCGCCACAGAAATCATCTATAATATCCTCCAATCGAGAAATGGGGAATTTGTACTTCAATGTGATCTTGTTAACTGTCTGGCAATCAACACACATACGGTAACTTCCATCCTTTTTGGGGACTAAGAGCCACAGGTGACATACTCTATCTCAGAACCCCTTTGGAACTTAACTCTGAGACCTCTCTCTGTAACTCTGCATGCTCAGCTGGAGTCATACGATAATGGGGCAAATTAGGCAGAGGTGCCACTGGAATCAAATCTATGTTGTGTTAAATATCTCGTAACGGTAGTAGCTCCAGCGGATCGAGCTCGTGGCAGACGTCTGAAAACCGATCGAGAAATGGCTATAGCTTATCAGGAACTGTTGTAGGAGCGGTAGACATCGCACAAACAAAAGCGTAAGCAAGTCCTTGTCTCCTTCCCTCAGCTAGGAAACTAAAGCGGTAGACCTACCCATATCTGTTGAATACCCATCCACATAAAAACATATACATTAGGCCACCCGATATGTATAGCATTCATCTCCACTGCCAAGGCCTACCCAAGAGTAAATGACAGACATCCATCTTGATAACAGTACATAATATGGACTCTTCACACTCTTCCATCTTAATCTTCATGCGTGTACGGTAGAACACTAAAATTTTCTCTTGTTTTCCGTCATGTAGGATGAGTCATAGTTTATCCTTTACACTTTCTAAGATGAGGTTATCCGCCGACCGTCCATTTAAAATAGTATCCAATCCTTTCCCCTAAGCCTTTACCCGTGTGCAGAAAAATATATGTTTCTTCAATACTCATTGACTTCTGGGTTACTATCAACACTTTTCATCAGTGACCCACACAATGTAAGTGCTCGTCGTGGCGCTCCTCACTTGACCCGTTGGCGGGGTAACGAATCTAATGTAATGCCTTTCTCTATGCCATCATTGTTTCCTGACAGAGTTACCGATCCCCCCCCCCAAATGATCGCTACCATAACCCGTACCCCTGCCGACAAAGTCTGCCATGTCCAGATGTGCTCTAGCTTTAGCCCCACAGTACACCCTAGCGGCGGTGCTGCCCCGTTGGGTCCATTCTCGATCGTCGTCGGGGTCTCTTCCAACCCTGCCATCGTCATCGGTGCATTTACCGACCCTGCCACTGTCTTCAGGGTCTCTCCCAACCGTCATCGTCGACAGAACCCCCATCTCTCCTCCGGAACGCAATCCTATCGGTGGCGCTGTTTTCGAGGGTCCTTTTATAGCCGTCTCCTCCCCCTTACGGCGATCGGCATTGACTCCTTTCTTTCTCTTTTTCTCTTTGTCTCTCTCTCTCTATTGTCAGTAACTCTCTCTCCACCGATGGTATTGTTGTTAACCCCTCTATTATCGTTCTTCGAATTCTAGGCAAGGGTTTTGGATTAGGGCTGGTCTTCTTTGGTTAGGCTTCCTGATGATTAGAATCGTTGATCGGGTGAATCTCTCGCATCAATGTCGTAACCTCCTCATAGGACTTTGATCGAGAGCTCTTCAACACAACTCCGTCTTTCCCACCTACTAGATCAATCGCACGATGAACTTCTCTCTCTCTCGTCTCTTCGTGGTGTTTCATCTCCAACGACTTTCTTCGATTCCTCCGTCACAACTCACGTTTCCAACCTTGCAATCTCAAGAATTGCTCGAACGTAGAAGGCAAACTTGAGATCACTCATAGCTTTGGTACCAAGTTGTTAGTTTCTAAGTTGCGGAAGCACAAATTAATATCTCCAATTTCAATTCTAGTGTTTCAAGAGGTTTCCCTAAAACTCTAACAAGAGAACTATAAATCAAAGAAGCCCCTAACATCTATATGTAGAGAAAATAAAAGGTACGTGGCCTCGTGGGTAGACGTCCCATGAGAAATGATCTATCAAAAAGGAAATCCTATAAGAAGCATATTCACCACTCAAAAAGAAAGCCTTCCAAGGCAAAAAGTAATACACAACCCAAAGAGCAAAAAATAAAAGATAAAAAAAGATTTACATAAACTTTAAAGGAAAACCAAAATAAGGATGATCTGACTAATCATGAATGTCGAAATTCTAGGGGTACATCTGTTGTTTTGTGTAATAGGGATGTGGTCTGTAGTAACTTTAAGTAACTATCTTCTTCTTTTTTCATGTGTTTTGTGTAATAGGAATGTGGTCTGTAGTAACTTTAAGTAACTATCTTCTTCTTTTTTCATGTGCCTGCTGTAGGAAAACAAGACTCCTTGAGGGATGAGTATTCCAGTCCTTATTGGATTCAGGATCTGACTGACCTTTTATTTTGTACTATATTGCGTTGTTAATAGAAGGCTTGCTTAGAATGAAAAGAGGAAAGGTAAAAAACAATGATGTATACTACCAACGACGTTTTTTAGACAACCAAAGTTTCCATTATTAATTAGGGGCGAATTCTTGGCAAACCAAACCCTGCTTAAAATTTAGATTGGAAAAGAAAAAGAGCGTACCTTCCATAACCACCAAAGCCCCACCTGAAAATAACCAATAAATACTACGTTTCTAAGTACATAATCTTTTTATAGGAATAAAAACCAAATCAAAACTGAAGCAATAATGAACATACATACGTGTAAACAAAACCTTTGGAATCCACAGCAACTGATTGCAAAAAGTTACATGAGTCAAAAGAGTATCAATGTCAAATAGAAATGTAAAAAACAGCACTCATTTGAAACAAATACATGCCATTCTTCTCCTTTAATGGGTCAACAGTGAACAAAACCAAGGGACTCCTTCGCATGGAGATCAGCCGCAAAATAAAAGCATCCATATGGACATTTTTATAGGTGGATATGAATTCTTTTAGATGATAAATACTTATTGATCCGTCTAACAACTTTCCAAAGAGCAAAACAAAAAACAAAAAACAAAAAAAACAAATACGAAAAATAGACATGGACAAAGAACCATCTCAGAACAAAACATATAAGAGCGATCCATCCCACAACTGGTGCCCAGGTAGTGAATCTTTACTCAGTAGCACCCTTGCTACATTACATCAAGAATAGTCGCCACACCCACAAATGAAACCACCACGTCCAGTGGCACTCAACCATGTTCCGTAGTCCCATATACTTCCTTAATAGTGCTGATTTTACCTCATGTACTCTTGCATTCTTGATAAAAAATAAAAAACAATTTCAATCCCAGTCCTAGGCTTCCTATGCTGGTATTGCTTTCACTACTAAGTCCACCAATTTCTCCCGACTACTAGAACCATGGCTAAGGAGAAGAAATGTGAATGTATACCTGTTTTGTTTCTTTTGCAGTACCGCGGATAAGTTCATCGATCCTCTACCTGTCCACTGCATATTATTGAAGAAAGTGCACTAGCATTTTCTAAGGCTTTTCGATGTTACTTGGGCATTTGAAGAGAGATTTAGTGATGCAGTCCAGCTTAAAGATGACTACATGACAGCCGTAGAACACCGTAAGTCTACAAGGGTTAGGAGGCCTAGCGTGAGGGTCCGTGAAGAATACAACCTATAGGCGTTTAGACTGTTAACTAATCTAATAGTCTTTTCTTTTGTATTAGAGTTTAATTACGAGTCTTTGTTCAGGAAACATATCCAAGATTGGTTAGTTTCCTAAATCCAGTAGAAGTAGTATTTGAGGGATCTATTTATATAAGAGCAATGTAATAGTAGAAGACAGTTAGTTGATTGAATAAAGCTTTGCTTTATAGAGATTCTAATTTTCTGTTCTTTCCCTTTGTTTATTTAAACTCAGTGTTGATTAATCACAATCACAGGAAGGTTGCTAGAGATCTGTAGCCAGATTCATCTATCGAACATATACTTTCTTAGAGTAATCTCTGCTGTGCTTAAAAGCCCCGGCATCAGCTGATACCAGAGTTATCTGTGTTCCTACATCATGACTCGTCTAAAGCGTGTTCGTCGTGAGGTTCCCCTTGAAGAAATATACGAGCGAGATGAAGTAGCGGGATTGAAACAACAGGTTGAGGCGCTGACACAACAATTGACGGCGCTAGCGGCTAGGGTTCCGCCCCAAAACCAAAATCCGTCTATTATAGAGGATGAAGAAGAAGAATGCGGTTCAGATGAAAAGAATCCCTTTACAGAGTACAGGCGAAGGGAGCGGAAGCGTGTAGTTTATGCTCCTCGGAAGAACCGTGAGTCAAGGCGATGGGAAACCGGGTTGAAGATCGACATACCTGAGTTCCATGGCACCCTACAAGCGGCGGAATTTCTTGATTGGATCACTACCGTTGAGGAGATCCTTGAGCTTAAAGAGATTCCAGGGGACAGACTATTCGATTTCGTGACCAAGCTTCAACATGGTGGCAACAACTTACGCTAACACGAGAGCGATTAGGAAAGCAAAAAATAAGTTCTTGGGAGAAGCTTAAACGAGTGATCAAATTGTGTCTCGTTACATTGGAGGTATGCGACAAAATTTCCAAGATACACTTTAACTTGTTTGATGTTTGTTCTGTCGCAAAGGCACATCAAAGAGCTTTAACTCTTGAAAAGTAACAAAACCAGAAAGGAAATACAAGTTCTTGGAGTAGTGGCAATTCTTATAATAAGAGTTCTTGTACTACACGACCATCAACACAACAAGGAGCTTTTGATAAACCAAAAGTAGGAAATCAAAAGAGGGCTCCTTCTTCGAGGAGCATTTTAAGTGTGGTGAACCAGGTCATCAAGCGGTGGATTGCAAAAAGGGGAGAAACTTGTTTGTCAATAGCGACGAATTTACTGATGAGACTCTTGTTGACACGGAGCAAGGACCGTTATTTGATAAAGAGTACGAGGAGGATCACAAGAAGAATATGTTGCAAGTGATCAAGGTTCAGTTCTAATGGTGAGACGTGTTTGTCTTGCTCCCAAGCAACGAAAAGAGATGGGTGGTTGCGCACTAGCATCTTTCAATCTTCATGCACTATTGCTAGACAATTGTGTGGGTTGATTATTGATTCTGGTAGCTGTTATAACATTGTTTCGGAGGAGGTCGTTGACAAATTGAAGCTCGACACTAAACCGCATCCTAAACCATACATGCTCTCATAACTTAATAATGACAACAAGGTAACTTTTTCTAAACGTTGTTTACTTAATTTCTCTATTGGGCCCAAGTATAAAGATGGTATTTGGTGTGACGTTGTTGGGATGGATGCATGTCATGTATTGTTAGGAAGACCTTGGTTATATGATCGGAAGGTAGTTAGTGATGGGTATACGAACACACAGTTTTATGCATAACGACACTAAAATTACACTGTTACCTAGTAAAGAACCCTTAAAAACTAAAAAGATTATGTCTAAACCACGAGTTGGGGAGGGTTCTAACCTCTTAACTCTATAAGTAGGTTTGTGACTAAAATGGAAGACTCAGGTACGGTGTATGTGTTACTCGGACAGGAGGGCGAAAGTGAGTTTAGCGCCCCTAATGCAGTTTGAGCCCTTGTTGATGAACATAGTGATGTGTTTCTTGTTGACCTACCCCCAAAATTGCTGCATTTACAGGAGATTCAACATCAAATTGATCTCGTACCTGGGGAAAACCTTCCTAACCGACCTCATTACTAAATGAACCCTAAGGAACATGAAGAATTGAGACGTCAAGTGGAAGAGCTTCTGAACAAGGGTCACATAAGGAAGAGTCTTAGCCCATATGTTGTACCTGCCTTATTTATCCCCAAAAAGGATGGTAGTTGGAGAATGTGTGGACGGTCGAGCGATAAATAAATAACTGTTAAATATCGTTTTCCTATTCTTCGGTTAGACGACTTGCTAGATCAGTTGGGTAGGTCAACATTGTTTACCAAACTGGATTTGAAGAGTGACTATCATCAAATTTGGATTAGGGAAGGTGGTGAGTGGAAAACAACCTTTAAGACTCGTGAGGGGCTTTACGAATGGTTGATAATGCCATTTGGGTTTTCTAATGCCCCTAGCACTTTCATGAGAGTGATGAATCAAACCTGAAGTTTTACGCAAGGAGCAGTTGTACACCACCATTAAGAAATGTTGCTTCATGACAGATAAAATTATTTTTCTTGGTTATGTTATCTCAAAGGATAGCATCTCCATGGATGATTCAAAAATTGAGGCGGTCAAAAGTTGGCCACGACCAAGTAACATTCACGAAGTTTGGAGTTGTCATGGGTTGGCATCTTTTTATCGAAGTTTTATTCCTCACTTTAGCACTATAATGGCGTTGATTACATATTGTATGAAGTTGGGCAATTTTCTTCGTCAGAGGAAACAAGGTTTGGTATAATTAAGCATGAATTTACATCCACTCTTATTCTTATCCTACCAGAATTTGCAAAGCTGTTTGAGCTACATTGTGATGCATCTAAAGTGGGCATTAGCGCCATTCTTAGCCAAAATAAGAACCATGTGGCTTTCTTTAGTGAGAAGTTGAATGGTGCTAAGCGGAATTACGGTACTTATGATGTCGAGTTCTTTGCGGTAGTGCAAGCATTAAAGCATTGACGACATTATTTGATCCATAGTGAGTTTGTGTTATATTCAGACCATGAGGCATTAAAACACATTAACAATCAGGATAAGCTCATCGCAAAACATGCCAAATGGGCTGCATGCATACCTACAAGAGTTCACATTTATACTTAAGCATAAGTCGGGAGTTCACAATCGCGTTGTTGATGCTCTTAGCCGGAGAATATTATTGTTTACCACTATACGCAACCCGGTACTTGGATTTGAATCTTTCCTGGAATTACTTTATACTGATCTGTACTTTTCGGGCATAGTGGAAGATGGTGTAACAGGTCGACGTTGTGATTTTCTTATGCATGAAGGTTTTCTTTTTCAAGAGAACCAATTGTGTATCCCAAATTGTAGCCTTCGTCTAAAGATTATTCGAGAGTTACATGGGAAAGGGCATGGCGAGAGAGATAAAACGATTAAGTTGGTTGGCAATTCCTATTTTTGGCCAACAGTGCGAAAGGAAATGCATCACCTTGTTAAATGTTGCCATATTTGTCAAGTCTCAAAAGGAACATCAACTAATGCGGGGCTTTATATGCCTCTTCCGATTCTAGAGTGTCCATGGGCTGATGTGAGCATGGATTGTCCTATGACTTTCACGAACTCATAGAGGGATGGATTCAATTTTTGTGGTGGTGGATAGATTCTCCAAAATGGCACACTTTCTAGTGTGTAAAAAGACGAACGATGCATCAAAGATAGCTCAATTGTATTTTCGTGAAGTGTACCGTCTACATGGTTTTCCTCTGTCCATCGTTTCCGATCGAGATACACGGTTTCTTAGACATTTCTGGAGAAGTCTGAAATTTATCACACATCAAGTTGAGTTTTAGTAGTGCATATCATCCGCAAACTAATGGTCAAACCGAGGTCGTTAATCATTCGTTGGGAAACTTATTGGGATGCGTTGTTGGTACTAATTTGAAGACGTGGGATCAGAAACTTTATCAAGTGGAGTTTGCTTACAACAGGTCGGTAAATCGGAGTACGAGATTTAATTATTTTTATGTTGTTAACGGTTATAATCCGAGGACAGCTCCAAACTTAGCACCGGTTTAGATCGTAAACGAGTTCATAAGAAAGCCTAGGATCTCATTGAGGAGATACATCAAATTCACCATGCAACTCGGGCGAATTTGCAAGAATTTAATGCCAAGTATAAGATAGTTGTGGACAAGAAAAGGAGATTGGTTGATTTTGAGGTTGGGGACTTTGTATAGGCTGTCTTGACCAAAGATCGATTTTCTACTGGGGAGTACAACAAGCTAGCTGCTGGGAAGATTGGGTCATTGGAGATTATAGCGAAGATCAATTCGAATGCTTATAAATTGAAGTTTCCTAGTCATGTTATATAAGATGTCTTTAATGTGAAACATTTTATTCCATACCATGGTGACACATTAGACGAGGATGCTTCAAATTTGAGGTCGAATTCTCTTCAACCCGGGGAGGATGATGCAATCGAGCTTGAAGATGACTACATGACAGACGTAGAAAACCGTAAGTCTACAAGGTTTAGGAGGCCTAAAGTGAGGGCCCGTGAAGCATACAACCTATAGGTGTTTAGACTGTTAACTAATCTAGGAGTATTTTCTTTCGTATTAGAGTTTAATTAGGAGTCTTTGTTCTGGAAACATATCCAACATTGGTTAGTTTCCTAAATCCAGAAGTAATATTTGAGGGATCTATTTATATATGAGCAATGTAATAGTAGAAGACAGTTAGTTGATTAAAAAAAGCTTTGCTTTTTAGAGATTCAAATTCTTTGTTCTTTCCCTTTGATTATTCAAACTCAGTGTTGATTAATCACAGGAAAGTTGCTAGAGATTTGTAGCCGGATTCATCTAACGAGCATATACTTTCTTAGTGTAATCTCCGTTGCATTTAAAAGCCCCGGCATCATTTAGTTTCTTCAAGACATGGTGGTGCAACGCTTTTAGAAAGGACATTGGAGAAGTTCTATGGGAGCTCACTTACTATGCTATTGAATGACTTCTTTGGAAAGGAGGGAATGCTCGCCAGCTCAATGAGAAAACAAGGAGTATGGATGTGGCTATCCTGAATAGTTACGTTGTGTGCAATTCTTCACCATCTAAAGTTAAGAGGGAGTGATATTCAGAATTGCATTGTCAGATGAAGCTATTTGGTCAACCTGAACTCAAGCTGTTCTTTTTTTGAGGTTTATTTTTGCCCCCGGTTTGTATTCTTTCCATCTCGGAAAGTCTTTATTTTCTAAATGAACAAATATTTTTACTGTTTTATCTTGTGTTCAGCATGCACAGTTTACATGCATACAAGAATATCCTTGGACATATTAATATAAACTCAATTGGCATTGGGGTCCACATGGGATGCAACTGTAATTTCTCACCATAATATTCTTTGCTTTTTCTACCTGCTGGGTTGTATCTTGCTTTCTATCTCGTAAAGCTCTCCTTTGCGTGGTTAATAAGAATCTTCTGTTGTTGACATTTTTTTTAGAACTGATCTCCAAGGAGAGGGGAACATATCCAAATATAGTCTTTATAATATCATGAAATGGTTTAAACATGTTGGTCCACAAAAAAGTATGCCAAATTCCCTCATGAAAAACGAATTTGCCATGAAAAAAAATCTACACAAGGAGGAAAGAAGAAAAACCTGTATGGTTTGTTCCACAAGCTGCATTCACTATAGTTTTCCCTGCAAGAGAAGCTACTGCTTTTGGACGAGGCTGTGCTTCATACGCAAGTCTCACTGAGCCTTCTTTAGTATTGTACTGAAAGTGGGGAAACGAGTCTTTACAAAAACGCAGAAGACATAAATAGAACTTCAATTAACTGATGATAGTATGAAATTGTTCTCAGAACATACCTCGTTGTCTGTCCCATGTCCAAGTTGGCCATACTGTGGAAGACCTGCTGTTCTGAAAACCGGCAAAGATTTCAAAATCTTTCCAAAATTGTGAGGTAAAGTTTAACATCTCTATATAGGAAAAATACTGGCGGCGTCCACTATTTGCAGGTAACTCAAACACTGGCGGCATCCTTGAGATATGTGACAGGTTTATTATGCTATCTTAAAGATAATCAAGGACAACCACGCACCATATATAGCCTTTTTTACGTCAATCAGAATGTTGGCATACATACATCTATAATTTGGCTGTCGTAACAATAAAGTAATAGATAGTCGAATTAATATATTTATACCTATCTTTACATAAAGTAATAAATAAAACAGCTTACTGATATACAGAAGATGAATTGTGATATACTTCTAATATACGCCAAATGTAATATAGATATCTGGTCTGACAAATACATTGCCTGAATTTGAAATCTTTATCCTTGACTCCGAAAATTTCAAAATCAAGGAAATTAGGAATATTAAAAAATGTCTTACAATATAGAAGATCCTTCCACAGAAGAAAGCCACACGGTAAAATCACCCCCACAGACAGCAGTTGAGACATCAGAAACCAAGCAGCGAACTGGAGATAGCTCAATTTCTGCATCATTTAAAGGAAATGTGTTGCTTTAAAAATGACAAGAATGTTTGCATGGGTATGTGCGAGAACAGCAATTAAGACTACCAAAGTTTGGCGAAAGCCAACATGATATATATGAAGTCTTATATTGGGCCTTTACCACCAAGGCTATGAGAGAAGTGAGGTATGAGGATCTACTTGTGAGATAGAGCCCGCTTGATGTATTTTTCCCTCGTGCGTGAGGGTTCTTTAGATTTAATTAAACTTAAAAATTTCATTGGAAAAATACATTGGATTTAATTATGCAGTGCTTTATTTTTAAGTTTCTTGAGAAATTTTACTAAAATTAAGACAACCGATAAGAAAAAAAATTAATGAGTACTGACCAAAGTATTGTTGAGCTTACTGCAGATAAAAGTAGCTAACAATACATTTTTACATGTTGTTGCCTAAATAAAAGTGATGTATGGTGGTCGTCACCCCACCCATACAGGTCTCTCTCTAGAAGCTTGCCGAAATCCTATCCTATTTAAAATGTATTCTAATTCTCACTTGATTTTATTTATTTGAGTGAATAAGAGAACTTACCAATTAGAGTAGTATTAGGGTTTCCTATTTATGATGGCTTCTTAATCTATCAAATGCAAACGTACTTTTTAGTCTTTTCATAAAGTTGGAATTATAACAAATTGCCTTAGCTTGTAGTAAGGATTTAGAATTACTTATCAAGTATATTTAATAATTTTCAGTTTCTTAAGGGTTAGTTTTTGGCAAAGCCGAGCTTCTTCTACAGCTTGACCCTATCAAAAATACCAACTTTTTTTTGGAAAGCAGGCCTTTTTATGAAATCGTTAATTCAGAAGATTCAATAAGGGGTTTGAATTTTGATGTCTCCAATACCACTTGACGGCTTAAACATCATTCAAAAAATCTTGAACCCCGAGGCTTCAATTTAGATCTTGAATCCACAAGAACACTAATTCCTAAATCAACTCTTATTTGAATTTTCTAAGAACTGTAGACTCAAATTAAACCAAAATAGAAGCACTTTATATTTATAATACTTCTTTCAAATTTATTTCGGTAATTAAAAATAAAAATACATATTAACAAAATTTACGAAAACCCCATCATCCGATTAGGACCCGGCCGATAGGTGCAGCAGGATTTAATGCCCGAAAATGGAAGCGTCACCGGATCAGTGGAATCATGAGATCCAACTTGCTTTTAGGAGCAACTGGAAAATTGAGAAAACTGACTTTCGAGATTGATTTATCAGTTTAAAAAATTCTTTTGTTTGATCAATGCTGACCTTGGCCCTATGATTCAAGAAGTCACTTCGGTTTTGCTTCAAGAGAATGAAGATAAATGGAAATGGAAGTGGGCCGATAACAAAAAATTTATAGTAATCTATTGTGACTACTTGGTACGAGATAGGAGCGTCAGAGGCAGGTACTGTAGCGTGGACTTCCCGAGATGTGTGGTTTGGAGAAGGAGATTACCTCCAAAGTAACCTTCTTTTATTGGGGATGAATGACGACTAAAGATGAGCTTATACGAAGAGGTATGGAAGTGAACCCCTTGTGTTTACTTTGTGGTTTAACGGATGAGTCACTTATTCTTGCATTTCTTACATTGCCTAGTCAATGCAAATTTGGAATCACATTCTTAACATTTTTAGTGTCTCATGGGCTTTCAGCTGCACACATCCCTGAAAGTGTGATGATGTAAGCCTTTAAATGGAAAATTGGTAAAGTGTTAAGGTATCACAGTCTTTGCCCAATCAAATGGGGTTTTTGGAAGGAAAAGAACGATAGGCACTTCGAAGGGTAGACTAAGATCGTGGAAGCGATTATCTTTGCGATTTACGCAACAATATTGAATTGGGGATCACCATCCATACATATGAAGGGAGTGAGGCTTGAAAATTTTGCGATGCCCTTGAACTAATTAATCATAGTGGATCCGACTTGAAGATACGTGTTTTTTGTTTTGCTTTCTCTTCTTTTTTTGCCTTCGGGTTGTACTCGTTCCACCTCGGAAAATGTCTGGAGAAAATCAATATATATTTTTACCTTCTAAAAATAATAAAAATCATATCTAGTTTTGCTCTCAAAATCAGATACGTCACAAGATAGGTCACAATACTGGACCAAGAGAATTATGCCCCGTGCAACCGCTAATCATTAACGTGGACCTAATGGAAATCCATAATTAAAATAAAAAAAACAAAAGTTTCTAAGATTGCCATGAACATGGGTTGACCAACCATGTTAGCTATTTTGAAATCATTATGAAACGGGCCGATTGACTGATGGAACTGGATGTTTTACACGAGTAGCCACCTATTTTTACTCATCAATAATTCTAATTATGAAACAAAACAGAGAACTCCCTCAAAGGGGGTTCCCCTGCACGAAAATCGTAGACTTTTCCTCTAAGTGTACCAAATCTTTACTAACACCATCATACCAGGATAATCTTAATAAGTAGTCATCAAGATAAGGCAGATACAGATTACCTTAAAATTTAATAATGATGAATTGGCACTTATTTGCAACCTAAATACACATGAAAAATTAGAGGAAGAACTCACCACCCTTTACTGAACCTGACCCAAGTTGGCCATGCTTATTCCAACCAAAGGAGAAGGAATTCCCATCTTCAGTTACCACCACTGTATGAGCCCTGCCAGCTCCTGCTCTAACAATATTGTATCTGCAAACAACATCTTATTTAGGTGAAACAGTACTCGTGTTTACAATGAGCAAAGTGAGAAGAAATTATTGTGAAAGTTTACTATTCTACACTTGAAATCGTACGATTTGAATTAAAAATGGAATACCAATTGATAAAACTAAGAACAGAATCGTATTGTTTGAATAAAAATGGAAAAACCAATTAGAAAAGGTAATAAATCAAGCAAAACATTGGTTTAAGTTGCAAACATGCAAATCAGGGAATCGTATCATTTGGAAAATCCAGAAATTCAGACTTTTTGACATAAAAAATAAAAGTATGTTACAGAAATTGGGTTTTATTACTGATTGATTACCCATTAAATCGAGTTATTTTACAGATTTTTGACTCCTAATTAGTCAAGAACACTATAATTTATACCTTCCAAGAAACCCACTCTGAATATATTTTCTCTAAGTTGGGAAATCTCTAACTGAGTTTTGAGATATAATGTTTCCAGTATGGCAAAGCTCCTTCGACTACAATATTATTTTAGGAAATTTATTCTTCTCATAACTTCAAATTACTTGCACCTCTGTTTAAATCACAGCCCCTTTCAATGGTACAAAATCAAGAAATCTGATAGATGAAATTTGAAGTTAAGTGTCTATTTTATTAATTTGGGAAGCTTCTTCTCTAAATTGGTCTCTTACACCAAGATACATTAACTTAGAAGAGAAACAGAAAGGGCCAATTATCTTTTAGGAATTTTGTTTTATTGAATCATACGATCCGATTTTAAACGATTCACCTTACTCGTCACGATCAACAACAATGTTTAGTTGTCATGACTAGAATCCCAAGCTTAAAACTTATGTAACATGTAATTTATATTTTCTAATCAAGCAATCGCAGGGAATGTTTCTCCATTACACACTTAATTAGCACAAATGTAGTTTGACGTATCCAACAACCGTAGGAAGTTCTCTCACCAGTCTCTACAATCACGTTTATAAACTACCATTCTATGGTAATCATACTATTTTAGGGAAGTAGGAGTTAGGCAAGGCCACCTACCAGCACCCATAGATTATTCTTTAGTCTTTACAAATAGCAAATAACTCACTAGAGAAATTCCAAGATAAATATACCACTTGTGGTATAACCTGAATTTAAACTTTTTGTAGCATTATTGCAGCACTTATCTCTGGAAGTGAAGGAGACCATGGCGACCTTAAATTTAAGCTTGTGTATGTTTCTGAAGATTTTCAGCCCTTTCCAAGGTGGATACCAACTTCTTTTTTTCTTTTGAAGGTATATATACATGATCAGGCCATGATGATTTCTAAACCAGAAAATCCCAGCTTTGAAGCTAACCACATCCTCTCTTCCCAAATAACTAGTATTGAGCTCATTGGAAGGTGACTGATCAACATCTCCAGTATAAGCTAGTACTAGAATGCCATTAGGGAGCTAGTACAAGACCCATAAACCTTTCTATCATTAGAAATTTTACCTTCAACATTTAAAATTATTTTTATGACCGGTCTGATGCTTCCATGCTCTCAAAAATTTGTTGCTTTGGCTGTTTGATTCTTGGATTAATCCCCCGGTCAGTAAGAATTTCCCCCTTATCATTGCTTCCCCATTACTTAAAATAGTCCAACTGTACACGCGTTGCGTGTTACATGTGTGATATATCTTACACATAACGTAGTTTGATTCAACCACGGCTCAAGTCCAAGCCAACTCGACCTTTTGGTTGTGCAATTTCAAACCTGTCCCAAAGCCCACGCTAATTATTCTCCCTTCATTGTCACTCTTCTATCTATACATGTTAACAAACTTTCTTTCATCGAACCTAGAAAAAAAAAACTAAGGGTGTGTTTGATTTAACATTTTCAAGTGGATAATAAAATATTTCTAGGAAAATTTGGTTTTCCACTATTTGGTAGCCTATATTAAAGGTCAAGAAATTTTCCAAGTCAAGATAATTTTATTAAAAACAAACCATTTATTTTCGTAACTCACCCACTAAGAAAATTTTCCTGATCTATTTTCCAGCCCCACCTATCTCTTCTCTCTCCTCCCTTGTCTTTCCGTTTGCATAGAGATACTCAATAAAGTTGATTATTTTCAATATACGAATCAAACAACTTAAATGTGGTTTTCTTGTAAAATTTTCTCAAAACTACAAATGCAAATAGTAGTGATTACCTACACGCTTATAAAACAAAAGATTCCAGAAAATTTGTCCTTGCACTTGAACATTAATGACTTAAAAATTTTCAGACACCGTTAATAGGCCATTAAGCTTAATACCTCCTAACTAGTTACTAAAGACATTTTTTTTGAAAATATTCGACCAGACATAACGTAATTGCCTCAAACTTCATAACTTACTTTGATAACTCAGACACAATTGTAGGCATATCACGTTGAACCGTGTCTCCATGCCCTAACTGCCCCCTCTGCGTACACAAAATCCCATGACAAACTATAAGTTTCACTCTCGAAATATAAATCACTAACAACAATAACTATGATCAATGTACCTCATTACGTCCCCAGGTATAACAGCGCCCCTCGACATCCAATGCCACACAATGACAAGATGCTACAAATACACATACATTCCAACACATAAATTTCAAAAACATTATAAAACTAAACCCCATTTCAAAACATACTCACTTGAACCCGAAGCCACGAATCGAATATCGACCCCCATTAGCGACCGCAACCTCGTGGGAGAAACCAAATTCCCCTCAACAGCACTTTTACTCCGCCCCAATGTATCCCAACTCGTTCCACCGCAGAACAAAAGCTCCCCGGCCTTTTCAACCTTCGCCACCTTCTCCTCCTCCGCCTTCTTCTCCGCTTCAGATGGCGACATTTCTGCTCAAACAAACACAACAATCAACCATCAAATTTAAACAAACAAAAAATTGAAATCTCTGAGAGGTGAGAGGAAGAGTAACGAACCTAACGGCTAGTTGGCGGGAAATGGTGGGGTTTGATTAGTGGGGAGAAGTGAAATTGAGAGAGGGAAAGATAAACCCTAGATCTGAGAAAGAAGTGAAGTTGTTTTTAGGGGAAATTGTGATGAGACTTTTAATAGAGTTTAGTAATCGAAAAGGAGAAGATTTCGTTTAGCTTTTTTTCACTTTTCTTGTGTTTTAAAATAGAGTGTCTGTGTGTGATAGGTGACTCAGGAAACGTTTCTATTTTTTTCGTGGGCCCGGTCGGATCCCAGTCTGAGTTTAGTCGGAAAAAAAATTACTCATGGTAAATGGACTCCGCAAAATGACTCTAGAATTACTAGTAATGGCTTAGAAAATCCGGGTATGACTAAGTTATTTACATGGTTATTGGAAACATACATTCAATAACAAGGTAGGAAGGTTATATTACAATTGAAAGCGCTAATATGGAGGTTAGTACCGGACAAGATAGTGCTACAGAGATGTTTAACTGTAAACAGTTGAAATCGCTAATGAATGAGCTATTGTGAACTTCACAAACAAAAACATTTGATCAACACTGAATCATCTGGTGTTATGCCTACTCAAAGCCGAGGATGGGACCTCAGCTTCAACTAAATTGTCTATAACTGAGTCAAAGATAAGTTGCCGGTACTAGTATTCTCACCAACCACAAGATTCACCGCAACCTAAAGAATATCTTTAAGAATTTCAAAACAACAAGAATTCCATAGTTATCTCTACTCAATGTCGAACCTCACGTAAAATACTCCTATCTTAGCTGCAAATTTTAACTCATTGTAACGTCACACAAATGCAGGACTGTAGTTCATTCTTCAGATAACGGCGATATTTTAGGTTACAAAAGTGCAGGACTGAAGCTCATTCTTCAGGTAACTGTGATACTTTGAGCATGAGTGTCAAATAACAGACTAGCAGCATATGACAGAATCAAAACGAAACATGCCCAAGTAAACTTGCATCCAGAAGATCAATGCTTAAGTTTCCGAAAACCATTTTTCAAGCAAATGGCCATTCGGCAGGAAGAATTCTGCCGACTTTCGTATATACAGGAATTCAACAAAAAGGAAAGGAAAACCTCGTAATTGCACAACAACAGCCTCAATCTCGCGATTACGAAATAAAATATGAGAAATTAGAATATTTTTTTGTAGACGTAAATTCGCCTCAGATTCACACTTGGTTTACAACAGCCCTAATTTAAAAAGAATTGAGAAAAAGGAGGTAATGTCTTATTATCAACTGTTTTAATCACGAAGGGGGAAACTCGATTCAGTGTACGGAAAGGGAGAAGATCAAATTGTTCAGCTTCAAACAGCATAAGCAAATGGCGAACCTGAATATCATCTAGAAGGCGACGCAAACAGTTGAGACTTTCAAACTCATCCGTTTTCTGCTTTGTCATAGGCATTAGATTTATGTTTTGGTGCAAATGTGAAGCTTTCGGGAACCTTGCCAAGCAACATCTCAGAGATCCGTATCTGCAATAGGGATATTGATGAGGAAAATAAAAGTTATACTTTTGCGGCTAAACAATATTGTATCATAAGGTGGCTTAAAATGAAAGTACAAACCCAGTCAACCGCAGAATCAGAGGCCATTAGTGTCTCGAGATCATCCGACCAACGTATGTCGGTGAACGCCAATTCAGCTTTTGCGGGATAACATCCAGTAGACCGACAGGTATGTACCTATACATGTAGCTAAGCCATTCTAGCAAAAAATGCCGAGTTGTCCCTATTCCTGCATTTTAGTTATTCGTAATGTTAAGATACTTCTTAAGAAAACTCAAGTTGTCACTCATTAAGTCATGGATATGGAAAAGCTGAAAAAAGAAATTTTCTTCAGAAATGAGTAATGCATGAAACACTTTGTCTTTATCAGTGAAGAGTTTTCTTTTGAAAAGATGGCATTCATACCACATGGGCGAGAAGCCGGAAATAAATAAGTACAAGGATATCTAACATGTCACATCCGATGTCGAATACATTTATCTACTGCTCAATTTAAGTGATAGACACAAGAAAAACATCTGATTGATGCAGAAGTTGGTTTCCTGAAGTCGACACTGAAAAGATAAATTTTAAATGACTGCTAAATACGAAGGCAGCTTCATGCTAATTCAATTTCACGATTTATTTTTTTTTAGAAGAATTTCCCATCTAAATGACCAGCAAAATGTTGATATATGCTTTAAAGGACAATGACCACAGTTTCATGAAATGCAACTATCTCAAAATAAATCCTTGGTGCAGAAATTAGGAGTCTTCATTCAATGGATGGTTAAGACATACCTTTTGTATCCGAGCCCCAGTGTTCAAGACCAAATTGGACGAAATCCTTTAAAATATTCAATCGTTCACCAGATGTGATGTCCCAATGTCGTTGTTCCTTGATTTCCGTAAATATCCATGGCTGTAAAGCAAAAAACATGTTAATAAATAGGTGCTCAATCGTTGAATACACAATTCTGGATACGCATGAGATCCACATCCTTTTAATTTAATACTATGCAGCAAAATTTAGTTTTTATAGCCTAGGTAAATTTTCTTATCTACTGACCTTAATCAGCGATCCTCGAGCGATCATACATGCCGAGAGCTTGGGGCAGTCTGATATGTGCTGATTCCAGTCTAAGTACGAGTAAACATCCCCATTTCCCAGGACATGCAACGTATCAGGAGCTTTTGTAGCACATTGGTTTATGTAATCCCAGTCAGCAAGTTTGCTATACCGTTGCTGACGTGATCGCCCATGTATTGTTACTGCACTGGCTCCCCAGTTACTGATATCTGTGATTAATGAGTCAATGCGGTTTCTACCTTCGAAATAAGCTGTTCGTACCTGTAGCAGGTAAGAGGTGCAGTTGAATATTCATACATGAAGAGCAGAATATAACCAGAGAACCAGTCTCTTCAGACAGGTATGGGCAGTTGAACTTTTAACTACAAAACCCCCCGTCTACTGTAGATAGAACAAGCTGACTCTGCCAGTGAACTGGCATAAGTATCATTGGCCCGACCAGACACTTGAAGTTTGATTTTTATTCCTTGACAAAAAGACATAGTGAGACTCGAATACTAGACCACTCATCTAAATATGTAGTTGTCAACTGGTGAGTTTTACATGAAAACATTGAAAAGGTAATATGGTTCAACACGATTAACCCAACCACAACCTTCTTGGGCATCAACACAATATAATAGCACTACAAATTGTAAGAGAGATAGAAGAGCAATACCTAAAGGTAGAATGGGAAAATTAAACATGTTAGAGAAATATCAAATTTATTTAGTAAGTTATCATGTCAAACTACCAGGAAATTGGAAGAAAGGGAGTTGTCATTTAATAGAAAAAAAAACATGGGTTAATACTTATATTTTTGTGTTGGTCATGGAGATGTTCTCTAGGGCCCATCAATAACAGGTAGAGAAGGGGCATTTCAAACTCCACTCTAGATGTAGAAATTCTCCTGTCTCTCACATGTGTTTTGCTGATGACCTTATTGTGCTTATGAAAGATAAAATGCAGACTGTTAAGTGCCTTAAGATGACTTTTGGTTATTTCAATGACTTTGCCGAGTGCCTCCAAGTCAACAAGGACAAAAGAAAGATCTATAGTACATGGATGGCCAATGATGAGGCCAGTCAGTTGGAGAGTATTCTTGAGTTTAGTAGAGGCTCTCTGCATGTGAAGTACCTTGGTCTACCTCTTATCACCACAAGGCTCTCACACACTCTGCATCCCTATGATTGAAAGTCTCACTTCTAGAGTTCAATCTTGGAAATGCGGCTTTCTCTCCTATGCTGATAGGCTCACTTTGCTTAAGCCTTACTCCACAACATGCGGATTTATTGGAGTGGATGCTTCATTCTCCCCAAAGCCAACAACAAGCTTTTTATTCCTACATGTTCCATTAAGAAATTCGCTTGAGAATTCCAAGACTGTATATCTTGTTTGGACTGAGTCCGATTCTACTTTTATGCGTGGATTTATCGGATTGGGTTCTTCAATAGTGTTCAATCAGAATCTCTTTTTGACTCTTCGCCATTGATTCCACTATTATTAGTAATCAATAATGGAAGAATTTATTCATATTCTATAGAGATAGGGGACATAATTCACATCAAAGCTCTGGAAAGTGTATAGAAGATTTATTTGGGCTGGAACTGATTTAGGTAATAAAATCCCTCTTGTGAGTTGGATAAAGGTCTATCATCCATATAAGGAAGGAGGC
This sequence comes from Kingdonia uniflora, assembly GCA_014058105.1. Taxonomy (NCBI): domain Eukaryota; kingdom Viridiplantae; phylum Streptophyta; class Magnoliopsida; order Ranunculales; family Circaeasteraceae; genus Kingdonia; species Kingdonia uniflora. The sequence goes on from JACGCM010002757.1 coordinate 294,793, forward strand.
CTTAATGTGAGAGAGTTGGGGAAATGGAACTATGCTGCAGTTCTTAAACATTTGTGGAACCTGGTTTTAAACAAAGACAGTCTTTGGGTTCAAGCTAATCTAATAAGGAGGAATTTTTGGGAAATCAAGATCCCCCATGATAGCTCTTGATCCTGGAGGAATATCTTAAATGCCAGAGAAGAAGCTAAGGAGACGGTGGTGTACACTAAACCTCTCATATGGAAGGACCCTTAGCATCCTAAGGGTATCTTACAACAGTGCAGTAAAGATAACTAGACGCATGACCCTAATCTCCACCCAAATCCCTTGTTCAGAACCTTATAACAGCAGGGAGATGGAGTCCCCCAGTCAACTCAGTTCACATTCATGCTGATCTCTGGAACTATCTGGACCAAGTGAAGATTGACCAAGAAGGAGAAGATAAAGTTGTTTGGCATCTCACTGCTACAGATAAATTCACTGTGAAGAGTAGCTACAATTGTCTTAGAGATTTTAACAGCTCTTTCAAAATGGTCTCATTTATTGTGGTTTAAGGGCAATATCCCCAAATAAAGCTTTATCACTTGGCTTGCCCTTACAAACTTCCAGCCTGGGAAGTGGTCCCTCAATCTGTTTGCTTGCTTTATTGGGAAAATCATAAGAGTTTTGAGCATCTCTTCCATGAGTGCAACTACTCTAAGGAAATCTGGCTTAGAATTCTCAATTAATGTGGTTCTAAGAACTACTCAGATGTGGGGGAGGAGCTGGATTGGATTCTCTCTAAAACCTCAAGTAAGTCTCTTCATGCTATAATTTTAAAACTTTTGTTTAATTGTTTTATTTATCAGGTGTGGACAGAGAGGAACATGCAGAGTCTATATTCCAAAGGATTGTTGAAGATATTAAACTGAAGTTGGCCATTGAGGAACACGAGATGATTGACAATACCAGGAACAAGCACTTAACAGACATTTGGGGCATTCAGGTGAAGTGGATAGTTTGCAAGTGGAGGCATTGAGGCTATTGAGGTATACTAATGGTGTTGCAATTAAGGCATGTGCAGGGAGAGTCAAACCCCAGACTTTTTTTTTGCTAGGCAAGCCGGTTTTATATAGGGATCCGTAACACTGAGTTTCCAATCCCACAGGGTTTCGAACCCACGACTCTCTTGGTGGAGGGTCACAACCACCACTGGGCCAAGAGCCCAATGGCCCAAACCCCATACTATAGCTATGCATGAGTTGTGGGCAATTGACAAGGGTCTTGAGATGTCTACTACTCGTGGTATTAGGAAAATTCTAGTGGGCTCTGACTCCATCGATGCAGTCAAAATGGTTTTGAGCGAACATAACCACCCATGGTATGCAAAAAAGGTTCTAAGATCCATTCTTAAGCAAGCTGCAGAGTTAAAGTTTTTTGACATTGAGCATAACTACAGGCTCACCAATAGGGCTCCTGATTACTTGGCTAGTTTTATTACAGATTTAGGTTACATGGAAAATATGCCAGATGTCTTTTACAGATGACCTTATAAAAATCATCAATGAGGATGCAATAGGATCCATTTACTACAGGGTTCAAACTTGATGAGTTGAGAGAGTAGGTCCCCCTCTTGTATTTTAGGCTTTCTTTGGTGTTAGGCTCTCCTCCTTGCTCTTGAGCAAGGGGAGCTTGTCAGATGTCTTTTACAGATGACCTTATAAGAATCATCAATAAGGATGCAATTGGATCCATCTACTACAGGGTTCAAACTTGATGAGTTAAGAGAGTAGGTCCTCCTCTTGTATTTTAGGTTTTCTTTGGTGTTAGGCTCTCCTCCTTGCTCTTGAGCAAGGGGAGCTTGTCAGATGTCTTTTACAGATGACCTTATAAAAATCATCAATGAGGATGCAATAGGATCCATCTACTACAGGGTTCAAACTTGATGAGTTGAGAGAGTTGGTCCTCCTCTTGTATTTTAGGTTTTCTTTGGTGTTAGGCTCTCCTCCTTGCTCTTGAGCAAGGGGAGCTTGTCCCGACCTTGGATATACTTGGGTTTTTTCCTTACTATACAGCCCACTTCCCCAAATAAAACATATTAATACCCACTAATTTATATTTATGAGATAGTTCAGACCGGGGATTCTAATATTGAATTCCACCAACATATTGGTCAACCAACATTTCAATATTATCTGAATATCAGGCTGCTATTTGTTCTTTCTCGACAATAGAAAATATAGTACTCCGCCTAATTAAAATTACACCACGGAGTATCCTAAACATATATTCCTATTATATTTTTAATCTGTAGCATGAATAATTGATCTATTTAATAAAAGATATTGTTACTTTAACCCATATATCGCTAGCCTTTCGAGAGAGAAAAATAATCAAGACTTATCCAACCAATTCTTCATGTAGGTCTCCTAAATATTTTATATATCTATGTATCAGTCGATATTTTGAACCCCAGATCATAAATAAAGTCAACGAAATAAGTACCTTAACAGTTATGGGTTTATCAACTATCGCAAAAGCTGCCTGAATGACATTCTTTATCCTCATAGGTTTAGTAAGAAGAGCAGATCCAGCACCTTTATTAACGACAATATCAATTGGGCAGCCCATATTAATGTCAATAAAATCAACATCACATTCACGGTCTATAAGTTCAACAGCACGTGCTACAGTGTCTGGATATGCTCCACATATTTGTACGCCAAATATATCTTCAGATGAATGTCGCCTAAGCAGTGCCCATTCAGAAGCTTGTCCCTATTTTCATATAGATTTTACAGTAAGTGAATATGACAGTAATATTACAAAGTTAAATCATCAAAGAGGACAAAGAAACCAGGCATAGATAACAAAGATCACTTGTCATAATTATACTATTTACAGCTCAAGGACGAGTAATGTGTTTAATTAATACACTTTTGATCACAATAAGTAATATCTGTTAGGTGCATCGACCGTGCAATTTTTCGGTAAATATCTCTGTTAGGAAGATGTTTCTTATACTGAGTAGATATGCAAATTATAACTTTTTATTTATTCTGTTTATTCTTTCTGTGGTTTTTTATTCATGTGAAGATCCCCATTTGCAGTTCTATATTCTCACCGGTACTTCCAAAGACACGTCAAGCCGAAGTCAAAATTGCCCTTTTTAAGGGGAAAATGAATAGGCGTGTCATCGACACGACACATGGGGTACCGCTAGTTAATATATGCTGCCTACCTTTTTGCAATAGATGCACTCAGTGTACTTCCCTGCCACATATAATCAATGAAAATCCATAAACTAAAATAAATCAATCAAAAACTACGAACTGATATTATAAGTGTCAAGATTTTGTATAGAAAGGGCAACAACTACACAAGACCACTGATCCAGGAGGATCTAGACATTAAACCCCTTAGAAATAGACAAAAGGTGAAGTATGTTCGAATAGAACAAATGTCTATCCGAACATAACAAGTTTTGAGTCTTCTGTTCCAATAGACAAATGTTCTATTCGAATAGAGACTGTTCTGAGTAGTCTATTCGAATAGACTTTTGGGTCTATTCGAATACACTCAGTTCTGAGTGATCTATTCAAACAGAGAATGGTTATGTTCGAACAGAGGCGCGACTTATCATAGTTTTAGGTCGTTTCAAGGGCATTTTTGTCCTATGCTGAAACTAGGAAACTTGTAATCTTTAAGAGGGCAAGGCTAAGCAATGTAAGAGGGATCCAGAGATCCAGAGAAAGATTAAGAGAGGAATTCATTGTAATCAAATTTTGAGCAATTGAAGCTCTTTTTGGGAAGTTTTACCCTCCAATTTTGTGTTTTTCGCATTAATTTCTTCGATTAGGTTAATCTCAATTCGATTGCGGATTAAGTGGTATCAGATATTCAAGTAACGATTCTCGGGGGGTTGTGGTTTATGGTCTCTACACGTGACTGACTCAAGCAAACGAAGAAGATTCTAGTGAGTCAGTTGAAGATTCACCGAAAACCTAACTGAAAGAAGAAGGCAAATTCGGAAATGGGCAATTCCGAAGATCGGCTCAGAAAGATGGAAACGAAAGTTTTTAACCTAACTACTACTCTATGGGAGTTGGTAGAGCAATTACGTCTCGCAAACCTCGCTAACGCGTCCGCTTCGATAAAACGGCAAGAGCGCACGAAGAAGAAAGGAGTTGTGGAGGAAAGAAACGAGGGTAGCGAGGAAGAAGATAGAGATTCTAGTGATGCAGAATCCATCGAGGAGAGATCGGTTATTGGTAAGTACATGAATCACATGCGTAATCTTCGTATCGATTTTAAATTTGAAATTCCAGTATTCGACGGTTCAATCGATGCTGAGAAATTGGATAACTAGTTAGATAGGTTAGAGACCTATTTTTCAGTTTACGAATATTCAAATGCTCAGAAAATATGTTTTTATATATTGAAATTTACAAGTTATGCACTCACGTGGTGGAAGTCTTATAAGAAACGTCACGAAGTAGGAAGTTTGAGTTGGAAGGAATTCAAGGTGTTGGTGAGGAAGTAATTTTATCATATTGGGTATGAGCAAGAGAGATGGTTCAAATGGCATCATTTGCGCCAAAAGTATGGGCAATCCGTACAAGAGTTCACTACGGAGTTTCATAACCAAGCATTGGTTTTGGACATAGATGTGGACAAGTATGAGGTGTTCATGAAGTATACGGGAGGTTTGTCGGAGTCCATTAGAAGGGAGTTGAAGTTCTTTACTGTGGAGAATATCGAAGATGCTACCGTAAAAACAATTGTTGTTGAAGCCAAGTACTTGAAGAATAACAATAAAGACGACAAGAGCAAGTCGGGATACAAGTCTAGTTGGAAAAATGAGCACAAAGGGGAGTCCAAAGGAGAGGGGTCTTCATCCAAGGGGAATTACTGCAGTCATTGTAAGGCAAATGGGCACATTTCAGATAAATGTTGGAAACTTCACCCGTAGCTTCGGCCAAAGGAGGAAAAGAGCAAGAGAGAAAAACGTGCACTAGCCGCAACAATTGTTGATCTTCCAGATTTAGATAAGCCAAATCCTAAGCTTACTCTTATGTTTAAGCAAACTATGGCTACCGAGGAGGCAAGTCAGGAAGAACTTTTTTATATCAGTATTTAGGTGAAGCAGAGCTTAGTAGAAGTCATCATTGATCCGGGTAGTCAGAAGAATTTGATCTTTGAGGTGGTGGTGAAGAAGATGGGTTTGGCTACTATGGCTCATCGTTAGCCGTATGGTTTGGGTTGGATTCAGAAAGACGCGGAGTTGAAGATCACGAAGCAGTGTACATTGAAGTTTGTGATTACTGAAAAGTTTATTGACGAGGTGACGTGAGGTGGTTCCTTTAGATGTGTGTCAAGTCATCTTGGGTAGCCCTTATCTTTAGGACCGAGATGCAATTCATTACCGTAGAGCTTGCAAGTATCGTCTTGTAAAGGAGAGAAAAGAGTTTCATATCAATGCTTGTAATGAACATGTCCCCACCAATAATTTAGTAACGGCGACTCAGGTGAAGAGGTTGGTTAATGCGAGCGGCAAGTTTGTATTGTTGTTGGTGCGACCGGTTTAAGAGGGTCTGTCGGCTAAGGTGTTGTCTACTTTGGCAATGTCTCCTAAGCAACAAACCAAAATGGGGAAGTTGCAAGAGTATAAAGACTTGTTTCTGGGCAATAGAAGGGATGCCGCGCAAAAGGAATGTGGAGCATGATATTACATTGGTGAATGGTGAACCACTACCCAACATTAGGTTGTATCCGACTTCCGTAACCGAGTTTGATGAGATCAAGAAACAAGTACAATAGCTCATCGAGCAAGGGGTTATTAATCTGAGTTGCTCACCTTGTGGTTCACCGGTATTATTGGTGCCGAAGATGAGTCTTGGAGAATGTGTATGGACTATCGGGCGTTATACAAGATTACTATGAAGAATCGTTATCCACTTCCACGGATTGGCGAGAATTTAGATGAGTTACAGAAGGCTCAGTTTTTTACCCAGCTTAAGTTGGGCTACAATCAAGTTAGAATCTGGGAAGAAAATACATAGAAGACGGTTTTTAAGACCAAATAAGGACTTTTCGAGTGGTTAGTGATGCCTTTTGGGTTATGCAACGCTCCGGCGACATTTATACGGTTGATGAATGAGGTACTTCGCGCTTTTATTGATGATTTTGTGATATTGTATTTAGATGATATCTTGATATATAGTCAAACATGGGAGGAGCACCTCGTGCATATACGCAAAGTGTTGGAAGCATTGCGATCACAACAACTCTTTCTAAATGGGAAGAAGTGCGAGTTTGGGAAGAAAAAGCTAGTGTACTTGGGTTTCATTGTTGGTGGAGGTAAACTTAAGGTCGATCCAAAAAAGGTGTCGGTCATTACTAATTGGCCTAGACCCCGTACAGTGACGGAAGTGAGAAGTTTTATGGGTTCTTGTCAGTATTTACAGAAGTTTAATCGGCATTTTTCACAGATTGCCGCACCGTTGCATTCCTTGACAAAGGCCGGTGTGAAGTTTGTATGGAAAGATCATTATGAGAAGACATTTCAGTTACTGAAGCGCAAGATTTCAGATGCAGTAGTGTTAGCGTTGCCAAATTTGCAGCGTCCTTTTGAGGTCGAAACAGTTGCGTCGGACTATGCATTAGGGGCAATTTTATTGCAGGATGGGAAGCTGGTTGCCTACCATTCTGAGATGTTTACTGGAGCAGTACGCAACTATCCTACCTACGATAAGGAGTTCTACGCATTATATCAATCAGTGAAGCATTGGCGGAGTTACTTATTGGGGAAGGAGGTGGTGTGGCACATTCTGATCACAAACTATTACAATTCTTATGAAGTGGATGTCGTAACTACAACAATTTACCTTGATTATCAAGTATAAGAAAGGAGTGGACAACAAAATGGCTGATATGTTATCTCGACCCCCATTATCAACGATTTCCGCTTTGTTGGTAGCTATGCAGATACAACTTATTGTTCCGTCTGAATATGTTACAGGGTACAACGATAACAAGGAGCTTACCAGAAGTTGCTACAAGGCAAGACATGTGAGTATGAATTGGAGGGTGGTTTGATTTACAGGGCAGTCTACTATGTATTCCTAAGGGTACAAACCGTTTGCATTGGATTAGAGAGGTACATTGTTCCCGGGTGGCAGGTCATTTCAGGGTTGAGAAAACTCTTTTGAATTTACGGCGTTATGTCTTTTGGCTGAAGATGCAGGTGGATGTTGCTTGTGTGGTTCGTGGTTGCGTTCTATGCAACACATCGAAGCCTTTCAATCATAAGTTAGGATGTACTTACCATTACCAGTTCCTAGCCGACCTTAGGAGAGCATTTCGATGGATTTTATGGGTAGTTTGCCCATGACCAAGTGTAAGAATGACTATTTGTTTGTGGTGGTAGATCGTTTCAGCAAGATGATAGTTCTTAGTTTGGAGGTATTTCAAAAGACGGTCACCGAGGAAAGAACAACGCGATTATTTTTCAGAGACGTTTGGAGGTATTTCAAACTCCTTTCTTCTATTATTTTTTATAAAGAAAGCCACTTTTGGGGGCATTTTCGAAGATTGTTATAGGGGATGATAGATACTAAGTTGAAGAGAAGTACCGCATTTCATCCGCAGACTGACGGGCAAACAAAGGTAGTTAATTGCACTTTGGTTCATTTATTACGGGGATTCCATTCTAAGCATCCTAAAACTTGGGATGAGAGTTTACCGTATCTTCAGTTTGCTTTTAATCGGACAATTCATAGTTCCACTTTGAAGTCTTCATTTGAAGTTTGTCTTGGGTACTTGCCTTAAAGCCCCTTTGATATGCCTTTTAGTCTTGGAAACAAGACAGTATTAGGGAAGGAGGAAGAGGAACAAGTTAAAGCTCAGCGTTTCATTGAGAAGATAAGCAAGGTTCATAAGGTGATAAGATGGTTGAAGTCCAATTACAGAAGACTCAAACGAAGTATAAGGCTCGACACGACAAGCATCGGGTTGAGTATACTTTTCAGGAAGGCGACCTAGTTTGGTTGCATTTGGGTAAGGAACGACTAGAAGGAGAATATAAGAAACTTAAGCCTATCCATTATGGTTCGTTTACAATACTCAAGAAAATTGGTGACAACGCATTCCAATTGGATTTGCCACCATTTATGAAGATGTACTCGGTGATTAATGTCGAGCATTTGAAGTTGTTTTAGTCGTCTCTTTTAGATGAAGAATCTACAATCGACACTCGCTTACCATCAGTTGATGACTTATGGATAGAATTAGAAGATCCATTGCAGGAGGATGGTATTCTAGAGAGGAAGGTTCATGCTTCAAGAAGGGAAAGTATCGAGTCGTTAAGAGTTGGGAAAAAAGGTCAACTACCCAGCAAGTCGAAGTAGTACAACAGGGAAATGGGCACAACCACTTTGCCTCATCTTTAGTTCTAGCCTGAGCAGAAGCTCAAGACTCCTAAAGGGGGGGTAGCCATGGTCCAGGAGGATCTAGACATTAAACCCCTTAGAAATAGACAAAAGGTGAAATATGTTCAAATAGACATTTATTCAATTCGAACAGAACAAGTTATGAATCTTCTGTTCGAATAGACAAATATTTTATTCAAATAGAGACTGTTCTGAGTAGTCTATTCAAAGAGACCTTTGGGTCTATTCGAACAAACACTGTTCTGAGTAGCCTATTCGAATAGATTTTTGGGTCTATTCGAATACACTCAGTTCTGAGTGTTCTGTTCGAACAGAGAATGGTTTTATTCGAACAGAGGCGCAACTTATCATAGTTTTAGGTCGTTTCAATGGCATTTTTGTCCTATGTTGAAACTAGGAAACTTGTAACCTTTAAGAGGGTAAGGCTAGGCAATGTAAGAGGGATCCAAAGATCCAGAGAGAGATCAAGAGATGAATTCATTATAATCAAATTTTGAGCAATTGAAGCTCTTTTTGGGAAGTTTTACCCACCAATTTTGTGTTTTTCGCATTAATTTCTTCGATTAAGTTAATCTCAATTTGATTGTGGATTAACCACCAAACCAGTCCAGAAAATATCATTTGTTGCAATGGTTACATTAGGATAGAAGAAATAATACGAACCTGCAAGAGATTTGTGCACATCGCCATTTCACCACAAGTTATATCCGCTCCTAGCACCTTGCAAAGCCTTCGAAAAGGAAGATTCCCCACAGTAGTCAGAGGTGCGAGATACATTTTCCCTCTAAAATCAATTAGCTTCTTCTCACGTGGGTTGAGTTTCAGGCTTAGATCAGTTTCTGGGAGAAAAGTATCTGATGCGGTTTCTGATTCAATATGTGAACCATTTTCCTCCAAACCTTTCTCCAGTACACTTGTTCCTGTTCCATTGTGGTAAAAAAAATCAAAACAACTAATGTTTAGCACAGAAATAATACTTATTAATAGAAGGAAATAAAGAAGAAATGACAGTTATTGATCTCACCGTAGCAACTATTCTCATCAACTGGGTTTTTTGCCTTCTTCGTGGGTCGAGGGTCATCAGTCACAATTGAATCATTTAATAACCCCTCCTCTGTTGGCACTCCAGGAAAGCCTTCATTACTGTTAAGATAATCACAAACAGCTTCGCCGCCATCATTTTCCCAGGGAGCATGAGACCCATTCGAAGTAACATGATCAGCTTCCTCTTCATCCACCTCCGTCATCTTTTTCTTTGATTTGTCCTGCCCCAAAAAAATAAGATGAAAGATAACTTTAGAACTGAAATGGGCTAATAGAGCTCAGAAGTCATGGCTACTGGAGCAGAACTTCAGAGTAGATGAACTTCTAATTACAAGTACAACATAGAAAGATATTTGCACGTTTCTAGAGATGCCACCGATATATGCATAATAAACCTAAGTTTCGTACATCGAGATATCTATGTTTTTGTTTCTTGAGATGTTTTTTCTTATAAATTCACCAACACTAAGTGCATATGCTGTCAGGGACGGGACGGGGCAGAGCGCTGTGTACTATATCAATGTAAATTTGTAATATGTGCAATTATTTTTTTCGTAATGTATTATTTAATTCAAATTGATCTGAAACAGTGAGAAAGAGAAAATGTACCTTTAACCCCAGTTGGAGAACCCAGATTGCTCTAACAGGGAGAGAAAGACCGGAAAAAATGCCTAATCATTTGGCGCCTAGAGAGAAGCGTCCCGTGTTCCCAAGCGCTCTAGGGCGGAAAAAGATTGTGGCAGGGCGGGTGGCTTAAGATTGGGAGCCCCGGCGCCGCCCTGACAGCATAGCTGAGTGCAGACATTTTGTAATATCTAAATAGGTTAAGTCTTATGAACCTGTAGCAACAGCAATGTTTTCAGGCAGCAACAGTAACTCAGTTTATTCTTCCCTTTGGTTGAGCACGGTATATGGCAGCAACAGTAACTCAGTCTGTTCTTCCCTTTGGTTGAGCACGGTATATGGCAGCAACAGTAAAGAGCAGCAGGCAGCAGTAACTCAGTTTTTGTTCGTTGGATTGGCAGCGCAAGTTCGGGTAGCAACAGTAACTCAGTTGCTGCAGCAGTTTCAGGCAGGTTTCGTTACAGAAAGAAACCGCAGCAGCAGTTTCGTTAGCAACAGCAACGGAAAGAAGTAACACCGCAGCAGCAGTAAGAGCAAGAGATAGTGAACTCCGGTAAGTACAGCGCCTACAACAAGAGAGAGAGAGAGAGGTTGTGATTGCTCGAGGCGTGGGTCGCACTCTCTTTGAAGAGTATTTCGACCTACCTCGGGTAAGGTAACGAGTCTAATCTCTTTCCAGGATACAACGAGCCTACGTATACAGTAGACTTCAGTTACCCGGAAGTCTACGTAATAATGAAGTATGCACCACAGGTAAACCGTACAAGAGAGAGAGAGAGAAGAGTTGTGTTGTAACTGTGTTATTTTTGAAGGTGGTGAGGAGTTGTTTTTATAGAGAGAGTTTGCCAACGGCTCTCTCTTTATTCAAACGTGTGGGACGTGTCCCTGAGGATTAGGTCTCCTCAAGAGGTGGAGAGAACAAAGTGAAGACCAAGACTTAAAGAATAAACCAAGCCCAAGCCCAATGAACTTTTTATTAAAAAGATTATGGATACCCAAGCCCAAAGGACCCAAGGCCTCCAGAGCCAGAAGAGCCAATTGCCCAATCCCAATCCCAATTCCAAGTCCGAGCCCGAGCCGGCCCGGCCTACCGGGCCGCCTGAGAGAGAGGTCCAAGTGTGTATAGAGTATAAAATCCTCTCACACACTCACACAACTATACACTCTCTCTATGTCACATGTTACACACATGTCACATGGGTACTACCTTATATGTTTAGTTCCTCTATTGTTTATAAACAATGTGGGACTAAACTTTAGGCTATAGTATAGGAGTCACATAAAATAGATGACCAAGAGGTCATGGGTTCAAGGCTCAAAAGAGGTATAAGTTTTGAAAAATTCCAACACATTTTTTATAGACTGGACTAGGTGAAAACTTCTAGGGAACTTCATTTATTAAATAGAATAAACTTGAGTAACAATTTTTATAATCACAAATCAAATGAACAAAAGAGTAGATAGGAAAAAGGGAACTAAGTGAGAGTTGAAAAGAAAAATTGGGTAAAGACGGGGTGAATAAGGGACACGTACTATTAAAAATTAATTTCAGATACTTAAATATTCTCCAGTAATTGCAGATTGCTCAGAAGAAATATTTGTCAAAGCCAAATGATAAAACAAAAATAAGATGTAGGAAGAGCTCATACCAAAAGACCAAGAAGTTTGAGATGAGTATCAGCCTTGGGAAATTTCATTTTATTTTTCCACAAAAGCTTCTGAACATCTTTATTCAGCCCATTGACTTCAGAGCTTTTCTTTTGAACAATCGAGGCATTTACATTAACGTCAACTCTATGTGTACCAGAATACCGACAAGCCAACCCATAAGGGCATGGCCCTTCGTAAATGAGGAAAGGACAATTTCCTTCAAGATCAGCTGGTTTCTGCATCCAAAGACATAATTCATCCAAATAATTGAAGAAGATTTTTTAAAATACATCCAAGGGCAAGGCATTTGCATCATGAGAATACAAGAATACCTGGGCCTGATAAGCTTCTAGATCGTGGCTGTAACGACAATTACCACCGTAACGGCATGCACTGGCATCACTAGCCTTCGCTACCTCGGGACATATATGCAAAGCAGATTTCTTTTCCTGAAACACATTAATGGAGCAACTATTGCGATCAAGTTTTTTCTTCTTCTTTTTTGAGAAATTTACAATAAAAATAACTTGAAAAGTGCATTTACAATTATTAAAAGAAATAGACAAGAAAGACCTTAAAGGTTGTGCAACTGCTTAACAGCCGAGTGTGAATATGTTCATAACCAGGAAGCATGTACTGTAAAATGCATGGGACTGATGGATGTGTTTTTCTTTCAAAAGTTATCGCACAAAACACCAACGCCAACACTTATTTACAATTTCAGCAACTGTGTCTTGAAGCGCCTTGGAGATCATCGTAACTAAACTCTTTCCCCAGATGAAGTCCTTATAGTAATACATCTTTAGCAAAGCATGTGACATCCTAATCTAATTTGGCCTTTTGACATATATGAAATCACACTAGGCGATCCTCGCCTCCTCCTATGTGGTAGTCTTCTTATAATTACCAAAAATTGTCTCAGTAGACTTCTTTAAGTTTCCCCAATTGAAATTATGTTATCTTATATAAACTAATTTCTAGTGTTATCCTTCTATTTTATCAAACTTGTTTGTCGATAACAGTACAGTCAGGTAGGCGAATAAATGAGATAATGATGACTTGTGGCATTTTACATATTCAGTACAGAAGGTCACACAATATCCAATATTCACCTCCCTTTATCTGGTGAGAACCAATTACATGAATCACAATAACCTCATTTATAAATCTATATGTTAGTGGTAGTTGAATCAAAATAATGAAAATAACCTCTCTCCATCATTACTATTCCACCAACTTAACTAGCATTTTATCCCAATGAGTGTTACCATTAAATTCATGCTCTGTATTTACGTCTTGGTTCTAGTCGTCTTACAACTCTCGTCTATAACGGTATCCTTGGATTTCTAATTTTAGAGCTACCTATCAAGATTCACCAATCTAACCCACGTACTTCAAATATAAGCACTGCCATGATCTTTCGAACATGAGCCTGCTAGTCATGCAAACTCAATGATGCGATTCTCGGTTCACTCGGGGCCAGATTAATGCTCGGGATACTTTATAGGCTTTTGGTAAGTTAATAAGATAGGAGCCTAAATTCCTCCTTTTTTAACAAAACTTCTTCGATTTATCGAGAAACAAACTAATAATCATAAGAGTGGTTTAGGGTCACATTTAGAACGAACGTAAATCTGACCCGTGTTTAGAAACATAGCTCCTAGCGCGAAAGAAAAGGTCTTATCTTTCTTGCTGGCATTGGGTTTCTTGCTGGCTAGAAATAGAAGAAGAAATACAGGAGGATCAACTTTGGTTTGAAAAACCTCTTGTAACGCATTTTTTCGACTCTCAACGATGGAATCGTCCATTGCGATATATCAAAACAAATCAATTTGAAAACGCTATAAGAAATGAAATGGCACAACATTTTAATTAAACACGCTACAATTAGATTTATGTTATAAATATGTGACCCTAAGCCACTCTTTTGTCTCCTCTTCGCTATAAGAGTCGCTTCAAGATGGGGTCATGGGTTTGTCTATAGCTATAGAAGGAGCACTTTTGCTAACGATTTTGTAGTGGTCATATGGGTTTCATTCTAGTGTTCTATCTGCCTATTTCTCCTCTCACTTTCTCTCTCTCTCACACACACACATACTCCCTGCACAAGCATCTTATGTTGATAACCTCCTTAACTCAGTCTTATAGTTCCTCTCTTGTCGCTTGCGTGCCCGCCACGGCAATCGGCAGTAATGCAGCTACCCTAGTTGAGCTTGGGTGTTCAAGTTCAAGCACCACCACTGCTACTTTGAGGCCCCTTCGCAATTACAAAAGGATACTAGCCAAACAACCACGGTAGCTTTTCTCTCCAATATCGTGGTTGCAAATTGATTGTCAGGTTCATTGCACATTAGTACCCGTATCCACTATCCAACTCTTCTCGCTATATCTCTGGCCTTAAAATCAGTTTCATAATCTTCCTCCTTTCTCTTTGTTCCCTTTTTTGTAGGTATATCTCCTTTCAATTCATTAATGATCCACATTTCTCTCTGGTAACTCTCATGAATAAACATAGTTGCTTAACACCATGGTCACATTCGTCTACATCTCACTTGCTCACTAAAGAATTCACCTAAACCCTGAATCTAAATACGTCGCCGCAAGTTTATGTCAAAATCTTTGTCCACGACGTAGAAACTATCTGTGTTTAGGTGATGATAATTTACATTGCGAAATGCGAATTGAATTGAGTTCTGTCAAATTATCTCAATGTGATTACGCTAATAGGTATGACAACAATGATAATTTAACCTTACTCAATAACACAACATATAGTTATCAAAATATACAGAAGAGCCTGTAAAACACACCTGTTGTCGTTCCCTCTTAGCTTGTCTCTTTGATTTCTTCTCTTTCGCGACGTTAAAGAAATGGAGTTGTTCTCTGTGATAACCCCACCATTGGAAGAGGATGGTGTTGGTCTGGGAGGTGGAGGTCGAAGGTACTCTCTTTTAACTGGAGCTATTGATTTAGCTATGAGTTCTTCGGGTGATAATTGAATTTCAATTGGGTTTGAAGGGGTTTGGGTTGATGAGAGGTTCGTTTCGACCTCCATTGAAGCTTCATCCATGGCGGGAGAAGGTTGCTCAGTTGGAGTTGAGAGTGTGTTCGTGAACTTTGACTCGTTAGAAGTTAGGTCTAACTCAGTAGACATGTTCCGAGTTGACTCGGGTATCTTACCCTACTTATTAGAGCATCTCCAGCAGTGATTTTTTGGGTGGGGTTGGGTTGGTCAGACCAAACCCAAACTCACACCAGCAGTCACAATTCGAGTTTAAGTTGACTTACGTGGCTTTGTTAGAACCCAACAGAGTGTGAGCTCTTCAAACTCAAAAAAATTGAGTTTGTCGTACATTTAATTACCGCGCGGTGTTCTTTTTACCGCAAGGATTTTCTGGGCAGTAATCAGAACACCGCGCCGTAATTAAAAGTCATTTTATCCATTATGGTCGGTTGAGCTCTCTCCTGGCTACTTCTTTACTTCTCTAACCCAATTTAAGAGAAGAAAACCTCTTCCTATTCTCAAAAATCATCGCCCCAAATGGAAAACTCCGACACCAGCAGTAATAACTCAACGCCGTTGACCCCATCCTCCCAGAACCCACTTTCAACACCATTCGCTCAACACCCATCATCACAATTCACTTCATACCTCTACCACAAGCAATCGCAATTTCAATCACAATTTCAATTGCAATTCCACTTTCGTTTTCCATGTTGCAAGAGGATGCCTTCAAATGACAGTATTAAAATCCTTTTACACTCTCTCAACTATAACCTCAGGCATTTAGCCCGTACTATCAACATTATCCGGTCACTCAACTTTAAGGTTTTCAACCTCTAAATTACTTTTAGAATTACCTATTCGATGGTGAATCTACCGAGTTAAATATGGGTT
This sequence comes from Kingdonia uniflora, assembly GCA_014058105.1. Lineage (NCBI taxonomy): Eukaryota > Viridiplantae > Streptophyta > Magnoliopsida > Ranunculales > Circaeasteraceae > Kingdonia > Kingdonia uniflora. Next base: position 310,417 of record JACGCM010002757.1, read on the forward strand.
CCACAAATGCTCTAATACCTGTTAACATTACGACGACCGGGAAAGAAAAAAGAAAAAGAAGAAAGAAAATAGTACCCACAAAACAAAGACAAAACGTGCAAGTCCCGGATGATATTGAGTTTTTAGATGAGATGAATGATGTTGGACTTCATTGGACGGATGCGAACTTCGCGTGTCTCGCAAGGGCGTGGGTAACGGTTTTTATCCATACCACAGTTCGCACAAAGGGTTTCTGATCCAGAAGGATCTAGAGTTATTTGAAGATTTTTCAAAGTCGTTCAAACGAAGTTGAGTGTCGTTCGAACGAAGTTGAGTGTCGTTCGAACGAGTTGTCATGTCCTCTGGAATTTTGGCCCAGAGCCATATTTTATCCGAACGAGTTGGGTTTCGTTCGAACGATCAAGCAACTTTTATTGGGTTTAGACCAATTAGTCATAAAGTCATTCGAACGACTCCCTAGTTTGTTGAAATGACTCTGGAGGTGTTTTGATTCTCAGACATTGTTTTGCCTCGAGATGCGTTCTATTTTATAATTTTGAGTTCCCTAGTATATAAAGGGAACTTAGATTATCTTTTTTTTATGTTAGATCTGAAAGAGTTCTGAGAGAAGCCTAGGGTTTTGGAATAATTCATTGTAATCTACTTCATTTTTGTTTAGCAAATGAAGTTTTATTTTTCCCAATTAGTGTTCTTCGTGTTTTCTCTACTAATTAAAAGCTTCTCAATCGTATTGTGGATTATGCGATTCTCGGGTGGTTGATTGTGGTTTATGGTCTCTACATGTGACCGTCTCAAACAAATAAAGGAGAAGCTAGTGAGTCTGTTGAAGATCCATCGCAAATCTAATTCGAAGAAGAATGACGATTTGGAGATGGGCGATTCTGACAATCGACTCACAATTTTGGAAACGATAGTTTCCGGCCTATCTTTTACTGCATGGGAGTTAGTTAAACAATTGCGTCTTATAAACCTCGCGTTGGGTTCCGATTCGGCAAAATGGCAAGGCCGCTCGAAGAAGAAAGGGGTTTCGACGGGGGATGGAGACGATGATATTGCGGGGTTAGATAACGATTCTAGTAATGCCGAATCCGTCAAGAAGCGCACAAGTTTTGGTAAGTCATTGGATTTTATGCGAAATCTTCGTATTGATTTTAAGTTTGAGATTCCGGTATTCGATGGTTCCGTCGATGTCGAGAAGTTGGATAATTGGTTCGATAGGTTAGAGACCTATTTTTTTGTTTATAAATACTTTAATGCTCGGCAAATATGCTTTGCTATGTTGAAGTTCATAAGTCATGACTCACGTGGTGGAAATCTTATCGAAAACTCCACGATGTAGGAAGTTTGGGTTGGAAAGAATTCAAGGTTTTAGTGTAAAAGCAGTTTTATCCGATTGGGTATGAGCAAGAGAGATGGTATACATAGCACAATTTATGTCAAATGTTTGAGCAATCCGTACAGGAGTACACTACGGCATTTCATAACCAAGCTTTGGTTTTGGACATTGATGTGGACGAGTATGAGGTGTTCATGAAGTACACGGGGGGTTTGCCGGAGTCTATTAGAAGAGAGTTGAAGTTCTTTACTATGGCCAATATCGAGGACGCTACCGTGAAGGTAATTGCTATTGAAGGCAAGTACTTGAAAAATGAAAAAGAAGACGACAAGAGGGTACAAGTCTAGTTAGAAAAATGAGCATAAGGGAGAGGCCAAAGGAGAGGGGTCTTCGTCTAAGGAATTTCATTGTAATCATTGTAAGACGAGTGGGCATCTTTCCAATTATTGTTGGAAACTTCACCCGGAGCTTAGGCCGAAGGAGGAGAAGCGCAATAAAGAGAAATATGCATTAGCCGCTGAGGTTGTTGACCTTTCGGGTTTAGATAAACCAAATCTTAAGCTTACACTTATGTTTCAGGAGACTTTGGCTACCGAGGAGGAGAGTCGGGAAGAGTTTTTTCATGTTCAGGTAAAGCAGAGTTTATCTAAGGCCATTATGGATCTGGGTAGTCAAAAAAATTTAATTTCTGAGACGTTGGTGAGAAGATGGGTTTGACGACTACAACTCATCCTAAGCCATATGGTTTGGGGTGGATTCAGAAAGATGGGGATGTGATGATCATGAAGTAGTGTACATTCAAGTTTCTGATTTCTGATAAGTTTATCTACGAGGTGACGTGTGAGATGGTTCCTTTATATGTGTGTCAGGTCATCTTGGGTAGCCCTTATCTGGGACCGGGATACAATTCATTACCGTAGAGCAATTCGGTACCGTCTTGTGAAGGAGGGAAAAGAGTTTCATATTAATGCTTGTAAAGAGCATATCATTACGTCAAATTTAGTAAAGGCAACTCAGATGAAGCGGTTGGTTAATGCGAGCAACAAGTTTGTGTTATTGGTTCGACCGGTTCAAGAGGGTACGTCGGCTCGAGTGTTGTCTCCTATGACAATGTTTTTGAAGCAACAAACCAATATGGGAAAGTTGCAAGAGGAGGTTGTGGTACATACTGATCACAAACCGTTTCAGTTTTTTGCTACACAGTCCAAGCTATAGCAAGCTTGCCAGATGAAGAGGTTATCGTATCTCCAACAATTTCCCTTGATTATACAGTATAAGAAGGGAGTGGACAACAAATTGGTTAATAGGTTATCTCGACCCCCATTACCAACTACTTCCGCTATGTTGGTTTCTACGCAGATACAACCTTTTGTTACGTCAGGATATGTTGCAGGATATGATGCTCCTCAAGGGCCTAGTGTGTTTCACCAAAAGTTACTGCCCGGCAAGACATGTCTTCATTTTGAGTTATTTTGTGTATGGAAGAAGGGTCAGCTGCCTAGTACGTCAAAGTGGTACAACAGGGTAATGAGCAGCGCCGCATTCCTACCTCTCCAGTTCTAGCTTGATCAGGAGCTCAAGGCTCCTAAAGGGGAGAGCCATGATCCAGGAGGACCTAGAGTTATTTGAAGATTTGTCAAAGTCTTTCGAACGAAGTTGAGTGTCGTTCGAACGAGTTCTCATGTCCTCTAGAATTTTGGCCCATAACCATATTTTGTTTAAACGAAGTTGAGTGTCGTTCAAACGAGTTGTCAAGTCCTTTGGAATTTTAGCCTAGAGCCATATTTCGTTCGAACGAGTTGGGTTTTATTCGAACGATCGTGCAACTTTTTAGGGTTTAGCCCAATTAGTCGTAAAGTCGTTCGAACGACTCCTTAGTTTGTTCGAACGACTCTGGCAGTATTTTGATTCTCATACATTATTTTGCCTCGAGATGTATTTTATTTTCTAATTTTGAGTTCCCTAGTATATAAAAAAAACTTAGGTTATCTTTTTTTAGGATGTTAGTCTGAAAGAGTTTTGAGAGAAGCCTAGGGTTTTGGAGTGATTCATTGTAATCTACTTCATTTTTTTTAAGCAATTGAAGCTTTATTTTTCCCAATTGGTGTTCTTCGTGTTTTTTCTACTAACTAAAAGTTTTTCTAAAAGGTTTTATTTGTCTCATTTCGTGCTTGTGGAGGTTCTGGTTGTCTCAGTCGAAGACACAGATCACAGGACAGAAGGTAAGTATTACTCTTTGATAAAAGGAATGAGCTTTTCTCTATTTTGACGTTCGAACGAATTTTATTGTCGTTTGAACGAAGTGTCAAGTCCCCTGGAAATTTGGCCCTTAGACAATTTTGACGTTCGAACGAGTTGTATTGTCATTCGAACGAAGTGTCAAGTCCCCTGGAATTTGGCCCACATGCAATTATCGTTCGAACGAGACTTCTTTTCGTTCGAACGATATGTAAACTTTATAGGGTTTTTGTCCAAATTAGCCGTAATTCGTTCGAACGACTTTTGGTCCTGTTCGAACGAATATCGAGAGAAATAGAACTACAATTTAAAGAAACCCTAGTTTCTTTTTTAGGGGCTCTCTTTTCTTGGGGAAAACATTTTTCTTTCTATAGGCTCCAAAAAGACTTTATTAGAGAGTGTGAAGAACTCAAGATAAAACAATCATCCTTTGATCATCAGATTGATGTGGAGTTAGGGTTTCAAGGACTTCCAAATTATTTTGTTCAAGAGCGATTCTAGAAGAAATTTCTTGGTGAGAGATCAAAACGGGCTATTGCGAGAATATAAGAAGTTTCTTGATGAGAGATCAAGAAGAGTTGTTGTGAGAACTAGAAGAAGGTGGAGCGTGAAGCTTTAGTCAGGAGAATGATAATCTTGTGACTAGGTTATTAAATCTGTAAGTGTAATTCAGTATAACTCTTTTTGACTAGTGAAATTTTGGTTGTCGTGATCCTCGACAACGACCTGTAGTTTTTCTCCTGAGTAAGGAGTTTCCACAGGGTGAACATTTGCTTGTGTCCTTTAATTCCTTGTTTGTGCTTTTGATTGTTTCTCTTTAACCTTAGACTATTGATTGATAGGAATTGTTCTGACCTAGTTTCTTGAAATACATTAATTACGAGCACATAAAATTTCATTTTCAATCGTATTGTGGATTAGTTTCACTTTCTATTAAAAGCTTAACATTGCCTTTAACAGAGACCACAAGTGCCCCACACGACAATCATGCAGGTCGACCAAAGCTCAACAGTATCCCCTTAATGCACAATGTGTGATATACAAGGGGATAGTTGCTCAAGTACAATTTTGGCACAAGTTCGAAAAAACTGATGAAGATCAAATATGTTCTAATTTACTTTGATTCACTTTCATTTATTTTTTCTTGGATATGCACGTTATTTATATATATTTAGTAATTTTGGGAATTATAGGAAAAAGATGCACACAGGATCTATCAAGGTATAAATAGCGGTAATAACTTCAAACACCGTGAAGCGTATAAGATTTTAGCACGAGAACCGCGATGGGCCAGCCTAAAGGATGATGGTTTGAACCATGCGAGGAATCTATATATAAATGTGGCCTCGAGAACATGGCACAATTCTTCTCAAGGGAACTCAATCGGATCAAACAAGCTATCAAAGGATCCCGACGACCTACTCAATTCGTTTACCAAAATTCTGAATTAGATGGTTCGTTGTATGAGGGTGGAGCGAGGCCTATCAGCTAAAAACTATTTAGAAAAAGTGTTACAAGAAACAAAGGCGTTGATGAGATTATTGTATCTGACAAAGTATGATGGTAATGCTGGAGGAGATGTGGTTGGAGAAAAGATAAGCGAAAGAAGAAAATGAAATAAGAAGAGCAGAAGCTAGTCAGCAATGGCAAGCCAAAATAGATTTAAAACAAGCAAGGGAAGATCGCAAAATTATGGATAAAGACTCGAGTAATCTTTCTGGACATGTATTGCGAAGTCATGGAACGTTTGAACAAGAATGGTAGACCAAGTATTGGTTTAGGTTATTAAATATAATTTAACTTTGCTGAAGAGAGAAGTTTTATTTCCAAGAACGTAGTTTACTTTCCAATAATGTATTCGTTTGAAGAACGTACTTTCCTATTGAAGAATATAATCTTTTAAAGAAATATATGTTTCAAGAATATTGTGTTAAAACAAATACAAGATTAATGCAATATCAAAAACTTGTTCAATAAGATTGTACCATAAGAAATATTAAATTACATAAAAAACACTCAGATAATACTTGATTGTAATACTATGAATGAAGATTTTCTTTTACGGCCCACAAATGCTCGATTAGATCATCCTTCAGATCAAAGTGTAGTTCTCAACTTCGAAGTCACTTCATTCTCTTTATAAAAGCTTCTATTATTTCGCTTTTGCGTATAGTAGGTTCCCCTTGGACAGTTTTAGAATCATCCAGATCATAGCCTAAGTATGATGGGAATGAACCTCGTTCCTCTTCGACGATCATATTGTGCATTATCACGCACGCCTTCATGACATTGTTTAAAACCTCAGGTTTCCACAATTTAATCAAATTTTTAACAATATTGAACCGTGATTGTAAAATTCCAAACGCCCATTTTACGTCTTTTCAACAACTTTCTTGTTATTGAGCAAACAATTTTTGTTTCGCTGTAACCAGATTAGATATGGTTTAGACAAGTATTCCCTATTTGGGGTATATGTTATCCGATAGGTAATTGTATAATTGCAAGGCGGAGCGATACCATCGGTCAGGTCAGTAAAAATATATGATTATTGCAGGACATTGATATCATTGCTAGCCCCTGATAACGTAAAAAAAGCATGCCAAAACCAAAGGTCGTGTAAAGCTGCCACTTCAAGAATCATAGTCATTTTGGGGTAATAACCGGTAAATTGACTGTGCCAAGCTAAAGGATAATTTTTCCATATTCAATGCATGCAATTAAGGCTTCCTAACATGCCGGGAAAACCCTGTAACTCTCCTATCGCTTTTAATCTTTTAACGTCGACCGCATTTGGTGCTCAAATATATTCCTAGCCAAATTTTGTTATAACCGCAACACAAAACATTTCCATACTTAACAAAGTTATGCTTTCTCTTATTCTCAAATACTCGTTAAAAAGATTTGCCGCGACATCGTAGCTTATGAAACGTAGTGCCGCGATTATATTTTGGTACGGTGTTAACACTATAGTTTTTACGTTGTTGGGTTTATGGACAAAATGATCATCATGTGAAATTACTGCATCGAATATGCGCATAAACATTTTTCTACTCATACAAAAATGTCATCGAAATTTGTCCGGCGTATATGTGCACCCCGTGTTGAAGTAGTCTTGTATAATGTTGTAATGCCCCAATTCGTGTTCTCGTTTCTTTCACTTATCCTTACGACCCATGACACTCCTGCAGTAACTTAAAGTTGCATAATGTACTACTAGGTTCATTGCATTTTGGTGTATAATGACCATTATTGTCACACAATTAAACATAAGATCGTCTGAGGAGGACGATAATCATGGAGGATCATCAATGGATAAAAGGGATGATGAGGAAGATATTTAAGGTTGTAGATTTTAGAGAATAGTGTTAAAGATGAATAAGGAACAAACAGAGGGAAGAAATAAGTGTAAAAGGATAAATGGAATATGAACTAGCCGTTGTGGGTATAATACCAGACCTGAGTGTACTAGGATCGAACAGATCTATGTTCCCCATCCTCTATGAATATGTTAACAGGTGGCTAACCTCACTAGTTTTGCTACGCCAGTATGTATCGTAAGTCATCTTCTCCTTGTCCATCATAAACTTGTCACAGTTAACAAAGCTGAACTCTCTCAAAGCATGTAAATCAGCTGAACTAAGATGTGACAACAAGTTGGATAGAGGATCCATCGGAATACTCGTATAACCAGTCAACTATCTCCAACATCTATCCCCAAGTAATACTCATAATTTCTATTTGGGACTTAAAGTGGCATCCTCTTACGGGATAGGGTTGACGCGATATGTACGTCATCTAACTCTAAAGCCGCAGATGTATCCCAAGGATGCCAGTTGATCAACTCAATAGTCTGGTGGTCAATGAGGTATCTGGCTATAGTAAACAAGTTTTCGGCCTGGTTATTTATTTTCTTCATGTTACCCTTATCTCATGGTTTGAGGCGAGGATACGACGTCATCTTCAGTGTATTGTTGATAATAGGGCGACCAACCCCACAATACTTGTAAAGCCAATACTGCATTGGAACAATATAAAAAATAGTTAGAAATTCCATTTAAGACGTTTATTGTAAGATATTTGATTTGTATCTTTGGAAAAAGTGTTAGTGTACCTTAATAAGTTGTGAAAATATAGTAATAATACCCCCGGTCGTGACTGCGGTATCCAAGTCATGGTACAGAGAAGCAAGAATAGTAGAACCTCAGTCATATAAAAGAGTTTTGTCCAAATCGGCCCCGAGATATCCAAGCGAGACGGTGTCGTTGGCCGTTTGGAACCATAAATGTCTCATCATGAAATGGATAAAAGTACAAGCCATCATACTGTCATTAGACCAATCATCTGTAACGGTTAAGTACTTCCTTAGATGTGCAATGCTGATATTCCCACTCTTTGTATTGTTGGATGTAATGCGGAGGAGTAATTTTATCGCCTCGGATATAACACTTTATCTGTCATCATACGGCAACTGTGTAGGATATTTGCCAATTGGTAATGATGCAAGCATTGTGAAATCCAATGGAGTGATCCCTATCTCTACACACAGGAAGAGAAAAGTGTGAGTTGTCGGTCACCAACGTTCTGTTAGTGCCTGAATTAGCCGATTATTGGAATTATCCAATTTTATATCCATGAACCTCTCGAATATCTTCACCACGGGATCCCATATTGTTAGAATTTTGGAAATCTCATTCCAAACTTTGATAATCGTAGTGAATGTGTTGTGTGGCGTATCGAATCACAATTTTGTTAATTAGAGCATTTTGTCAAATATTTGATTAACGGAAATAACAAAGTCACCATTAAACAAAAACTTATTGTGAGATCCTTGTTAGTGTGATATATATGATTGACGCCTTCTAGGAGCGTGGTAATAAACTACATGTATGGAATTTCATCTTGGGTTGGGTGTGATAGGTCTTGAATTTGCTTTATCTCTATAAATACAACCTTTTTTCCTTCTAGACCTTGACCGAGTTATGGCTTGTTCAAAAAAAATTGTCACTCTAAACCCAGGGAATGCACTGGGGTGTGGGTCTCGCTCTGGCATTTCCATTTTATTGGGTGAATGCTGGGAAATTTTTTTAAGAGTTTTGAGCAAAAATGTGTGAAAGAGAGGATAAAACAGCGTGGAGAGGGAACGAAGTATTTAGTTTTTGTTCAGCAGAGATCGCGGCAGTATTGTATTTACTACGTAGTAATTAGAACACCACGCGATATTTTGATTACATAAAAAATAAAAACCACGTTAGCCAAACTGCTAGAATGAAACGAGTGTGGGTTTAGGTTTGTAGGTCTGACATGTGGGCCAGGTCGTTAGAACCTACACCTAACTGCTAGAGATGCCCTTAATATTGTCGTAGTCGGTGGATGGGCAAAGACTGTAGTTTTTAGAAGTGGTGGCGACGGTTGTGCAGCAATAGTACTCGATTCTTTAGAGTTTCTGCTCAAAAAGGATGATGAACGAATGAATAAGATAATAAAGGCATATTCGCAATGCTTGGTGTTGAAGCTTGAGTTAGAGAGGTCAAGCTCCCAGCACCAGCTTAAATGCTCCAGCAATGGTTGGTAAATACAACTTAAACACACTCCAATGGGATCCTCTAATAACTTTCAAAACCACCTCATACAAAAACTGTCTGGAAAATAATATTCAAAAATGGTGAGTGAAGCATGAGTATTACGTGTCTCTTCTATTTTTAGATGTGACAATAATATGCTCGCTTTGTCCATCTTTTGAACGATGGGGGAACTTGGAGCTTGTATAAGAAACTTTAAATATGTTGTGGGGATCTAATTAATTTTAATATTACTTCTGCATAGAGAAATTGATGCAAAACTCCCTCAACTCAAACAGGAGCTCCAAGCTCGAGCGTTATTGGAAACAGTCCAAGAAAAAGTGAGATTTCATGGTCATGCTCGAGGTTCTTCACTAACAGGTAGGGATGTCCCCACATTCCTCTCGAAACTATGTACTTTTCGGTCATCTTGGTGATTCCCTCATACCCATAATATTCATTAACCATGAACAAAAGAAGATGGCGGCTGTAAGAGTAGTTTGCATAAAATGTGATCAATGTCCCATTAACCAAAGGCCGAAATGGTTAACCCTGATCATGCTGAAGTTGTTGACCCAATTTCTTTGGATGAAGATGTAAACACAGTCAGGTGTTTGGAGATTCGTAGACCAATTTTTAAAGGTGATACAAAAAGAGTTAACAAACTCTATAAGATAGTCTCAAAATGAGCAAGTTTCTTTTTATTTTTCTCACGTACATTTACGTCTATTTATAGGGAGATTGTTACAACAACCACAATTAAAAATTATAACAATGCATTTGCTAGCTTCCTTACTTAGTGGAGAAGAATCCTCAACATCTTTTGTACTTTTGAATGTGATCAAAATAGGTGAAAACCCCCGTTAGAGATTTTGGAGTTCATCCCGCAATTGAATCTTATTTATTTGCAACCTTGGTGAAAATGTATCACCTAAAAAATACTAAACGTCTCGGGGGAGGTCGAGATCCATAAATAGCCCCATGATTTCCTTCGACAAGGTGGAGTAAATCATATGAAAATTGGATTGTTTAGTAAGTTACCATTGTTTACTTATTCTTGTGATGGCTTTCAAAGAAGCATGGCTGAAACCATCAACAAAGCCAAACAATTTTTAATTCTTCAAGAAAGTGGTAAGTATGTCTCCCAAATGAGGCAATTGGTTTAAGAGAGTTTGATGGATACCAAATTATGTGAGATGATAGAAAGTACGATGATTAAATTATGTGGAAATTGTTGTGGCCATTTGGAAGAAGAAGGTAGCAATTATGCAAGTTCAAATACCATAAAGAAGTTAAAAAAAAAACTCTAGAAGATAGTCTTAAAATGAGAGTTTTTATTTTTATTTTTATTACGTGCAATCAGTGTTTACTTCTTCATTCTTCACATTTGTGATGGTTTTTTAATGAGCATGATTGGAACCATCAACAAAGCCAATCAACTTTTGACTCTTCAAGAGAGTGGTCAAGTGTGTTTCTCAAATAGGGCAATTGGTTGAAAAGAGTTTGATGGACACCATATATGTGTCGGATGACAATGAGTAAGATGATTGAATTATGAAGACATTGTTGTTGGCCATTTGGAAGTATAAAGTATTCAACCAAGCTCTAATACCATAAAATAGTTCAACAACTTTAGAAGATTGTCTCAAAATGAGTAAGTTTTTTCTTATTTTTATCACATACGTTTGCATCAATTAATATGGAGATTACAATATTTGAAATTTAAAACTATAACACATTGCTACCTTCCTGATTTGGTGGAGAAGAATCCTCATCTTTCTTGACTATGGAGGGATAAATTTTCTAGGAGAGATACTTTGAGACTCATATCTTCTCAACAAAATAAGATATTAGCTTCAATTGATACGCGTAAGGTGATCTAGGTGGTAGTTAAAAGCCATTTTTAACAGTTTTTCAAAAGTGAATATGACCAAAATTATGAGTTTTTTTATTGCCAGAAGGGTTGCGAATTCCTCTTTCAACAGTTTTCAAAGGTATTTGTGGCCAAACATTGTGAGTTTTGTTTTCCTCATCACATGATAAAGTAAGCTCATTTTAAGAAAACACATATTTTCACTTCTTAAATCAAAAGACAAAATATGAGGTTTAGCCACACTGGGCTAAGATTTTAGCACTCACAACATTTTCATATGCGTATTTGTGGGTGTATGCACCCCAATAACACTATTGGAGGCATTTTTAGGCCACTTGTGAAAATCATCATACATGTCATTAGGTATCATACTTCAAACTTAAAGATTTTCTAGTGGGTCGCTTAAAACTTGTTCTCTATGTATTATTTTGAGGCTATGAATTTTTTTTTCAAGCAAAACAAAGCATAGCATAATACAAACACTTACAACTACAGAAGTTTGACGGATTGGACAATCCAGTCATGGCATAGTAGGGTAGCTAAATATTACAGACCCAAATAAATCCTGAGAAGTTTACTCATGGGCTATAAAGTTAAAATTGTCTATAAATAAAAACAAACTTCATAAATAACAGAACAGGGAATCAAAAATTCAAATACTGCGCAACACTCCATGATGTTTCAGTATCCTTATTTTGCATATATAGGATCAACTTCTGACAATCCGCAGTAACCAAAATATCTTGCAAACCTACTACACCCCTGGCCCTTGAGAGGGCCCAGGTGCATCATTGTCCTTTTGCTTCCTCAAGAGATCTTGGTCTAGATCCATTGTATCCTACAGAAAGTGGATTATTGATACAATCAAGTAACACAAATTCTAAACATGCTTGAGAAGGAGAGAAAGCAACATGTATCATAAGAAGAAAACCTGATCTATTTTTAAGGAGATTCAGCTAACTATCATTGTACAGAGAAATAGAAGAAGAAGAAAGGTGAGGAGGTTTGGAAAGAAGATAAAACATAATTAAGAGCCTGAGAAGAAATATTAAAAGAGGAAGGTAAAATTTGACTAAAAACCTTATTATTACGAGTATGCCAAATTCCGTCAAGCATTGCAAAGAAAATGGATAAAGAATCTAGAACATCTTTTTTGTTAGAAGCATAAATATAAAGATGTCTAATAACTCTAAACAAAATTAAAAAAAAAGGAGTTTGAGTCTGTAGTATAAAACTAGTAGAGAACCAAAAAGTAGCTACCCATGGACATTAAAATTATGTATGAGTTAAAGTTTTAACCTGTTGCTGGCAAATAAGGTAGATATTATCATTTACAATGTGGTTTTTAAAAAGTTTATCCTTAACAGGTATAAGATTCACAAAGATCTTCCAAACAAAGAGCTGACATTGAAAAGGAAAAATCAATTTCCTGTTAGAAAAAGCCTTGTGGTTTTATCCTTAGTTTGAATGGTTGATATTTAAGTGGTTTATTTTGTACCACATTAGGTATGTAGATTACACAACTCTAGATTATAAGTAAGAGTTTACTTATGAGTTGAAATATGCGTGATTTTAGTTATCTCCAACAGACACATCGAGAGTCGTGTCTTAAGATGTGACCCTTGGTGAAGAGTCATAACTTGAGGTGTGACCTTGGGTGAAGAGGCACAAACTTGAGGTGTGACCCTTGGTTAAAAGGCACTAATTTGAGGTGTGACCTTTCGGTGAAGATGCACTAACTTGAGGTGTAACCCTTGGAGAAGAGTCATCTATACTCTATATAACCCAACTTCATTTTCATTTTTTATAATTAGTTTTTCTTGAGTCATTTTCAAGAGAGAAAACAAATGCAATCAAGGTTCATTTGGCAGAGAGATAGAAGTATTTTCTTCTCTCTGCGACTGATCGTTGTATCCTGGGAGACAGAGGCCTACATTCCTGCAAAGCACTGTGGCAGGGGAAAATCTATCTTAAGAGATAGTATGTACACACTAGACTCGATCATCTCCTTAAGAGGTGTTGTTTTGTTCATGCAGATTGTGAATAACATTTCCAAAACAATTTTACATCATGTTTAGTGGGGAAAGAAACATAAAAGGAATCAAAAGTTGATCAAACATTGTAAATAGATTTAATAGTAAACCTAGAGTTAAACTCAGGAATCTATTTAATTATATCAGAATCAGCATGAGTAGCTAAAGGAATGATTGTAATGGCCTCAACTTCATTGGCAGAGAAAAGTTGAGTGAGTAAAGGAATATTACAAGTCCTGGAAGTAGAAAGAATTAGATCTTCTACCTATTAAAATTAGATATTATAAGTAGGATAAAGCAAAGGTTTAAAAGTAGGCAAAACTGACATCTAGTTAAAATATATATTTTGGAGTTTATTTCATTTAGTGTATAGAGTAGGTGTTATCACAATCTCGTAGTTATCCAACGTTAGTGAGTGCACGTAGAACGACTACAGCTAGACTGATACTGAACAGGAAAGTGGGTTTCTAACTCCTTGTTCTAGAATATCAAGCCCATGGTATTTTATAGATTATGGAAAAAGAATTAAGTATGTCTTTTTAAGAAAACAAATATTTATTCGAGCAGGACTATTCGAACATTTTCCCTCTGCATTTCTTTTATTCAAATAGATTTCTTTTCTATTCGAATATTTCTGAGAATATGTCTATTCGAATAGATTTTATGTTGTTCGAATAAAATACCTCAGGCTCTTATTTATTCCAATAGATTTCTTCTTTATTCGAATAAAAAGGCTCAGCCTTTTATTAATTTGAATAAATTTATTTTTATTCGAACAGAGGGCGTGTTTTATGTTTTTCTACTTGAGACAGTTTTTCTCTTTGATAATTCAACTTTTTGAAAAATAAATTTCAGGGCTTGAGTTTTTAGAGTGAGAAGAGAATATTCTTGAGAGATTCAAGAGAAAATTAAAATACTCAAATCTTAAATCAATCATCATTGATCAAGAAACCCTAATCATGGATTGAAGAACTTGAGGGATTCAAGATTGGAAGCTTCGATGAGAGATTGGAGCGAGAAGTTGCAAGAACTTGAAATTAATTGCAAAAGGCTAGATTGAAAGAAAGTTAACCATGGGATGTGCTTATCGAGTCTGTAAGTAGTTAAACATTTGTAATTCTTTTTCAATAGTAGATTGTTTAGCTGTCGGGTGATTCGACAGCGACCTGTGGGTTTTTTTCTTCTGAGAAAGGTTTCCCATAGGGTTAAAAATCTTTACCCTTGTCTTTAAATTTCCAACTGCTTGCTTGACATTAGATAATTAAATCAACTTAATTTAGGCTAAGCTTAGACCATTAATTCAAAAGAATTTAGACCTATCGTTTTAGACCTAAAACAATCGAAATTGGTTAGTCTCAAGCGGCTAGAAATTTTAATTGGTATCAGAGCGGTCATGCTTCGAGGTTTAACAACCTAAGCGTGAATCCCAGATAGTTCGCTTGAGAATAATGGATTCTAAAGGATTTGAAGGTCCCATAAATCGTCTGCCCTTCTTCGATGGTAAATACTATCCTTATCAGAAGGTCTGAATGGTTACATTCTTACAATCACTCGGAGAAGATGTCTAGATTACAATCGAGGATGGATGAACACACCCTACCATGATAAAAGGAGTGGGTGATGAATCTGAAGAGGTCCTTAAGCCTATGAATCAATTGTCTAAAGAAGAAAAAGATGTCGGTTATAAGTCTAAAGGCTGCAATGCTATTTTTATGGTCTTGAGTCAAAGTGAGTTTCGATATATTTCTGATTGTACCACTTCGAAAGAAGTTTAGGACATTCTAGTTTGAACTCATGAAGGCGATGATACAGTTAAAGAAAGTAAGCTACAAATGCTTACTTTACAATTTGAGAATATTCGAATGAGTGAAAATAAATCGTTTGATGAATTCTATGTGAGACTAAGTGATATTTCAAACACTAGTGCCGCATTAGGAGCAGCTTATTCTGATGTCCAAATTATTCGCTAAGTTCTAAGATCTCTTCCTAAAAGCTTTAGATCCAGACGTGATGTTATCGAGGAAGCTCAAGATCTTAAGAAAATGAAACCTAATACATTAGCTGGAAAGTTGTGAACTTTTAAACTCGAGATGAAAATGGAAAACCCTGAAAAGAACAAGAGTGTTACTTTTAAATCTTCATCTTACTCTTCTTCTTCTAAAGGTACCAAAGAAGCTGACATCTTATGTGATTTTGATAATGATGAGGTTCCGATATGGATTCACAGATTGCCTCTATAAGCAACCAGCTTAAATACCTTGTGAAACAATGTCAATTTCAAAAATAGGGGCAATCAGTGAATTACAAGTCCCAAACTCATGATCAACTTAAATCGAATAACTGGCAGACCAACCTTGACACTGACCTTAGTCAAGTTAAATGTTATAAATGTCACAAGTTTGGTTATTATGCCCATAGTTGTCCTAATAAGAAATCTGGAACAAATCATAAAGCTTTGAATATCAGTGTTACTTGAGATGACAATGATGATGAACATGATAATAATTATAGTAATCCCCAAGTAGTAAATAATGGGCAATATTGTGCATATCCGGAGTTTCTTAATTGTGGTTATAATAACTTTGACGCTTTTGAATTTGAAAATTCTGATGAAAATCAGAGTAATCAAAATTAAAATGAGTTTGAGGACCCAAATCTTGAGGACTTGTATGCTCAGACTCTCGCAAAGTGTATGAAACTCGGTAAACTTAACAATGTCATGAAATACCAAGTTAATACACTTACGTGCAAACTTCAAGAGAAAACTGAGAGTACAAGTCACGAGATAGAGGTACTTGAGAATGATAAACAAGGTCTTCATGACAAAGTTGTGTCTTTAGAAAAAAAAAAATTAATGATGCGAAGGAGAAAATGAAATCAACTTTGGATGAACTTTATTCGGCCAAGCTTGATGTAGTTTTATCTCAGCAGAAACTTGAAAAAAAATTTATGGGGTTAAGAATATTGATAAGATGTTATGTATGGGAAAGACGGATACTGATAAAAGGGGTCTAGGATACGATGAACTTTTTAATGCCAAGACTCTTCAAATCACAAAATTTGTCAAAGCAATTGCTACTACACCTTTGCCCAAACATAATATAATATTCTTCAGTTGTAATCAAGCCAAAAGGTTCTCGTACTCTCATATTTATTATTGTGGATTATGTGCTCGAGAGGGTCATATTCTATCCTATTGTAGATTTGTTGGACCCTATCAACCATATGCTCGCCCTTTCAATGGACAAAGATATAAATTTAATGTGATTTTTACTAATGTGAAAAGTAAGAATGTGTCTAGATGGTTTGCACAAGAAACCTCAGCTCAAAGGATTTTTTGAAGTATTTGGGTACGAAAGACTAATTTGGCACCACAGATCAGGTGCAATGTTGCTCAAATAAAGTAATGAATATCCACTGAGAAAGGTTATCAGTATGCTTCATTGATTAGGTACGTTTCTTACCCTATCTCAGTTTATTTTTGTATTTGGTTTTTTTTTTACATTAGGGTACTATTTTTATTTTATTTACACTTTGTACTTTATGAACTTTTGTTTGTAGAATATTCTTGCTAGACTTGGATTATGGTTTTGTGTTATGTTCATTCATGGGATAATTATTTGGTAAAATAGTATTTTGTAATAGTCATTGATTCTCTTGTTTAAACTAAAAGCTCATTGTGACTAGAACCACGTGAGGATAACTGTAGAGACTTCGTACCTAATGTTATATGAGGATCTAGCATTTTACAAGCTTCGAGTGTTGTTGCATAAATTCTTTTTAGATTCAGCATTTTCTTTTTCGATCTCATTTTTTATAATCAATTGTCGATGGTAACTTCAAGTTTAAGTCAGTCTAATAGAACAATCTCTATACTTGATTCGAGACAAAAAATATACTATGTGAAACTAAAGATATGATAATAGGCATTTTATTGTTACACCTTTTTGGCATTTGTCTGTGCTTACCCAAATTTTATCTGCTTGCAACCCCTTGTGTCTTAAAATATGCTATTCATTTTTCTACCCAAATCCTTTACTAGTTTACCCGTTTGTTCTGGAACTTTTCAGTAAAAAAAGAAAGGAAGAAAAAAAAGGAAATGGGGAAGAAAAAAAAGGGGGGAAGTAATTTTTGGGGGAAAGATGAATATGAGAATAGAGTAAATATCCCTAATATATTTGCTAGTATATCAATCAGAGTCTTGCTTTAAAATGAATAAACAAAAAAGAAGAAAAAGAATAAGTATTATATTCAATGTGTGCTTAATAAGAAAAGAAAATGACAGAAGGTGGACTTAATTTGTGGAAAAATAGAGAGTTAGTGTAACTGTTAGTCTCAAAATGCCAGCAAAATACCCAATCCATCATGCCCCTTCCCTTGCCTACATTATAACCTTTTCAAGACCTATTTGATCTTGAGTTTAGCATAGTTAGTTTAGTGGAGATGGGAGATAGGGATTCAATGTTAGTTAATTTGACACCATCTATGATAATTAATTTTATGTCCGTCAGATCTTTCAATTTACAGTACACCGTTTATTTGATGAAATTAAAAATTTTCTATTCACATATTCATATTTCACACAAACTGTTTGCTAGTCAATTCTCATTAATTTTTGAATGACCACCCTAGTGGGGCTTAAGTTGAAACAACTTTCTAATATAGTATTCTAACTGCGGCAAAGTAATACATTGAAGACTGGGTATCTATTTGACTATGCACGCACACACACCAAGTAATTTATTTGGTGATTATTTTATAACACATGGGAGATGTCTTGGTATTCATTGTCTTTCTATCATGCCTTGTGTTAGGGGGAGTGTTGTCTTCTTATGCTTGCGTATTTCAAAGACACTCCCCGTATATATTTTCCTTTTGTTTCATTTTAAGGAGGTTACCATTATTTTAAGAGGGAGTTGCATCTGATTTTGGGATATTAGTATTTAGTATTTTTCTAACTCCATGGTCATTTGTTTCTCCTTTTATTGGCAATTTACCATTAGTTCATCTGTGCCAAAAAGGGGGAGAGATGATCCAAACAGGTAAGTCAGGCAAGTTATGTTCTTTTTTCTGGATCTCTTATTTTAAATGAACAGTTACATGATGAATCTTGTTTAGTGTGCAGGGATTCCATATTATATGTTATATAAGATGAAAGTGGAGCTTTGAGTATAGATGCTCAGTGATTGAGTCAGTCCATCGAGTTGTATTTTTATTTCTTATAGTTCTAGTTTTGACACAAAATGAACCAAAAGGGGAGATTGAAACATCTATTTTGGAGTTTGCTTCATTTAGTGTCTAGAGTAAGTGTTAGTACTATCTCGTAATTATCTGGCGCCAGTGAGTACACGTAGAGCGACTACAGCTGGACTGACACTGAACATGTAAGTGGGTTCCTAACTCCTTTTTCTAGAATATCAAGCCCATCTTATTTTACAGATTATAGAGAAGGAATTAAGCATGTCTTTTTAAGAAAATAGATATTTATTCGAACAAGACTATTCAAACATTTTCCCTCAACATTTCGTTTATTCAAATTGATTTCTTTTCTATTCGAATATTTCTGGGAACATGTCTATTCGAATAGATTGTATGTTGTTGGAATAAAATACCTCGGGCTCTTATTTATTCGAATAGATTTTTTCTTTACTCGAATAAAAAAGCTCAGCCTTTTATTTATTTGAATAGGTTTATTTCTATTCAAACAGATGATGTTTTTTATATTTTTCTACTTGAGACAACTTTTCCTCTTTAATAATTCGACTTTTTGAAAACTTTTTATTTTAGGTCTTGAGTTTTTAGAGTGAGGAGAGATTATTCTTGAGAGATTCAAGAGATAATTAAAATACTCAAATCTTGAATCAATCATCATTGATTAAGAAACCTAATCATGGATTAAAGAACTTGAGGGATTCAAGATTGGAAGCTTCGACGAGAGATTGGAGCGAGAAGTTTTAAGAACTTAAAATTAATTGCAAAGAGCTTGATTGGAATAAAGGTAACCATAAGATGTTCTTATCGAGTCTATAAGTAGTTAAACTCTTGTAATTCTTTTTTAATAGTAGATTGTTTAGCTATCGGGTGATTCGACATCGACCTGTGGGTTTTTCTTCTGAGAAAGGTTTCCCATAGGGTTAAATTTTTTTCCCTTATCTTTAAATTTCCTACTGCTTGCTTGACATGGGATAATTGAATCAACTTAATTTAGGTTAAGCGTAGACCATTAATTCAAAGGAATTCGGACCTATCATTTTAGACCTAAAACAATCGAAATTGGTTAGTCTCAAGCAGCTAGGAATTTTACCAGTTGTCGTGTCATATATTAATGTTAGAGCCATCTCCTATAGACCAACCAAGAAAAGGTTTATTAAAATCTCTAGCCTAAAGAACATCCTTCCAAAATTTGGAATGATGAGTTCTTTTTTTATAATGTAAGAAAGGTTCATAAGGGAAGTACTTAGCTTTAAAGAATTTAGAAATAAAAGCCTGAGGCTCAAAAAGGAATTTCCAAATGTATTTACTAAGAAGGGCTATATTTTGGTAAAAAACTATTTAATACTAAGGCCACCAGTCTTTCTAAACTTAGTAATATGAGGCTAAGTAATTAACTGACCTTTAGGATAACCAGCAGAGGAATAACCCCACTATAAATTCTTATTCAGACTAAGTAACTCATTAAGAATACTTTTAGAAAGAAGGGTAGTCGACATTTGATATATTGGAATTGCAGAAGAAACATTCTTGATAAGAGTAGTTCTAGCTACATGACTAAAAGTTTTATGCTTCCAATGTTATAATTTTTGTTTAACTCAGGAAATAATATAAGTATAGTATAATGTTTTAGATCTAGAGAGGAGCACAGGAGTACCAAGTACTTAGAAGAAAAACTAGCTTTCTGGATACCCAATTTTTTTTTAAGAATATGTTGATGTCTATTTGGAATATTAGAGCTAACAAAAATCTTAGATTTATGATAATTAATTTCTTATCCTGAGAGAGTTTTATAGAGATCAAGTACTTCTTTAATAATCCCCACTTCTACTAAGTTGGCTTTCCAAATAAGAAAGAGTCACCGGCGAAAAACATTTGTGAAATAGGAGGAACTTTAGGCCCAATTCTAATATCATGAAGTTCTTTTGTTGTTCTCTATGTAAAAGAAGTCTAGATAGAACTTCAGTACAAAGAATAAATAAATAAGGAAAAAGATGATCTCCTTGACGAAGACCCCGAGTGGGATTAAAAAAATCAAAAGGAGGACCATTAAGTTTGATTGAATAAGGAGTAGTGACAATATTAAAAATGGAAGAAAGGAAAGAACCTTGTAAACCAAAACTGTAAAGAACAGACGTCAAGAAATCCCATTCTACCTTGTCATATGCCTTACTCATATCAACTTTAAAAGCCATACAACCTTGCATACCTTTTTTCTTCTTTTTACGGCAATTGAGAGTTTCATGAACAACAACAATATTATCTTGAATAAATCTACCCTGAATAAAAGCATTTTGGTAAAGCCCAATCATAGATTGAAGAAAAGACTTTAGGCGATTAGCAATAACCTTTGATTTTTTTTCATAATAGTATTACAAAGACTAATAGGTCTAAAATCAGATACTAAAGAAGGATATTTAACATTAGGGATCAATGTGATATTTGTGTGATTCAAAACTTTTAGAATATGATAAGCATGAAAGAGTTGTTGCATAACTTTCATAATATCCATTTTTAAAAAGTGCCAACATTTTTGAAAAATTAATGGTGTATAACCATCTTTCCCAGGGGCCTTATTAGGGACCATAGGAAATAAAGCTTCCTTAACTTCCAAGTCATAAAAAGGTTGATTTAAAAGAGTGAGTTAGTGAGAAGAAAAAATGGGAGAGATAATAGAAGAAATAATGTCAGTCTACAGAGGTTGATCAGGAGTTCTCGAAGGTTTTCGAAATAAGGAACGGGCTCATTACCAATATCAGTTCAGGTTTCTAACCAAGTACTAATATAATTAAGAAGAAACCCAATTTGATTAATGCTTATTCTTGTTATAGTTGCCTTATGAAAGAAGGTTGTGTTATGATCCCTTTCCTAAGCCAAAATACTCTAGATTGGTCCCTCCAAAAGCATTTATCTTTAACAAGGAGAGTTTTCAATTGAAATTGAAGGGACAATAGTTTATCTCTATCAAAAGAAGCAAAGGATTGATGTAAATTAACAATTTTTTATTTAGTCTGAGTAATAAGAGAAGTGGTGTCCCCAACATGAGTTTTATCCCAAATTTTAAGAGTTTGTTTCAATGTCTTAAGGTTAGAATGAAACCTAAAAGTGTGTGATCCATTAACTTGAGTCTGTTTCCAAGTGGAATGAATAAAGTCCTTACAATTTGGTTGTAAAAGCCAGACAAATTTAAAATAAAATTATCTTGGTAACCCAGTTTCATGGGGAAGAGTATTCAGCATAATAAGGCCATGATCAGAAGACGAAATTAGGAAATTAATAATTTTAGGAGATGGGAACATATTATGCCATAAAATATTGTTGAAGGCTCTATCTATACGTTGTCTAAGTAATTGACCCAACGAGTTATTATTAGTCCAAGTATAGGGGATGCCAAAAAAAAGGAACGCCTTTCAGTTGTGAGATAGAAATAAAGTTTTGCAAACCAAGGTTAACATTAAAGGTGGAAGAATGTTGAGCAAATCGATCTCATGGCAGCAAAACTTCATTAAAATCGCCATAAGTAACCAATGACAATGAAGAGAATGACCAATTGTATAAGGTTTATAGGGGATCCCATGTAAAAAAGAATAAAGCTAAGTAGTATGTATTGGAAAATACAAGGGTATTTGTTTTTCTTTGAAGTTTGAATGGTGGAACTAAGTGGTTTTAGTCCCACATTGGATATGAGGGAAGCACAACGCTCCTATATAAGTAAATCAAACACTTACCTTGTTGTAATGTGCACGAGAGTTGGTGGGTCACACGCACATGTACGACATGTACGGCCCATGTGTGCAAACTAGCTTGGGTGCATGGGCAACCCATGAGCTTGCTCGACCTAGGAAACCCGCTTATTATTATAAGTCTATGATTCGGCCTTGGGCACATGGGGATTCATTTAAACACTTAGTTGTTTTTTGGGTTTGAGAACAGACGCACCTTAAAGTGTGACTCTTGGTAAAGAGACACTAACTTGAGGTGTGACTCTTGGTGAAGAGTCACCTATGCTCTATATAACCTAATTTTGTTTTCATTTATGATTATCAATTTTTCAAAGTTTTCTTGAGTCTTTTTATAAAGAGAAAATAGACGCAATCAAAGTTTGTTTGGCATAAAGATAGAAGTGCTTTCTTCTTTTTGGGATTGATCGTTGTATCCTAGGAGACAGGGGCCTATATTCTAGCAAAGCACTGTGGCATGGGCGATTCTGTCTTAAGGGGATAGTGTGTATACACTAGACTCGATCATCTATTTAAGAGGTATTGGTTTTTCATGCAGATTGGAATATAATCTTAAGACAGACTAATTTTTTCTGTGTGATCAAAAACTACAGCAATGGTGAATCTCACTGAGAAGGAGGGTAAAAAGGGTAACTCACACATTTTTTAAGGTAAAGCCTGAGAAGTTCAATGGCACTGAATTCAAGCGTTGGCAGCAGAAGATGTTATTCTTTCTCACAACTCTAAACTTAGCAAAATTCCTTAAGGAGGACAAACAAGAGTTGAAGGAGGAAGAAATTGACATAACAACTGTAGCAGCAGTGGAGGCATGGATCATTATGACTTTTTATGTCAGAATTATATTCTGAATGGGTTGGACAACATATTGTATAATGTGTACAGTCTAACAAAGTCTGCAAAGAAACTGTAGGAATTCTTAGACCATAAGTATAAGACGAAAGATGTCGGACTGAAAAAATTTGTAGTTGGCAGATTCTTGGATTATAAAATGGTGGATTCCAAGACTGTAATCAGTCAAGTACAAGAACTACAGATTATCCTGCATGATATTCATGCAGAAGGTATGAGGTTAAGTGAATCTTTTCAGGTTGCTGCGATAATTGAGAAGTTGCCTTCATCCTGGAATGACTTCAAAAGTTATCTGAAGCATTATAGGAAAGAAATGAAGTTGGAGGAACTGATCGTAAGGTTAAGGATCGAAGAAGATAAAAAATCAAGCAAAAAGAAGGATGTTGTTCATTCTTACGATGCCAAGGCTAACATGGTTGAGGGAAACCCTAAACCCCATAAGAAAAATGGGAAGAAAGGGAAAAATGGGAAGAATTTCCTGGGCCCTAAGGGAAAGGACTTTAAGAAGTTCACAGGGAGTTATTATGTTTGTGGCAAACCAGGGCACAAGTCAATGGAATGTCGCAAGCGTAAAAGCAGACCAGAAAGTGGCAAAGGCACTCAAGCAAACATTACTGAGATGGAGAACCTGTGTGCAGTGACATCCGAAATCAACCTGGTAAGCGATTCCAGAGGATGGTTTGTGGATACAGGGGCCACACGTCATATATGCTATGACAAAAGTTTATTTACTACCTACAATAAGACTGAACATGAAGAGAAAGTGTTCATGTGCAACGTTTCGACGTCAAGGGTCGAATGAAAAGGGAAAGTAGTTCTGAAATTCACATCTGAAAAAGAAGTTACTTTGAATGAAGTGCTATATGTGCCTAATATCCGCAATAACCTTGTTTCGGGAGCATTGCTGATCAAGAATGGATTTAAGTTAGTTTTTGAGTCATGAAGATATATCATGACTAAGAATGGCGAATTCATAGGAAAAGGTTATGAGTGTGATGGACTGTTTAAACTAGTAGTTTTGTGTAAACCAGTTTCAATTATAAATAAGAATGAGAATTTTATTTACTTGCTTGAGTCATTTAATGTTTGGCATCAGCGATTATGACATGTAAATTATGATTCGCTGCGTAAATTAGTCCATTTAGGATTGCTGCCTAAATTCAATCTTGATTGCAAACAAAAATGTGAAGTGTGTGTTGAAGCAAAATTTGCTAAACAACCATTCCATTCTATTGAACAACGTAAAACTGAACTGCTAGATTTGATTCACAGTGATCTCTGTGATTTAAAGTTTATTTAAACATGAGGTGGAAAGAAGTACTTTATTACTTTCATAGATGACTATACAAGATATTGTCATGTCTACTTGCTCAGAAGCAAAGATGAGACACTGGAAGTGTTTATTATGTTCAAAAATGAGGTTGAAACTCAAATCAACAAAAAGATAAAAGTTCTTCGAACTGATAGAGGTGGGGAATACGACTCTATTACATTTGGAGAACTTTGTGCTAAGTTTGGTATTATACACCAAACTACTACACCTTACACTCCTTAATAAAATGGAGTTGCTGTGAAAAAAAATAAAACTTTAAAGAATATGCTTAATGCTAAACTTATTAGTTCTGGTTTGCCGCATAACTTGTGGGGGGAGGCATTACTTTCTTCGAATTATATTTTTAATAAGTTACCTCACAAGAAGATTGAAAAGACTCCTTATGAACTCTGGAAAGGCAGAGAGCCTTCCTATAAGTTCTTAAAAGTGTGAGGGTATCTTGCAAAGGTACAAGTACCATTGCCAAAAAGGTCTAAGTTAGGACCTAAAGCTATTGACTGCATTTTTACTGGCAACGCCAATTACAGTAGTGCATATAGATTTCTCGTATACAAATCTGAAATAAATGATGTGCATGAGAATACCATTATTGAATCATGAGATGCCATATTTTTTGAAAATATATTTCCATATAAAAAGAGTGATAATGTGAATCCTCTTAAAAGAACAACTGATGTTGCTTCTAGTAGTGATCAGCGTATCACTCCTACAAGTTTTGATTTTAATGCAGAGCCAAGATGTGGGAAATGACTTAAAGTTGCTAAGCCTTTTGGCAAAGATTTTGTAGCATTTTTGTTGGAAAATGAGCCTCGAACCTTCAAGGAAGCCATGGCTACACCTGAAGCTCCTAGTTAGTAAGAGGCTGTACACAGTGAGATAGACTCTATAATGAACAACCATACTTAGGAATTGGTAGATCTTCCACCTGGCAACAAACCTATAGGTTGCAAGTGGATTTTCAAACGAAAATTGAGACCTGATGGTTCAATTGAAAAGTGCAAAGCCAGACTTGTTGCCAAAGGATATAAACAAAAAGAAGGTTTGGACTATTTTGATACATATTCTCCAGTGACAAGAATAACTTCCATTCGTATGTTGATAGCTATTGCAGCAGTACATAAGCTTGAAATACATCAAATGGATGTTAAAATAACATTCTTGAATGGTGAATTAAATGAAAAAATATATATGAACCAACCTGAGGGGTTCATTGTCCAAGGCCAAGAAAATAAAGTGTGTCGGTTGGTTAAATCTCTTTATGGATTGAAGCAGACACCTTTACAATGGTATGGCAAAATTGACGGAGTCATGATTAAGGATGGCTTCAAAATTAATGAATGTGATAGATGTGTCTATATCAAAAACATTAATGGTGAGCATGTCATTGTGTGTCTTTACGTAGACGATATGCTCATCATGGGGACTAACATCAATTTCATTATGTCAACAAAGAATATGTTATCCAAATTTTTTGATATGAAGGACTTAGGTGTTACAGATGTTATTCTTGGCATAAAGATTAACAGAATACCACAAGGACTTGTGTTATCTCAATCACATTATATAGAGAATGTACTTAAGAAGTTTAATAAATTTGACTATCGTGGTGTTCAGACACCATACGATAATATGCGTCAATTGATTAAATACAAATGTGAGCCTATTTCTCAAATAGAGTATGCACGCATCATAAGCAATCTAATGTATATTATTAACTGCACTAGACCAGATATTGCTTATGCAGTTAGCAAACTGAGTCGGTATACTATAAACCCTGGACCGAGCCACTGGGAAGCATTAATCAGGGTTTTATAGTATTTAAAACATACAATAGACTATGGGTTGCACTACACAAGAAATCTAACTGTCCTTGAGGGATACAGTGATGCAAACTGGATATCAGATTCTAGCGAGTCATACTCTACAAGTGAATACGTGTTTACACTTGGTGGTGAAGCCGTCTCATGGAAATCCTCAAAACAACCATGTATAGCTCGATTAACTATGGAATCAGAGTTTGTATCTCTTGATTTAGCGAGAGATGAAGCTGAACGGCTTTAACAGTTTTTAGAGGATAATCCAATGTGGGCAAAGCCAGTACCTGCCTTATTTATCCATTACGATAATCAAGCAGCGATTGCAAGGGCAAAGAATAATGTCTATAACGGTAAGTCACGACATATATGTCGTAGACATAATACTGTAAAGAAATTACTTGCAAGTGAAGTTATATCCATTGACTTTGTGAAATCCAGTGACAACCTAGCGGATCCATTTACAAAAAGGTTGTCAAAAATGCAAGTTTTTTCCACATCGAGGGGAATGGGCTTAAAGCCTTTAACAACGAGTTACCTCAGCGGAAGCCTAACCTAGTTGATTGGAGATCCCATGATCTAAGTTCAATAGGACAACTAGTTATGAGTTACTCAATATGAGCACTGAGGAGATTTTAACTCCTACTCATTCCATGATGTGAACAGTGCAACCTGTCACAATTTTTAGGGTAAGTTCTCTAAACTTTTAATGATTCTTATGGCTTGCATTTACAAGTGGGGTACGACGGGGTACTCTTAATAGGCAATCACCTATGTGAATGTGAGATGGGACCGCTTCCATGAGAATTTTATAGGTCAAATTCTCTAATAGTACTCACGAATCCGGGATTTGTTCAAGGCCAAATTGAACACAACTGTGAGAGCCGATTGCACTTTGAATAGTACTGTGTGAAGACTATTATCTTAGTTTTCACCAAAGTTGACAGTTCAAGACATATGTTCACTAATAAGTGTAAATCTGATAGTTTTTTACTAGAGAAGGTTCAAGTCCACAAGACACCTTTCTCGATGTAGGATCATTATCTGATTTTCTCTGTTTTATCTGAGTTTGTCCGCTACCATTCAAATGTGGGGGATTGTTAGAAAATACAAGGGTATTTGTTTTTCGCTGAAGTTCGAATGGTGAAACTAAGTGGTTTTAGTTCCACATTGGATAAGAAGGAAACATAACTCTCCTATATAAATAAATCAAGCACTTACCCTGTTGTAATGTGTGCAAGAGTTGGTGGGTCACACGCGCATGTGCAACATGTGCGGCCCATGTGTGCAAACTAGCTTGGGTACATGGGCTACCCATGGGCTTGCTCAACCTAGGAAACTTGCTTATTATTATAAGTCTATGATTGGGCCTTGGGTCCTTGGGCCATGAGTTCATGAGGATTCCTTTAAACACTTAGTCATTTTTTGGGTTTGAGGTATGAGTTGGGGTGCCTCCAACAGACGCACCTTAAGGTGTGACTCTTGGTGAAGAGGCACTAACTTGAGGTGTGATTCTTGGTGAAAAGTCACCTATGCTCTATTTAATCCAATTTTGATTTCATTTATGATTGTCAGTTTTTCAAAGTTTTCTTGAGTTATTTTACAAAGAGAAAACAGACGCAATCAAAGTTTGTTTGGCAGAAAGATAAAAGTGCTTTCTTCTTTCTGCGACTGATCGTTGTATCCTTGGAGACAGTGGCCTATATTCTTGCAAAGCACTGTGGCAGGGGCGAATTTGTCTTAAGGAGATAGTGTGTATACACTAGACTCGATCATCTCCTTAAGAGGCGTTGGTTTTTATACAGATTGGAATACAGTATGAGGTAGGTGAGAAGTAATAATTGCTTGTATAATATAGTCACAGGAATAAATAATATTCAGGTCTACAGAGTCTTTCCACATGAGCCAAAAACCATGTCTAAGACTTTGAGAAGGTAAAACAAATTTATTAGTATACCTTCAACTTTGTAATTTAGAGTAACTTGAGTCCAAACCAAGTTTAGTTTCCATGACAAATTGAATGTCTGAATTTTCTTTCTTAATATGGGATTTAAGCTAAAAAACTATCATGGATTTCCCTCTAATATGACAGTTCCAACTTGAAATCTTTATTGAAACTGAGTCTTGAGAAGATAAAGTGTTAGGTAAAAAGAAAGTGTCTTCAACTGTAGAAGTTAGACTTTGTTCTCCTAACAGGGAAATAGAACGTTCTAAAGGGCAAAGAGAAAAATCCAGTAAAGCGAGAGAATTATCTAAAAACGATAGAGGAAAAAATTATAACTCTACTTTATGACAATAAAGTGAAGAAAAGTTTGTGTCATCAGAGGGTGAAGTATTGGAAAATTTAAGGGTTTTGGTTTTCTTTTCGGTTTGAATGGTAGAACTAAATTGGTTTTTTTTGTACCACATTGGGTATAAAGGTTACACAACTCTAGATTATAAGTAAGAGTTTGCTTATGAGTTGTAATGTGTGTAATTTGAGTTGTCTCCAACAGACACAGCTTAAGGTGTGACTTTTGGTGAAGAAAAACTAGCTTGAGTTGTGACCCTTGGTGAAGAGGCACTAACTTGAGGTGTAGCCATTGGTAAAGATGCACTAACTTGAGGTGTAGCTATTGGTAAAGATGCACTAACTTGAGGTGTGACCTCTTGGTGAAGAGACACTAACTTGAGGTGTGACCATTGGTAAAGAGTCACCTATACTCTATATAACCCAACTTCGTTTTCATTTTTTTTTTTAAATTATTTTAGAATTTTCTTAAATTATTTTCAAGAGAGAAAATAGACGCAATCATGGTTCTTTTGGCAGAGAGATAAAAATGCTTTCTTTTCTATGCGACTGATTGTTGTATCCTGGGAAATAGGGGTTGATTATATCCCGCGAAGCACTGTGGCAGGGCAAATCTGTCTTAAGGAGATATGCGCATGCACTAGACTCGATCATATTCCGATAAGTTTTTTGATCTCTTTCTAATCTCCTTAACTTATTTTGATACTGCAGATTTTGAACCTAGGCTAACAACAATCTTAAGACAGATTATAACCGCCCTTTAGAGTTGCAAATAGTTACTCAAAGGAAAGTGGTTTTTTATTTCTGTGAGTAATTGAGGCTGAAAAAGAAAGTGAAAAACTTGTAGAGCCAGAGAAAGATAATTTTATGGCGGGAGAGGATTATCAATAATTTATTGTTGTTAGTTTATGTTCAAAATCTGCAGTATCAAATATAGGTTATGGATATTAGAAAAGGATCAAAATACTTATCGGAATATGATCGAGTCTAGTGCATGCACACTATCTCCTTAAGATAGATTCGCCTCTGGCACAGTGTTTTGCAGAATATACTCGGCCCCTGCCTCCTAGGATACAACAATCAGCCACAGAGAGAAGAAAACACTTTTATTTCTCTGCCAAACAAACCTTGATTGCGTATGTTTTATCTCTTAAAAATAACTCAAGAAAACTCTGAAAAAACTGATAATAACAAATGAAATAGAAGTTGGGTTATATAAAGTATATGTGACTCTTCACCAAGGGTCACACCTCAAGTTAATACCTCTTCACCAAGAGCTCACACCTCAAGTAAGTGCTTCTTCACCAAGAGTCACACCTTAAGCTGGGTCTATTGGGGATAACTCAAATCACACACATTATAATTCATAAGTAAACTCTTACTTATAATCTAGAGTTATGTAACCTATATACCCAATGTGGTAAAAAAAAACCCACTTAGTTCTACCATTCAAACCAAAAAGAAAACTAAAATCCTTAAGTTTTTCAACATGAAGAAGACAGAGAAGGAAAAGACAAAAGAGTTGGAGAAAGAGAAATTAAAAAAGGATCTTCCGAAGGAGACAAAAATGTACCATATTCTCCATATAAAGTGGGTAAAGAATGATTAAGGAGATCGGTAACTTGAGTAACTTGTGGTTTCATATTAGAAAAGTAGTTTTGGTTAACATTAACTGGAACGTCATAAATAAAAGCTGGGGAGGGGGGGGGGGGGCAAGTTCCTGGGAGGGGAGTCAAGATTGACAAGAGATATGGGTCCAATAAATGGTTGTCTCTCCATAGCATCCACTAAAACTTGAGTAACTAAATGTCGTAGTCGAGCCTCGCAAGTCCTACCACTGATCTCAAAGGTTGATGCAGTTGGTAAAAGACTGTATCACAACTGGATTATAAGCTCTTGATCAAGCGTTAACGCTTGTAAGAAATCTTAAGTTGTCTTGATGAGAAGGAACATAAGAAAGATTAAAGAATAGAGGAGAGGTTTAGTGAATAAAAGCATAGAAAGAAAACAAAGACAGTGTAAGTAGTTGGGAGATAAGGGTAAAAGTGGGGGAAAAGGTTATAGTACAAATCTCGAGGTAAAAGTAAGAGTTTTTTTTATTAAAACCCGCGGAGTAAATTAAAAAAGAAGAAATAGTAGAAGATCGTAGAAAGAGAAGAAAAGACAGATTTACCCTTGTCTTGAAAAACACAGAAGTCATAAAGAGTAAAAAAAAAGAAAAAGTAACTCCGCTGTAATGCAGCAGTAAATTATAATCAAGACATGATTCAAAGTAAGTGAGAAGATCAGATGGATCGAAGCACAAAAAAATAAAATAACATTCAAGAGAAAAGATCATAAAAGGGAAAAACGTGTAACTAATATATGTGAGCACATAAAAAGAAATACTAACAAATACCAGCTCAATTTTAAACTTTTTCTTAAGAGCTTGGATCATAGTATATTAGTCAAAATTAACATCAATATCCATGTATGTTCAGTCACGCATGCAATGACGACCACAAGTAGGAGAAGATCATCATCTTGATCAGTAGTTGGATGTGCAATAGGTTAACAACAGGAGTCATACTCATAACTAAAAACCATTAAGGAAACAATGGGAATGGGACAGAGAAAACAGTTGAGAAACCGGTATGGAACTGAGGGGCAGAAGTATATGAGGTCTCAGTCGCATAATTTCTTCAAAAGTAAAAACCCAATTAGGAGGACCATTGGTAGGTAGGGGTTTAGAATACCCTGGTGGTGGGATAAAATGAAATATGGCAAGACAATTGAAATTGGAATTACAGTAATAGCCATGGGAGTGGCAGGATAGAAAGGCACCACTTGAGTTTGAGTTGTATTGCGGGTTTAGATGCCATTGTAGAAGACTCGGATTGAGAAGCAGGTGTTGAGTAAGTTAGGGTTAGAAGTTGGAGGAGGGGAGCTCTGTTCCATTTCCTCGTATTGCATGTTGTGTGGTTTGAAGTGAGGGCTGGGAACAACCCTTTACCTTGATAAAAGCATCAATAGGTAAATAAAGATAATCAGGATTTGGGGAGGGAGTTGTCCCCTTTAAGTAATAACATTTCCACAAGGTCGGTAAACATAGCACGACATCCCGAGCATGATACAGAGACTGACGACCTCTGCCTCTTAGAGAATCCACAGAGAAACGGATGGGAGAAATAAAGATAAATGGTGATAGAAAAGTAAGAAATGAAATATTTAAGGAAGATTACAAAAGAAAGTAAACAAGACAGATGATTAAACTATAGGTAATTGTAACACTTGTCAAAGAAGAAGGAATAGAGTG